>BPTQ01000004.1:46735927-46746417 GCA_019973895.1 Chrysanthemum seticuspe | reverse complement strand
ACGCTAATAATTTAACATTTCATTATTAGTAAATAATATCTTTTGTTTTAGGATTTTTGTCATAGGACAGCCTCACCAATGCTCACTAGTGTTGTTAAATCGATACATTCACTATAACAGTTGGTTTGGGTTATATTTTGAAGTGTCAAATGGATAAAGTGTAAACAGATAGTTTAACTGGAAAAACGGTCGCATTCAAAGCTTAGAAAAATTGATTCTTTAATTTGTTACTTTTTTTGTAATAGTATTTGACCTTTAGATTATTTTCATGACATAGTTCAAATCTTGGTCGGGTCGACCCAGTTTGGCCTATTTTCTGCCAACTGTTAGTTACTTGTTTTGACCCAACCTCATTTGCTTATTATATAATTATGTGAATGCAGACTGAGAAGATTTGTTGTTCCCGCTGGAGCAACAAGGGCTGCTTACTTGCAAGTTAGATGCTCTCGGAAAAGAGCAAGAGGCTCTTCAAGAGGAACCAGATTTTGCAAAAATATATGCTTTACGAGAAGCCTATAGAGACGTTGGAAGAGATTTATTAAAGCTTTTTTTTTTTTTTTCCTTTTTTTGTTGAGATCAATGCCGTTGGACTGCGCAAGATCCTCAAGAAATTTGACAAATGTTTTAGTTAAGGTTTACTGATTATTATGTGAAAACTCGAGCCAACAATCCTTCTTCCCTGCTACAACAAGTCTTTAAGCATGTTGGTAAAACGCCCCCACCGCATCGCGGCAGGTCTCATGCTCGTTTATAAGCATATGACAAGAGCGCAAGATAGAAAAGTAATTTGGCTTGATATAAAATATTAAATAATGTTCATCATTTTAGCCCAAACTATTGGGCCTATACTCGGTAGCTAATTAGCTAATTTCTCATTTTTTTTTGGACATGTTTTCTAACTTTCTATGAGCTATTAACCTTCCTTTTGTTTCCTTTTTTATCCTTTTTATTGTAGCACATGTTTTGGGGAAATGCATTTTTATCTTCAATATTCGATAGCTTAAGAGGAAAAAGTAGTTTTAAAATGGAAAACATCACGTATATTGGAGAATCAGCAAATGAATGTGAAGTGAACAAACCATATAAGCAATCTCATACATGATTATTGTTTGTGAGACTTTTCATAAATGAAAAATCGCTTTATATTTTGTCTCTATGGAAACGTTAGAGCACGATTAAAATGGTTACCACGATGTTTTGCGTCCCTACAGATAGGAAACTTTTGGTTACAAATGTATTTCTTTAAGATCATACATTTTCAACCTTTTATCTTGAAACTGTATCCCACATAGGCTGAAGATAGAAGTTGTTTATTACTTATATACCATAAGTTCATCTATTTTGAATATGTTAGGATTCGTATTATGTCTTCAGGTATTTGAGAACATTCAGATTTTAAAAATCTGAGAGTGTGTTTAAATAACTGAAAACTCTTAACTTTTTATTTTATTTTAGTACTCTAAAATATGTTTCAGTGGCGTTCATATTATTTTTTGATTTTGCACAGATTAGAAAGGAAAATGAATTGTGAAAGCTAATAAAAATAAACAACAAAAATGTAGATTTGCTTCACATTCGGTCTAACTCAATAGTCACCTATCAAAACCTTTTATGACATGAACATTTTTTATTAGTTGAATGCTCAAAGTGAGGCATCCTTTGGAATATCTTATATTCATCCAGTCATATATATTTGCGTTCTAACGTGGTCTTACACATACACAACAACGATAATGACAATCAACAACTACTATTTCAATCATCATGTTTAGATACTTATCGACTTTGAATATTCAAGGATTTCTAAACCCATAGGTCCATATTCTATAAACCCATAGGTCCATACAAAACAAAGTTTCATGTTCAAAAGAGTACTTTGTTACGATCTCATTATAAGCATATAGCAACGACATAAAATATAACTGGGCCTGAATATAAAAAACATGCATCACTTCATATCGTTTCTAGAGCACTAACAACATATATTTTCATGTTATCCAAGATGTTTCGTTCATAATTCGTTCTCCGAAAACACAAAATTAGTTCATTTCTAAACTTCAATTTGGAGTTCCATGTTACAATTAGTTTTTTCACCAATTGTTGATAACTCTTGCATTATATATCTCTTTCTTTCCATGTACATAAAAATCTTTTATTTGATATGAAGACTTTTCAAACGTTTTATCTTAGCATTTTGTCCCATATTGATTGAAGAAAGAACTTGTTGGTTAGTTATATACACTAGTCTTTTTGGGATATATGTGTTTGGAATAGTACCGTGTTCTCATGTGTGTTGTCTCTCGGATTCTTTGCAAGTTCAACAAATTTGTAAAGATAACTTGTAAAAATTTCGAGACATGATTTACATGAATACTTGTATGAACTTCAAATTTTTTTTATTATAAAACATGTTTTGGTGAAAACCATTTTAATCTTTAGTTTCACATAGCTTAAGAAGTATAAATATGTTTGAAGTCAATCAAGAGTGACTAAAAGTTGAGAAAGAGTTTCATTAACAATCATATTACTCAATTTTGTTTTGATCATTATACACGGTCAATGAAATGAATTAAACAACTTATTTCTTGAAACATTTTTGAAATTGGAAACATCAATTTCTGTGCACATAAATGGTTATATATGAATATGGATTAATGCATGCAAATGATTATAAAAAATAGCCAATGGAAGTATGTAAATTAACAATTTATGTTATCTCATACATATCTTAAAGGGCTGATTACTTAGAAATGCATTTAACTTATAATTGTTTGTTGTTGTGTGTAGTTAGCTTATTTTTTTGCTATCAAACTACAAACTTTTCAAATTTTGATATTTGTGTGTATTTTGAGACCATTTTACCCTTACCTTTTCAAAATTTGAAGGATAAAATGGTTATTTGAAATAAACAAAATACAAATAAAGGTCGAAATTTTTAATGCTTTGTGTTTTAATAGCAAAAAAATAAGATGACTACACGGAACAACAAACATTGACAAGTTAGATCCATTTTCAAGTCATTAGCCCTATCTCAAATCTATTTATGAAACTTTTCATAAATGAAAACGTCACTCTCTATTTTGCATCTATGGAAACGAAAAGAGCTCGATATAATACAAATGGTTACTTAATATTTTACCACAATATGTTATGTCGTTACATATAGAAAACGTAAGTTGATCACTTTCTATTATGATAAGTAAACGCTTACCCTTTTTTCACTTATAAAAATTCACATGTTCTTATAATAATCCCAATCTTTCATTTCTAGAGCAACAACAACACATAACTTCATGTTAACTGTCGCTTCATGATTTATGCTCCAAACACATAAACTAGCTCGTTTTAACTTCAATTTGGAGTTTCAAGTAACATATCTTTCTTTCACCAACCGTTAATAACTATATCTTACTATTTTTTTAGGTCTTTCTTAACATTCTATCTCACATACCTTGAAAATAAAAGTTGTTGGTTACTAATATACCGTAGTGTATGTGAGTCAAATACGTTGAGAATAGTATTATGTTTTCGGATATTTCACCATCTGTCATGTTAGAAAAAAATCTGCAGGTTTTGAAATATTCGAAAACTCATATGAACTCTTAAACTTTTTCTTTTTATTTTGGTACTATAAATCATCTTTTGGTGGAGACCATGTTAACCTTTAATTTCACAGATGTTTGAAAGGAAAACGAACTATGAAAGCTAACGTGTAAAATAGAAGCCGCATTACCCTTGAATGCTTTAAAAGTCAGAGTTTGAAAATAAATTATTTAGTCTCGTGGAAAAAGGCTCAAAATGATTTTTGAACCCGTGTATAAACCATGATTGGACCGATGTAATGAACTGTGACCAATAAAAAGAACTGTGATCCTGATAAAAGGAACTCAGACCTAGGCTTAAACCCCCTTGTGACTTGTCTACTTATGTTTTGACCCTATAAGTAAGAGTGGGTTATATCCACATCTACATTTGCGAACTATATAGATAGAAGAAAGATATTGGTGAATTTGTCATTAATCTTTTTGATACATTTTATGGTTCGGTTAACATATAAAATCATAGGATAATAATTTTTGCATATTCAAATTTTTTATTTGCGCATTTAAATTTGTACATTCTCCAATTGTACATGTATTATATGCCATGTTTCTAAAAGACTCGCAAAAGCTTCGCAAATATGTGAGACTTGGTCATGCCGTCATATCATGCCACCACGTCACGCCTCACGCTATTTATAATCTTGTTATATGCTACTTTACCAGTTTGTACATTTGAAAATGTGTCAATCAATTCTAAAAATTATACTCTTTTCGTCTTAATAACGAACAATGGTGACCGGCTTACGCACAACGTTTTAGAAAAAATGTAAAACACAATATTTCGGTCGACTCAGTTTTATTATGACAGATACTTTATTCTTTATTGCCATTATTAATCGTATCCTAAAATCGGCTTGACCCTAAAAACTCATGGATGGCTTGATGGCAAAAGAATTCGTGACTATTATTTTGAAATGTGTGAGGTTTCAAGTTTCTTTAGCTAGGTGTAAATTACATCAAGTTTGTGTGCCAGTAAGTTTAAACCCTGTGAATTAGCCGGCCAAAAAGTTTAACACCTTTTTTAGTCTTCTATCCGAACATTATGTCCCAAATAGGTTGGAGAATGAAATTTTTTGCGACTAAAATACCATAATGTATGTAAGTGTCATGCGTCTAGAATAATATGATGTTTTCAAGTAGTTGCCATCTTCCAAGCTATAAAAAACTTGGAAAAGTGTTTACTACTGAAAACTCGTATGAATTCTTAAATTTTTTATTTTATTTTTTATGTTGTGTATATCTTGATTCTTTTGAGAGGAAAACGTATTTTGAAAGTGAATAAAGAAACAATAGAAATTAAAAATTCATTGAAATCTGCATATCTTCATCCCTTTTATTAGAATGCAAAAAATGATTACCTTGAATGTTTACTAGCAAAATTGAAAATGACGTGCTAAATAAATACGTGTACGAAAATAAGATGAGCTACTTTGATGTATTTGTTGAGCTACTTTGAGGATGAGCTACACTAGATATATGACTAGAAAAGAAGTAACGGACGGATATAAACTATGGTAACAATCAAAAAATTGAGAAAACTTTGTCTTAAGATGATATTGTTGTTGTTGTTCATGCAATTTAAGCCACTGTATGTCCAGGAAACTAGAATTGAAGACGAAATAGGTACACAAAGTACATGGTCTGGTCCAACTATTGGGCTCAAGCTTTTAAAAAAAAAGAACATAGCTACTCTACATAGGCGCAGTAGAATTGAGCTGACCTGATGCATTTCTGTATATTCAGGCCCAATTTTATCTTTTTTCAATTAACTCCCTAGTATATAATGGATTGCCTAACTGCTTCTAATGTGATTGTAACATATGAGATGAGATCCTTGCAAAACATGTATCCTTTAAAGAACAAACAAGTCAATCTCAACCATCCATCCACCTTTCATCTAATGGCTGAAATGAAGCCAAAAATAACAAATAGAGGGCAAAATTGTCATTTTAACTCATTTAATATAAAAACCCACTTTTCACCTTTTTTTTAAAAACAACATATCTTGCAAACGGTAAATCTTCAAGCTACGAAAAATATATCATCGCGACGAGAATTAAATCATCTTTCTATAGATATGCACTTTTATATACTTTCGACGAACTTTTTTTTCAAAATTTTCGTCCAGTAAAATCCCACGGGATTCATAAAAAGACTAACTTTTTTTTTTCCAAAATTTCCGTCCAGAAAAATCCCACGGGATTCGTAAAAAAATCCCACGGGATTCGTAAAAAATTCCCACGGGATTCGTAAAAAGACGAAGTTTTTTTTTTTTCAAAATTTTCGTCCAGAATAATCCCACGGGATTCGTAAAAAAATCCCACGGGATTCGTAAAAAAATCCCACGGGATTCGTAAAAAAATCCCACGAGATTCGTAAAAAGACGATTTTTTTTTTCAAAATTTCCCTCTAGAAAAATCCCACGAGATTCGTAAAAAAATCTCGCGAGATTCGTAAAAAAAATCACACGAGACATATACTAAATATTCACTTGCAAAAAAGTTCATATTATCCGCACGAGACATCCAAGAAAAAGGAGAAAACTTCTCTCAATGTGCAACTTCATTAATATAACAAAATTGTAACAGAAACTTTAAAGAAACTTCACATTAATATATTCAATATAAGATCATGTTGTTTATAATATAACAAAATTGTAAGAGACACTTAAAAGAAAAATGAAAAGCCATCCTTCTAGGACCCACATTTTCCTTTACTGTCACCCACACAAAGTAAGATGTCTTCCCCTACCTCCCAACAGTCACAATCAAACTTCATTCATCTTTTTCATATCTGATTTATTTCTCACGAATTTGTAATTGTTTTTGCTTTAAACTAGAATCTTTCAATCCAAGGTAGGTCCTGATATGATCCTAAGGTAGTTCCCAGCAAAAAATATTGCTTATTTTCTGCAAGATTTCGATTCGTAAGGTGGTTCCCGGGAACCACCTTGAGCACACATAGGTCCGCCATCGGTTGCTTTCTTTCCTTCTACAGATCTTACAAGCCAACGGTTTGAGACACAAGCCGCAGCACTCCTGACTTGACCACCAGGTAAACGTCTAAAGATCTCATTTTGACATTCATCTGGAAGGGTTTCGATTGATGGTTTCTTTTCCTCTTCAAGGAAGAAAAAATACGAATCACTGATTCGTTGTCGTTTGCAAGGTGGACCATAAACCGATAGAAAACAACTTGAATCGGTTGAGTGTTGAGATTTGGGAATTGAGAGAGAGAAAGAGTTGCAGAAAAGTGAGTATGTTAGTGTGTTAGGTGGGGTTGTATATTTACAAAAGTGCCCATCCGTTTTTTAATAAGTTTTAATCTACTCCATCAGATAAAAAATAAATGGATGGTTGAGATGGAGTGTTTTGTTCTTTAGATATTTATTGTTCTGCATTGAACTTTCCTCTGTAACATATAAGTACTCTTTTTAACATAGTAAGATTATTTAACCTAGGGCCAAAATAAACCAAACAAGCATCATAATATAGAACATACTCTTACCCAAAAAACTGAAAACGTAATTCATTCAGCCGAATAACCATTTTTACTTGAATAACAATTCATCTTTCTAGAGCAATAACAACATATTATATAACTTAAGTTATCAAAACTGTATATAATACAGGATTGCCTTGCGGCTTACTTTTCGATTTTGACGTAAGTTCTCATCTGATAAGCATGCTTGTCGAAAACTTTGCTTAGCTACTTGCGAACCGAAATATGTACATTCTTAATATACATATTGAGCATTCATAAATGTGTTGTGATCGGCATTATGAGTTTACTAAACGACCCATGGCCATAACAGTTATCGTAATGCAAAAATACTCTAACCTCCATGACCAAAAAAGGTAATATATTAAACGATGTATGAATTCTCTTCGCGAATCATTTTGGATAAGTAAAATCCAGCCCCATGTTTTTAGAAAAACAACAGGTTGTTTTAGTTCGGTGCTTAAAAATTTGCAATCTTTCATTTTTAATTAGAGCACTAATAACATATAATTTCATGTTATCCAAGATGTTCCGTTCATAATTCCGAAAACACAAAATTAGTTCGCTTCTAAACTTAAATTTTGGATTTCCATGTTACAAATAGTTCTTTCACCAACTGTTGATAACTTTTGCAATATATATCTCTTCCTTTTCATGTACATAAAAAAAATCTTTTCTATGATATGAAGACTTCTCTAACTTTTTATCTTAACATTTTGTCCCACGTTGATTGAAGAAAGAACTTGTTATCAACGTACTTTCTCAAATTTACCGAGTTGAAACAAATACTTTTTTATCAACATATATACTCACGTACTTTCGAATTTTGTTCCGACTTCACCCATATGACCGATTTATATTAATATAATATTATATTAAATAATATTATTTTATTACAATATGGGTAAAGTCGGAACAACATTTGAAAGTACATGGGTGTATATGTTGATAAAAAAGTATGTGTTTCAACTCGGTAAATTAGAGAAAGTACGTTGTTATTTTATGGCTTTTACCCTTAGTTATATCCACTAGTCTATGTGGGTTACATGTGTATGGAATAGTACAATGTTCTCATGTACTCTACATCTTGGAATCTTTACAAGTTCAACAAACTAGTAAAGAGAACTTGTAAAAACTCCTAAGGGCACGTTTGGTAGAGAGAAATTCAGAGAAAAGAAATGAAGCAGAGAATAGAATCTCAGAGAATAGAAATCAGTAGAGAATTTTGTTCAATTTTAATGTTTGACCTGAGAAATGAAAAAAAAAATTATTTAAATTATTTAAAAAAATATATCTTTTTTTTTTAATTTATTTTTTAAAAATTTATATACTTTCTTTTAAAAAAAATATATTTTTTTAAAAATGTATTTATTTAAAAAAAACTTGTTTTTTTTTTAAATATTTTTTAAAATGTATTTATTTTAAAAAAAACTTATTTAAAAAAAAAATTAAAAATTATTTTTTAACTTTTTTTTTAAATTATATTTTATAAATGTATTAAAAAAAAACAAAAAAACGAAAAAACAAACTTGTTTTTTTTAAATATTTATTGAAAATATATTTATTTAAAAATTTTTTTAAAAAAAAAAATTATTTTTTAAAAATGTATTTATTTAAAAAAAAACTTATTTTAAAAAAAAAAATAATTTTTAAAAAAAATATTTATTTTTTTTTAAATATATTTTTTTAATTTTTTTTTAAATGTAAAAAAAAAAAAAAAAAAAAAAAAAAAACAATTTTTCAAAATAATTAATCAATTTCTCTCGTTTCCCAACAAAGTGGGATGGAAATGGAGATTTCAAATTTGCACTATCCAATTCTCCACATATGTTTTCTCGAGAGTTGGTAACTCTCCGCTTTTTGTTTTCTCTTGCTTACCAAACACAAGAAATCACCTCATTTCCATTTCTCGGCTCTTATTTCTCTATACCAAACACACCCTAAATGTCCATTACGTGAAAATTTGTGTGAACTTCAAACTTTTTTTCTACTATCTTTTTTAATTATAAAACATGTTTTGGTGGAAACCATTTTAATCTTTAGTTTTGCAATGCTTAAGAAGTAAAAATCTTTTTGAAGTTAGTTAAGAATGACTAAAAGCTGAGAAAAAGTGTGAGTAATTAACAATCATATTACTCAAGTTTGTTTTCATCATAATACATTGCAAATGAAATGAATTAAACAATAAATTTATCAAGACATTTCTGAAATTTGAAAACATCACTTTCTGTCCACATATATGAGAATGGTTAGAATGATTATGAATTAATGTTTGTAAACTTGTTACTTGATACATAGTAATAATGTTTTCGGTCGTAACACATAGCTTACAAAATTGAGGTAGATTAACCATTCATATAATCTCAAAGATTTCTGTTTGTCAAACTTGTCATGAATGAAAACATCACTTTCTATTGTTCATTGTAAAAACGGTTAGAGCTCGATTAATTAAAAAAAATGTAACTTAATTTTGGTTCTTTTTGTTGAGTTTAAGATATATGATATACAAATAAAAACATATAGACATCACAGAGTACACAGCGGAAGACTTAAAATCATAACAGTAATTAACTAACTGAAATAAATGCGTAATGTACCTCTTGCAATTTGGTTAGATGTCTTGACAAAGAAGATGAAGTGGTTTAAAGAGTTTTCCCCTACCGTTTTACAACTCAAACCAATTTGTGTAAGAATAATGTCTTACAACCACAGTTTTGTACACACAAATTAACCGCGAATCAAAGCGATTGCTAGATTTAACATAAGACTTTGTTTAATGAAAAAAAAACCAAAACACCCTATGGGAGGGGAGTTCGGCCGAAAGTATGCAAGAGAGGAGAGGAGAGATCTAGGGTTAATTCAATGCACAAAAGTTAACCATAAACCTTAACCCTAGACCTGTATATATAGTGACAAAATATCTTGTAGGAAAAATTAGGGTTTTGGGCTTGGAATTGCCCCCTTGGCAGGCCACTATAGAGGAGAAAAGGGGAACCCGAATCTTTTCCATTTTTAAGATATTCACCATATATTCTCTCCTTTTTACATTTAACGGTCGTTAGTCATTTCGTTAAATACTTAACGATCGTTAGACGGACTTTTGTGTAATAATTAATCGTAATCATTAACATTAATTATTTACTTTAATTCTCATTCGCTAATGTGTGCAATCCCGTGGTCACGAGTTCGAATCTGGACATTCACGGTTTTATAAATATATACATTTCCAACAGCTCCCACTTGGATATGTTTACAAAACGTGTAATGACATTGGTTAGCGTCTAGCAACAAGCCAATGCCCCCGGTACAACTCGTGTACGATTTTCTGGAGAAAAACCACTTTGATGATTCATCATCATATTCATCATTTTGTTTCTAATACCATGT
>BPTQ01000004.1:46405305-46725431 GCA_019973895.1 Chrysanthemum seticuspe | reverse complement strand
TATGTCAATAATATTCAATTAGTTACCTAAGGAACGAAATTTTTAGACAAAATCACGGATTTAGAAGTTTTGTCGAAAGATTTTCCAACAAACCTAAGTGACTCAATACACACAATTTCCGACTAACATAACAACGAACAACAACAAAATACAGTGTTATCCTAGATTATTGAGTAACGTTGGTATTTTATGTGTGGAAAAAAACAGTTTTAGAAGTAGATACTCGAGTGACAATCCTAAATATCACATTTTAAGTAGTGTCAACAAGTATTGAACCATTAGATCGAATTAAAGTAGAATTTTATCGAATAATATTGTATTAGTCATTCATCCTAATTAGGTACAATTATGTTTATAGCAGTAATTTGCAATAAATATAAAAACTAGAAACGGATTTAAAACAATTGCTGTTTTCATGATTAGAGTCACATCAAGATGTTGCTAATCATAAATGTAAATGCTTGAATGATGAATATATTGTTTGAGAAAGCTTGTTTTAATATCTAATAAACTTGACAAGCTTTAAGCTTTTATAAATTAAATTTACTTTTGTCGTTAACAAAATTTAGGCAAAGATCAAAAATATAAATAACGTTTAATGACGATATTTGTATTAACATGGATTAATCCTACTTACTGATTATGTTATAATAAGCTATTTTAAGATGAAATTAAGCTAGATTACCAAGTTATGAACAACTGTGATGAATTTTACACTATAAATCCTAACAGTGAGCTCATAGATGAAGATTTTGACAAAAAAAGGTGTGTATTTTATGGTTGCAATGAGTTATTAGATCCTATTGTGACATAAAACAACAACAAGCAACAATACAATCAGCCTTTAACACACATAACTCAGTGAATCCAAACAACCTTTTAGAAAGCTGTTTTGAAGATTTAGGCACTAAAACAGATTTTTAAAGCAAGGAATCCATTGATTAACTTATAATAACTGTATTTAGACAGAATAAAACTAAAATTAACACACTTTAAACAAGTAAACTAGGAAATGCAAATTTTGAAGAAATTGCTTACAAAATGGAATTCAAGTGAAATCTGAGAACCAAGAACTGAGAGCACTTCCTATAGCTTCCCAAGAAGCATCTAACCCAAGGGCAATCCGGAATCAACCCTGCTCCAGCTTTCTTTCTTCATCATTTTTTATTTTTGATTTTTTTTATTTATAACTAATTTTTTTTGTATTTTTGATTTTTACTTCTAAACTGAGTTTTAAAGTTTCTAAAAGCTTAGAAAAGCTTTAATAGGAGCTTATATGAGCTTATAAGTCCTTAACAACAACTAATTAACAACATTCACACATATTGAAAATTTAAGCTTGAAATTTGCATAAACTGAAAATGAGACTGAAACTTGAAATTGATCACTGAAAAAGATTCACATTCACTGAAAATACTTAAACAAAGTGCTTGAAAGCTAAATTTTACACTGGAATTTAAAACAACATTAATTCGACATAAGCTAAGTTAATTTACACTAGATATCTTCCACATTGCTTCATCTCTTTCTTTATAATGATCTTTTTAACTCTTGAGAGTACTCTTCAGAAGCAACATCAATGATATCCATTCGGTTAACCGACTCAGAATCATAGTTTGCGGAGTACCTCGAAGTTTGATCAAGGTTAAAGGTGACAGCTTCATTACCCACACGTAATGTGATTTCTTGCTCAAATACATCAATGAGAGCACGACCCGTTCTTAGGAATCCTCGTCCAACAATGAGGGGAACCCGATGATCGGCATCGAAGTCAACAACCACAAAGTCAGCTGGAAAATGGAACTTTCCTACTTTCACAAATACGTCCTCGGCAATGCCAAGTGGACGGGATATTGTACGATCTGCAAGCTCAAGAGTCATGCAGGTAGGAGTAAGGTCTGGAAGAGAAAGTTTCTTCCATACTGAATGAGGCATCAGGTTAATGCTTGCACCAAAATCGGCTAAGGCAAAGCATTCAACCATTCCTGGAAATACACAAGGTAAGAGAAATTTTCCAGGATCTCCAAGCTTCTCGGGAAGCTTCTTTAACAGAACTGCTGAGCAGTTCTCGTTCAGAGGAGTTTTAGCCATTTCAAACAGTTTTTCCTTGTTGCTTAACATGTGTTTGATAGTTGATGCAAACTTGGGCATCAGCATGATAGCATCCGCAAAGCTTATGTCAAAGTGTAGTTCTTGGAAAATTTGAAAAAATTTGTCCATTTGATGACTGGCTTTTTCGCGGAGCTTTTGCTCATTCAAACGTGATGGGTAAGGAATAGAAGATTTGGATTTAGGGTTTTCAACGGGAGCTACTGGAGGTTCAAAAACAACTCCTGGATTGGATTTGGGTTTCGGGAAAACTTGAGGATGGACATCGTTGGTACCTCCGTTATTAGTAGGAAGTTCCTTGTCTTTTGTCGCCTCATGTTCACGTTCTACTACCTTAGGAGAAGAAGAAGAAGATGAGGTAGGAGGAACAATGGGTCCTTCGTATGATACACCACTTCTGGTTGTGATCGCCTTTGCATCGCCCCTCGGGTTAGCGATCGTGTTGCTCGGAAGTTTTCCTGAGCCCGAGGGTTGATCATTTAAAGACTTCTTAATGTCAGAAATCTGGCTAACCAACAACCTGTTCATTTCATCTTGGGGTTTCATGAATTGCTTCAATAGCTCATCAGATGATGGTCTAGTTGGAACAATGGCGTGAGTTTGATTAGGAAAATTCTGGCCTCTATTGTTCGGATTAGGGCCTTGATTTTGAAAATTTCCTTGGTTAGGATTCATATTCCCATGAAATTGATTCCCTCGATTGAAATTGTTTTGATTAAAATTTCCTTGATGTTGGAAACCTTGATTTGGTCCGGGATAGAAATTACCTTGGTTTTGATAACCTTGGTTCATTCTAGGTTGGTTCTGATTCCGGTTTTGCATGTTATGATTCTGGTTAAAACCGGGTGGTCCCTGATAAGTATTAGCACGGTAGTTTGGTTCATTTTGAGGACGGTATTGATTACCTCCCTGATGTGAAGTACCAGCTATAGCATTGGCTTCAAACGGACTACCATCTGTGGCAGTACAGTTGTAGTATGCATGAGGGCCACCACAAGTGACACAGACCTCGACTTTCTTCACTTCACCATGTGATGGTGTCTGTGTGAAAGTGACTTTCTTTTGGTTAGCAAGAACCAAAGCCTGAATAGCATCCGTGAGTTTGTCAATCTTAGCATCAGTGCTAGATGTACTCACGTGAGATGAAGTAGAAGGTCCTGCATTAGACTGAGACTGATATGTCTTTGTTCGTATAGGGCGGACCTGGGACTTGTTTTCTATGATTTGCAAGGCTTCTTTTGTGGTCTTGCTCAGGAAATTACCTCCCGCGGAGGCATTTAAAGAGTCTTGGTCAGCTTGGCTCAGACCATTGTAGAAAGTATCCATTTGCATTAACTCGGAAAAACCATGATGCGGACACTTTCGGAGCAACTCTTTGTAACGATCCCATGCCTCACCGAATGATTCATAAAATCTTTGAGTGAATTTCATTATCTCATTCTTAAGATTTGTAGTTCGGGATGTAGGATAGAATTCGTTAACAAACTTAGTGACTAAATCCTCCCATGTCTCACTGGAACGAGGGGGTTGTTTCTCAAGCCAATTCCGGGCTTGTCCCTCTAAAGAGAATGGGAACAGAAGAAGCTTAATTGCTTCATGTGGGACATTCTTGTATTTGATGGTCGATGCAATCTTGTTGAACCATCGAATATGTGCATGAGGGTCGTCCCGCTCAAAACCATAAAATTGGCTTTGGGTTACAAGATTAAGCAACCCAGTTTTGAGCTCGAAGGTATCAGCCACGATGGCTGGGACAACAATGGCATCTCCGTAACCATCGATGGGTGCTTGGAGAAGCTCATTCATCGGCTTATCTTCTGCCATTATGACAGGGGGTGGTGGTGCTAGACGTTCCTCAGTCACAGCTGAGGGAGCAGAACGTCCTCTACGTCTACGAGGAATACTTACAAGCTCTGAAAGTGGACTTGTGGAGCTGGAAGAACGAGTGCGCATGCACTAAGTATAAAAATCAGTTTTCAAAAACAAATGCGAGGCAAAACGACAAGTGAACTTAAACCAATAATCACAAATGAAATGGCTTCTTTAAAAAAGGTACACCAAATCACAAGGACACAAAGGCAAGTTTTGATCTTTAAGATTGGGAACTTATTAATGTTCACACCCCCAGTTGGTAGGTGTTCTGCCTTGGTTTGCGGTGGTTGATTTTTATGTATTTATTAAGTACCACTAAAAAGACGTAGGTATGGATTTGTGCTAAGGGTTTAAATATTTTTGGACAATATTTTTGGTATCGTCTCGTTTAACCAAATTGTACCTCTTTAAGAATCACCTTAAAGAAAATACAGGATAGAAAACGTTACGATTGTTTTGTTGTTTTATATTTTTTTGGTGTTGTTAACACTTTAGGAAAAGTGTTAATGAACTTTTTGATTTTGATAACTTTACAAAAAACTGTTTACAAAAGGTGGTATATGTGCAAGTATGGGTCTGAAAATGTTTAAAACACGCTTACAGCCTCCCCGGCAGCGGCGCCAAAATTTTGATTGCTTCCAAAACAGTCAAGAAATATTGACCAAAGGTTTTAGTCAACAAAAAGTCAACTATTATGGACTCAATACAATTTTCCTTGGAATTTAGTGGATTCCCAGGTCGTTAAGTCCCACGGAGGTTGAATGGTGTTTGAAAATGTTCAGATGTAGAATGATCACTAAGGATAATGATCTGTAAGGATTTTGGTTGATAATTACACTACTGATTGTTTGGAATTGTATTTGGATACAGAGCTATAAAGCACAACAATCAGATTAAACAAACGTGTATAGCAAGTAAATAAAAATGTAAATTTAAAAACTACAGGGACTTAAAATGACAAGTTTAAAACTAAAGGGTATAAAATGAAAATTTAAAACTTTTTAAACTTAAAGAAAATTAAAATCTAAAAATAAAATATTTTACTAATATTATATTAATTTAATATTAATTAATTAATTAAAACTATTTTAAACTTATTTAAAATTTAACTTAATTATTCTAAAAAGATTTATAATACAAAACTAACTAAGAAAATTACAAATTTATTTTCTAAAAATCTAGAACAACTTAAAAGATTTATAAAAAATTAAAAAAAAATATTTTTGTCTTTTAGCAAAGGTTTTATAAATTAAAAACTTAATTAATAATTTAAATCTAATTAAACTAATTAAAGGATTCAAATTAGAAAATAAAAAGGGAAAATTATAAGATTAATTTTATAGGTTCTAATTAAGTTAACAAAAATAGAAAAAATATAAAAACATGGTTTTACTTAATAAAAATTATTTTTACTATTTAATACTTTAATATTAATTCATTATTAAAACTATTATTAATTATTAAAAATACTAGATGACAAAGGAAAAATCTGAGAAAATTTCTAAAAATACTTTATTATGACAGAAACTTAAGAAAAATATAAAAACATATAAGTGTTTAATAATAAGCTGAAAAGAAAATTAAAAAGCTAAATTATATTAAATAAATGCTATCACTATTTTTAAAATTGATGTTTTTATGTTTTTTTATTTTTTAAACCTATTCAACTACTTATAATACAAACTTTTAATGAAAACAAAAATTTTAAAACTTAAAAATAAGCAGAACAAAAGCTTATTAGCTTAACAGTTTGAGCTTTTGAGCTTAAATTGATTTTTAAGCTCAAACAAGCTTGAAATAAGCTTCACAGTTGGAACCAAAGGTAAAATAAGATGCAAACAAGCTAAAAGTACTTAAATTAAGCTAAAAGGCATAAAGAACCATATTGATAAGCTTAAGATAAGCAAATAAGCAATTACAAAATACTCTATGAACCAAACAAGCCTGCAAGGATCTTAAAGGTCTGATTAAGCTAGGGGCAAAAGCTCCAAAGCTCAAAATGAGCACTGACACAACAAGCTTGTTAGGTGAGCTTCTCAGAAAACCAAAGTATACAAGGTGGGACCCACTATTAAGCTCTGTGTGAGCTTGTGAAAGTGGCTCAAGTACACTGATTGAGCAGTGTACTGAGTGAATTGGGACAAGGTAAAAGCTACTTGCAGCCCTAACAAATAAGCTACAAAGTGGAAATTAAGCACTGAACCTTTGAGATGGCTAGGTGGGCTTTCCAAAAAGCTAAGGGTCAAGCCCTGGGTCCCACTAATAAGCTCTGTGTGAGCTTGTGAAAAAGGCTCAACTACACTGATGGCTCAGTGTAGTGAGTGATTTTGAGAAAACAACATTAGCATAATAAGCAGTCCAAACAAGCTATAAATAGAAAATAAGCAATCACACATCAAACTAGCCAGAAGGGCTTTACAAAACACCAAAAGTTACAAGCTAAGGCTAACTAATGAACAAGCTGCAAGCTTATGAAATAAGCCTACTCAGCTATGCACAAGGCACTTTTTTAGAAAAGGGCTTAAAAGAAACCAAGAAATAAGCAGTTTAACAAGCTAACTAGAAATTATAAAAAATACTATGATGAAGATGAGCAGCTAAATACTGATATCCCAAAAGCATAAAACATGAAACTTAATATTAAATCCTATAAAAAATTATCTATTTTATTCAAAAACTACTAAACTGAAATTTTGATTTTTTAAGATAAACTACCAAGTTGACTTTGATGAACTTTGGATTAATCCTACTTACTGATTATGTTATAATAAGCTATTTTAAGATGAAATTAAGCTAGATTACCAAGTTATGAACAACTGTGATGAATTTTACACTATAAATCCTAACAGTGAGCTCATAGATGAAGATTTTGACAAAAAAGGTGTGTATTTTATGGTTGCAATGAGTTATTAGATCCTATTGTGACATAAAACAACAACAAGCAACAATACAATCAGCCTTTAACACAGATAACTCAGTGAATCCAAACAACCTTTTAGAAAGCTGTTTTGAAGATTTAGGCACTAAAACAGATTTTTAAAGCAAGGAATCCATTGATTAACTTATAATAACTGTATTTAGACAGAATAAAACTAAAATTAACACACTTTAAACAAGTAAACTAGGAAATGCAAATTTTGAAGAAATTGCTTACAAAATGGAATTCAAGTGAAATCTGAGAACCAAGAACTGAGAGCACTTCCTATAGCTTCCCAAGAAGCATCTAACCCAAGGGCAATCCAGAATCAACCCTGCTCCAGCTTTCTTTCTTCATCATTTTTGATTTTTGATTTTTTTTTTATTTATAACTAATTTTTTTTGTATTTTTGATTTTTACTTCTAAACTGAGTTTTAAAGTTTCTAAAAGCTTAGAAAAGCTTTAATAGAAGCTTATATGAGCTTATAAGTCCTTAACAACAACTAATTAACAACATTCACACATATTGAAAATTTAAGCTTGAAATTTGCATAAACTGAAAATGAGACTGAAACTTGAAATTGATCACTGAAAAAGATTCACATTCACTGAAAATACTTAAACAAAGTGCTTGAAAGCTAAATTTTACACTGGAATTTAAAACAACATTAATTCGACATAAGCTAAGTTAATTTACACTAGATATCTTCCACATTGCTTCATCTCTTTCTTTATAATGATATTTTTAACTCTTTGTCGACCTCTGAATGTTTCCCACTTCATCTTGGCCATTGGATCCTTCAAATTCATCATAATCTTGCACTTGGCATTTTTGGCGCCAAAAGTATTTGAGCAGGTTTTTTGCATTTAATGAACTTTGGGAGGATGTGGAGGTGGAGGGGAGTGGTTAAACAGCTGGTGTGATGAGGTGGAAAGGTAGTAGTGAGGTGGTAGGAAACCATGGTGGTTTCTGGTTTGGCGGGATTGTGTGAGAGAGATGTACAGTAACGGTGGGTTTGACTTGGTTTGACCCCGTATTATTAATAGGTGGGGGTTCAAATGGGGTATATTGGCAGGGTCAAAAAGGTTTTGGACTGGCTCAAGGGTCTAGGTTCAAGGGTAGTTTTTGCCAATTTTGAAACTTGAGGGACCAAACATGTAAATTCTCCAAACTTTTCAAAAGGGCCAAATATGCCAAGTATCAATAATACAAGGACTATAAATGCCATTTTTCATCTTTAAAAGAAAACAAGGACCATTTTTGACACTTTCCAAAAGTTTAAGGACCTTTTCCGCCATTTGCCCAAAGATTCATTCAAGGACCATTTTTGACAACTTAGAATATTTTAGGGACCTTGAATGATAAAACTCCATATTTTTGGATTCCAGGGACTAGATTTGCCAATCGTTGAAAGTTTAGGGACTGAAACTGTAAATTATGTAAACTTTGTTGTTTTTCATCAGTTTTCAATCCTTTTGCACTTGTAACACATAAAAACACATTTCAATGATATTTATAGTATTTTGTGGCATTTCTGAGTGTTTTCAGATGTTTTTGCAGTTTAAATGGGAATAAAATGATGAGTATTTAGACACTCATCAATTCCCTAAGCAAACACACAAGTAAATTAGCCGGACATGGAAAACATGCAAGCATACACACAAATAATCAAAGACATAATTGTATTAATGAATTAAAACACTTATCTTGGTGTAAGATAGGGTTTGGAACCCTAAAATACTGTACAAGACAGCCTTGGTTCGGTTTAGGTTTTTACTCCAAAAGACTACACACTAAATACTGAAAAATTCGGATTCTATATATAATATTACATATGCGACGACGTCACCTTATGTTTTGTGACGCCGTCGTGTCGCCGTCATTAGGGTTTCGTCTTGGCCACGTTAGACTTGCGACGGCGTCACCTTATGCTTGTGACGCTGTCCTCTTCAGCTTCTGACGCCGTCTGGATTACATATAGGCCGTCTGAGTTGCGACGGCCTACTCTTTTATAACTTGACGTCGTCACTTGAAAATGGGAGTTTTGGCTTCTGTCCCGTCACAAAGATCCTCCGACGGCGTCACAATTAACACCTGACGCCGTCACCTTATGTTTTCAGCAGCTTTTGTAATCGTGTTACATTCTCTATGTGGTACAGTGGCGTTGTAGAGAGTAACAATACCACCCTCCACTGGGAATTTAAGCATCCCATGTGCTGTAGACGGTACTGCGCGCATGGCTGATATCCCTGGTCTTCCGGTAATGCCATTGTATGGCGAAGGGGATTTGATCACCATAAACTCCATCCACGCAGTTACGGAGTGTTCTTCATTGCCCACGCTGACTAGTAAGCGTATTTTCCCCATAGGCCATATCTTTTCTCCCGTAAAACCAGTCAGCGCTGTCCTGACCGGGCTTAACTGACTGCGTATTTCAGGTCGCAGTCGCTTGAAGCAGTGCTCATACATGATGTCTGCAGATGCTCCTCCATCAACGTACATGCGGTGGATGTCGTGACCCCCCGCACTAATTTCAATGGTGAGTGGCTCTACCACTGCGTTGTCCGGAGTTAAGGTGGGGAAAGAGATTTCACTTCCACGGGAAAACTTCTGGCTGACCTTATGCCTAGTAACCCGCTGCCATGATTGTATCATGTAGATGGTGTCAGCCTTGTCCTTGGGTGCCTCTTTCTTGTTCCCATTCTTCTGTCTATCCTTTCCTTCCTTGATGTTCTTGACCAAATGGTCCAATCTGCCCTCTTTTACCATTTTATCAATGAGCTGGCGCAGTTGGACACATTCATTGGTGGTGTGGCCCTTCTGTGCGTGATAGTCATAGTATCCACTCCCCACGCGCCGATCCTCTGGGGTGAGCATTTGTGGTGGTCTTAGAAAGTTTGCGCCTTTTGTTGCGAGTATTTCCTTTGGAGTCTTGGTCAGCGGGATATACCTGTCGTTATCCCGTCCTCTCCCCTGACCGCGGTAGCTCTTATTTCGGTTGTTACTCCGGTCATTGGATTTTCTCCTAGGTTGTTCCTGTGACCGATAGTTTGAGTAGCTTCTCTTGCTATCCGCCACGGCGGCTTCTCCTTGGACGAATGACCTTGTCCATTTCATTAGTTCATCGAAGGTTTGGGGGATCTTGTCGTTCAGCCTTTTGATGAGCTCTGGGTTATTGATCCCGTTCATGAACCCTGAGATTTTCAACACTTCGGGACACGCCTTAACCTGTATGCACTCATCTTTGAAGCGCTCCATATATGCGCTTGTAGATTCCCCCTGGCGCTGTTTCACCCTGGCGAGTTCAACAGGATTTTTAGCGCACTTCTTTCGTTGAGTGAAGTTTAGGCGGAACGCCTTTCTCAACTCTTCAAAGCCATCAATGCTTCTGCGTGGAAGCTTATTGAACCAGTTCCGCGCATTTCCCACTAGTGTGGAATTGAACATGTGGCACCACACAGGTTGTGGCCAGTTTTCGATAGTAGCGGCTGATTCAAAGATTTTTAGGTGGTCGTCAGGATCACCTGTTCCGTCATAGGTTTTGACGTTAGCGGGCATGCGCCTTCTCTTATCTTCTGAGAAATTGCTGATACGTCGACTAAACGCATCCACCTTTTGGCGGCGCCACGGAAGAGACATGTCTTCCTCCTCCTGGTCACGGTATTTCCTCCTGGACTTCCAGTGTCCAGTCTCGCTATCCTCGTTGTCCAAGGAATTGCCAGAGGACGAATTTTCCCTATTTTCCCTCCTTCGGCGCTTGCGCCGACTGTCCTCAGAATTTGCACTTGAAGGGCTTTCACTTGGGGAGTATCGTCGCCCAAGTCTGTCTTGGACTCTGCGGCTACCAAGTCTGGCGTGGACATTGGTACGCCGTTCATCCTCCTCGCTTCCTTCCAGATGCTGCGAGTTAGATGTCTCATCATCCTCAACTTTCCTCCCAATTCTATTAAACACTGGGGGTCGGCGGCTATCCCTCCCGCGCTTCTCCTTCTGACGGCGCGGTGGGGACGTTTCGTATTCTGAGTCGAAATTGAGTCGAGCATGCAGGCTTTGACTCGACCTCTTTTTTGCTTCCTCTTGCATAAGGGCTGCCAAAGTTTCGTAATTTTGAGATACGAAATCTCCCGGTGCGAGTTCCGGTGCGACCCCTTCCAGAGCGAGGGTGCCTACTTCTACCACCGGGCCCTTGTTTCTGTCAGGTGCATCTGGTGCCTTCGAGAGGTCAGTTTCTAATATTGATTGAAGGGGAGTAGTGAAAAGGGTGCGCGGCGGATCTCCTGCGCTGGTGGTGGTTGTAGTGGCTTGGGTTGTTCCCGAGCGTTGTTCCACCGTAGGGAAGGCTAGGTCTGGACCTAATCCTTGATTTTTGGCGACACTGGTTGTCCCAGAAGTCTGCTTAGAAGCTGATCCACTTTGCTGCTTCTTTCCTGTAAGGTCTGCTTGCGATCGCTGATTTCCATGTTTCGTCATTCTAGTTTTTAGTTCTTAGTGATTGTCCCACGGATGGCGCCACTTGTTGATACAAAAGTTGGGCGTTCCTTGTTCGGGGCTCCGACTCTCGTACCAATTGAGTCTTGATTCTTGAGACCTGCGCACTAAGTAACAGAAAACACCGTTAGGCTTATCGTGGGATTGTCTCCCACGATTATCCTCCGGCGTAAGAGTAAGTAATCGGTTTAGGGTTAAAGGAGAGTTAGGGTTTGTAAATCGTACCTTTATTGAGGGATAGGTTTCCCTTTATATACACACGAAATCCTTGTTGGTTTTGTGTTCCCCAACCTTCGGCGTATCCCGCCTAAGTCGGTTGGCAAACAATTATCTCCATAATTAGGAGATATCCAATATCTGTTCCATAAATAACATTGGATTTGGGCCTTCGTGGGCCCAAACACTTATCGGCCTAGCCCAGTTCCTGCTGGGCTCATTAGTATCGGATCTTAGTCGGGTTCGTGACCCGAATATAGACTATACGTCATCACGTACGTCATGTATTTTGAATTCGCAATGTGTTGGCAATGTGATCGTAGTATATCACATTCATCGTTTTTGGTAACTTATGTCATGTATGGTTAGATTTGGTAACTTATGAGTAGCTGGAGTTAAGCGTCACACATTAAACAGACAAACAGAACGTGTTTAATATATTAAAGTACACAATAGTAAAGACAATCTAAGAATATTGTAAAAATATCTTGATTTTAGCAATATGTCACAATAACGAGTGAAGTAGGAAATAATAAGTTTCATCTTGTATAAAAGCAAATTTCCCTTTTTTTTAATACTTTGACTATTTTTAAGTAGGGTCGTCTTTAAGGGAATGCAAACGGTGTCACTGCACAGGCCATCGCTTGACGAGAGTCACAAAATCCCATGCACTCTACTATATATATACACAATAAAGCAAATTACCAAAATAATTCATATCCAAAGTCATATTACCAAAGTGAACTTTTTTCATATACTTTACCAAAGTGACCAAAAGATGTCACAATCCTTTTTCCATTCTCTCTATTTTTTATCCGCCCCAATCATATACTTTACCAAACTTCATTTCCTATCTCATCAAAACCCAGATCTCATCTCAACACCATCCTCCATCATAACTTATCTCTCTCAACTGAAGACACAGTCACCAAGCAAAGTTCTCTTCTTATGATAAACACGAAAACATACTCATTAACCCCTGGTTATGCTAACACTCGAACAACAAATTCAAACAAAAGCGCAGCAATAACCACATCATTCATCATTATTTCCGTTGCTCGAACACCCATGTAACCCGTTAAGTTTGTCGTATCAGCTTCAAGATCAAGAGATTGGTCTTGGGTAGGTTTGTATTTTATTGTTTTCAATTAATTTGAGCAAACCAAAGATAAGATTATAACAAGTTTGTTATTGATCTTTTCTTTTAGTTTCGGATATAATTGAAGTGATAGCTTCACCACGGATCTGTGATGAAAATGGTTCAATAAAAAATCTTTGAAAGATTAAAAAAAAAGCAAATTACCTAAACGATCCATATCAAAACTCATTTTACAAATACAAACTCTTTTTCAACACTTTACCATAATAAACATAAAAATGTCACATCAACTATAGGACCACAACTATGAGGACCACCTTTTTTTTTTCTTTCTTCAGCCATCTCCTTTTTCTTTCTTTTCTTCATCACCATATCTGTAACCACTCGTACTTTTCCAGATATTCGTTTTCGATAAAATTCGTCTGTTTTTCATTTACAACTTTTATGTGCTCGTTTGACATGAAAACGAGAAAGCTATCTCGCGAAACGTGAAATTTAGGTACGACGCGTACCGAAACAACCATACCCATTAATCAACTTGATTAGTTTGTTATTTAATTTGCGAGAAAGTAGTCGAATAAATACTCATTTTTATTGAAAAAAAAAATATTCCGAATGCGATGGCGTAAGTCTCGTAATTTTCATCGAATGTTTACTCCTCCGAATGTGTCCCGAACCGATTACTTGCAAAAGATTACCTAAATTACGAGTTAGGTCCCTGTGATATATACATTTGTCCTTACCCTATACTTTTGATATTGACAAAAATAGTCCCTCTTGGAGTATAAAAGCCCCCACCCCTCTCTCTCTAACTCATTTTTACACCAACTTTCTCACTCTTAAAAACTCTCACCTCCCCCTCTCTCTCTATACTAACCGGCCACCACCACTGCCGCCGGAAACCGCCGCCACGCGCCACCGCCGGCCACCGCCATATTACACCGCCCCTATTGAAAGATAGATCTCGAGCTTGTGGTTACTTTCATGTGTTGCACGCGCCATCAGTCTCCCTCACGCTCTGTAGATCTTGAATCTAAGATTCGGAGTTGTGAGGTTATCCTCTTTAAGGGTTGCATGTTTAGATCGGGTTATACTTAGGTTAGAAACGGGTTTTCAAACCGTTGGGTGTTTGTTCGTTTGTGTGGTGGCCGTCATATCACCACCTCAGCCACCACTTCTATTGTTATCCTTGGTGCAAGATTCGAGGGTTTCAAGGGTTATATATAAACCGGGTAATGGTGTTGATTAAGGAGCATTTGGTGCTTTCACTTATGGTTTGAGTATGGGTTGATTCATGCTCGTGGATTGTTAGTTGTGGTCGTCTCAGCCGTCTCCTCATTCTTTCTTCCTCTCTTCGTGTGGTAAGCCTAAAACGAGAACCAACCCTTGTTAACTTTGTGTTAAACCGATTATACAAACGAGTCTTATTGTTTCGTGGAATGTGAAAACGTTTGATAGAGGTTTCTTGTGGTATAAAGTGTTTTGCATAAAAATCGTGTGGCTAACCTTGGTTAAAAACGGCTTTGAAACGATTTCGTGTGGTAAACAATTGTTAAAACTGATTTAGAAACATTTTGACATAAGCTTCGTGTGGTCTTGATCTCATAATGGTGATTGTGATTTGTTTGTGGTTAACGGGTCTGTATACACCGTTTTGTATACGGGTCGAGCCGTACCCCCATTATCTTCTCAGATTGGATGTATGGTGTCACTAGTGCTCATTGTTTGCCTACTTTCTTTGATTTGTATCTCGTTAGGATCTGGGATTTTTAATTTCATTTGATCATGTCTCGTTGCATTTGGATAACGAGTCACCACATGGGTGGTGCTTGTTTGAATTAGCCATGTGTTTGAAGCGATTGGAGTATCAAACCCGTAAGGGTGGGTCGTGTTTGTTTCGAGTTCGTTTGAAAACGAGCAAGTGAGCATTTGCTCGAGTCAAATTCCAGATTTTCAGTTTGTGATGTTTTACTTACTTAGATTTAGCAATGGTAATAAAAAGTTGTTTTAATGTTTAATAGTGTGCTTGTAGGTGAGATTGGGTTTGTGTCTATTTGGAAATTTAATTTATTTTGGTAGCGGACTAACGTGGTCTATTGGTTTTGGCATGGGTCATCGTTTGTACGTTTCGGTTAATTATCAATCTGGACTTTGGGATCGATACTTGGTATTGGAAATGAATTAAATAATTGGAATTTTGATTTGGATTTGGATAACACGGATACTTAATGTGATTTGAATACGGATTTGGATTTGATACTTTGGTGGTTAATAATAAATAACGGACAAAATTGTTGAAAGGTGACTTGACATTTTGGACATTTATCGGATTGATATTATTAGACAATTATCGGACTTATAATAATATACATTGAACTATTGGACAAATTGGACTTATTGGACTTGAAACGAATTCAATATGTTAGGCTCACTATGAATTTAATATATTTGATTCGCAACAATCAATAAAGAAAAATTGTCTAATAGTAAATGAATACTCGTTACTGGTTTTCTATTAAATTGTCGGAAAATATTACTTTGAGAATTATTTTATTAAAGTCACTATGACTTGGCAATGTGTATGACTGGACGCGTCATGCCGAAATTCATCCACATACTAACTCAAACTTTTATTTTTAAATCTTTTTTTTTATTTATAAAACCCGATAAGGAACGAAAAGTAGAGTTTTACTAAATCGCAAAATCCTTTATTAATTTAAATGTTAACTTGTGTTCTTATAAACTCAAATTGGCTTTTCAAGTTATTTGGGATTATAGGGTAAATGCCGAAACTTACCAATTGACTTAATTTTCTTGAATTAATTATGTGTCGTCATTGTCTCGACAACTTTCTTGTCATCGTCTTCTCGACGTGAGTCTCGGTCAATACTTATTGACTACTCCTTATAATGTATTGGGATATACATTATGCCTTAGCGTGAGTTATGTTTGACGTGAGTTACATCTTTGGTGTGAATTACCTTTTAGTATACTTTTGGCGTGAGTTGTATGTCGAGTCTTTGTCTTCTTACCACCACACGAAACGTTAAAACTAAACTTTTTGAGATATTGATAATGGATTTTTGAAATCTTTGATACGAGTATTCCACGAAAACTAAAACACGTTGTCTTTCGGATATTATATTATTTTACTCTTGAGACGTATTTTGAGATAATACGTATACTATTAGGTCGCGACGATGTAGTACCGTTGTACTTGTACTCTTTGGATATCGATACGCCTTACTTCGTGATTCGATTATGCTTGCTCCTAGATGCCAGTCTTATTAGTTGTGATTCTTGCGTTGCTCGTATCAAGGTGAGTTCATAGCCCCACTTTTACTCTTTTAACTGTTTTATAAACTCCTTGGGGGAGAATACATGCTACTACTGTTTTTATGATCACAATTGCTTGAAAACTGTTTGCTGTACTTTTGATATTATGACTCTGCCTAAGTTGTTTGCCAAAAGTCCCCTACATCATGAACCATTAATCACTTGCGAGTGAACGCAAATATTGTGGATAGTACTATGGGAATTGACGACCCCGACTCGGTTATCGGAAATAACCGGGGCGCACTATATTTGGTATCTCTATGTAATTGGCTATTACATCTCAGAGGGGCAATTTTATTTACTTACACCAGTAATTTAGGTGTATGCAGTTAGTTTGGTGTCATGAGCTTAGTGCAATAATATCAACTATCTTTTATGGGCGTATAACAATGTAGCCCATGGCTTATCTTAAACTTGAAAATCTTGTGATCAACTGCTTTATTGCTAAACCTATGAATTCACTCAACCATTGTGTTGACTTTTTAGCATGTATTTTCAGGATGAAAAGGGCGATAGCTAACTCTGGAGGCGCTTGGGCATCGGCATGGCATGGTCATAGATGACTCTGATTTATGTATGGGGACCAAACTTTGTTAATGGGCCATTTTCCGCAACAATTCAAACTTTGTAAACTTTGTTTTACTACAATAAATGAAATATTTTACGAAAAAGCTTTACCTTTCACTTTGTGTCATGACCCAATTGAGTAGCATCCCAAAAACCTTTTCTTCCGCTGCAAACGATTTTTCGGGGTGTTACAGTTGGTATCAGAGCCTTGGTTATAGAGAACTAGGAAATTTTCAAAACCTAGACTATAACCACTTTTACAAAAACTTAACCCTATGACCGACAAATGCCTGCATGCCAAGCTGAATGCCTCACTTATGACTCGTTGAAGTCATCTTTGATAAGATTTGTGTTTTATTACTGACAACTTAACCTCACTATTAGCTATGATTGCTTTACTTATATGTATGTTTACGTACCACTACGCTACGCCTTCTCCCCTACATAAATGAAATAATTGTTCAATCTTTCATAACAAACTTTAAAGACATTAGGGCATGTTACTAGTATAACTAAGCTAAGCATTGCAAGATTCATTGAACCTCGGGTGAATATAGTATGATCACCTATATTCAACCAGGGACAGTGGGACATAGCCTGATCACCTATGTCCGACTCAGAGGTGAATGTTGCAATACTGAAAGTAGTTATAATAGTGGTATGTGCACTTGACCTCCTGATTGACTTCTAAAAATGGTAAAAATCTTCATGTGTGTTCATCATAAGAGTTACAAAGGGTTACTCCTAAACATCACACACTGACATCACAACATTTTCTCACTACAATACTCTTCTCCTAAGTGGAACGCCTTTCTCATTACTACGCCCTCTAAACCGACCATTTTACACTACTACCTTATGCCTCCGCGTCTACATCTTACTAGCAACGTGCATGGAGATTTTCCTGGCAGATGATGCACACTACCACTTCGCACAAGGACACCACAATGATCCATGTTGAAATGAACCATTTTACGCCACCACTTCGCGCCCTCCGTGCCTATGTTATGTATGAGATTTGCTGAACAGATTATGCATAACCGACGAAATGTTGCATGATGCGAGTTAGTGATGGTATTTACCATTTAGATTTGCTTAGCAGTTTACGCGTGACTAACTAAATTTTAATTAACGCACGACACTACTCTAGGTTTAGAGTATATTTTCGGGTTGCTACAATACCATGTCTCCTGTTTTCCCGTCCCATCGACTTGTCGTCTTCGTTACTGGATCATTAAACCTTTATTGCTGGATCATTGCAACCCGCGTCTTCATAACCCCAACCTATCATTATTCTCTCATACGTTGAGATTGAAATTGTCTCGTCATCCATTGCGGTAACAGTGTCACCTCTCTACCCCAAAACTCGTACTCAATCGATGAATCGGATTACATCTCTAGCGTTCTAGGAACATCACACCTCGACAATCCAAAAAAAAAAAAAAAAAAAAAAAAAAACCTCGCTAAACACAAATAATAAACGAACGACTAAAAGATCTAAAGACATACCAAGAGTTAGCTTGCAACTCAAGCCCCTGGGAACGGATTCCTAACCTTTCACTCATTCATTTGAAATACCAACGGTCCGTTCTACTACCCTCTTATGAAATAATAAACCTCGTCGTTATCTATCATGAACTACTTCCAACTATTTTACTAATCACTTCACGGTCATTTTTCCAAAAGGTCTTACTATTGTGCCATTGAACCAAAAATTACAACCTTACTCATACTTCATAAACAATGACTTTATTAATGCTTTGCAAACTATTTTCTATAGAGTGATAAACCGATAAATTACCTTACTATGAAACAACAAACGATGGCGATAGCAATTTGTAAACTATATTACAAAATATATATTTTTTTCTGCAAGTTATATTACGGTCTTATAAACTATTCTACCCTTTTGGTGAGCTATTTTAGCCACTGTCTGATTTAAAATCATAAAACTTGGTACGCTTACCTCACAGACTATTCGCCTTTACTTTACTGACTATTATATCACCAACCTATAAACCATCTTGATATTAATTGAACTACGAAATCTTCTATTATTTGACAAACGATAAATTGTTTTCTTGTAAGCTATTTTACAAATCGTTTCACGAGTTATGTTATAATCTGAATTGTGTCTTACCAAAATACTTCACTACCATTGTTAAGCCGTTTTTCTATCACTATATAAGCTGTTTTAAAATCACCTTACTAAGTTGTTGCTTTAACACCAAGCCACAACTAAGATTTATTATTAAACTGTAAATGATAAAAATGTTTCTTTCTTACTCAATAAAGTGGTTTTACAAACATTTTCATAAACTTTACTGCAATTTTCTTACAAACTATTTACTCCTCAAAAAAAAAAAAAAATGATAACCGATATTTTCTTTTGTAAATAAACCAAATTTTCGGAGTGAAAATACGCGCTTTGTTTTGAAAACAATAAATATTTTAATTGCTAAGGAACAAACTCATCCATCATCTACAAAAGTTAAGGTATTTCAAAATTATTTGAAATTGCGAAACAACTTTTGAATTCACATAAAAACCTTCAACTTGGAACCGATTCCATGTTGTCGCCTAAGACCTTATTTAACAAGTTTTCATCACAAAAGCTGAAATTTAGCAATTTTCTTTACATACATCAAGTTCTCTCCTAAAATTTTAAAGGCTCTATATATATTTTTTTTATATATACCCCCACCTTCGAGAAGCATAACCTTAACAACTGAATCATGCTCATAAACTTTTAGAACTTCTCAAAACGTACATACCCAACTTTCTATCCTAAATTTGTTCAGATCAAAAGCAGAATGCAAATTGCTTGCGGTCGTCAGAAGGACTGTGATTGAAAATGATGGAAATCTTAGAGATTCCATGATTGGAGACGAAGCTATGCTTAAAATCTCACCATGGATTGTGTGATACGTTTAGTAAACGTGAAAAGTTTAATCTTTGTTGTGTTGATCCTTGTTAAGACTCTTGCTAGAGTTAGACTAGTGGCTTAGAGACTTGAGCTACCGCTAGAACTTAGCTATTCATGCCGTTTACATGTGCGTAATTTGAGGTAATGCCCCGCGGTTGAAGGAAATTGTTGTCCTTGCTGGAAGATATCCATATCGACGAACGCCTAGGCAGTACTGAGAAACCTATCGAAATCGTGAATCGCGAAATCAAGCGACTTGAGCAGAGTCGTTTTCCTATCTTTACTGATCAATGAAACTTTAAGAAATGTCCCGAATCCACGTGGGAACGTGAAAACGAAATCTTGAGAAAATATCCGTATCTCTTTTCACATCTAACGGATAACTCGAATTGAATCGCGAGGACGCGATTCCGTTAAGGAGGAAAGTCTGTAACCACTCGTACTTTTCCAGATATTCGTTTTCGATAAAATTCGTCTGTTTTTCATTTACAACTTTTCTGTGCTCGTTTGACATGAAAACGAGAAAGCTATCTCGCGAAACGTGAAATTTAGGTACGACGCGTACCGAAACAACCATACCCATTAATCAACTTGATTAGTTTGTTATTTAATTTGCGAGAAAGTAGTCGAATAAATACTCATTTTTATTGAAAAAAAAAATATTCCGAATGCGATGGCGTAAGTCTCGTAATTTTCATCGAATGTTTACTCCTCCGAATGTGTCCCGAACCGATTACTTGCAAAAGATTACCTAAATTACGAGTTAGGTCCCTGTGATATATACATTTGTCCTTACCCTATACTTTTGATATTGACAAAAATAGTCCCTCTTGGAGTATAAAAGCCCCCACCCCTCTCTCTCTAACTCATTTTTACACCAACTTTCTCACTCTTAAAAACTCTCACCTCCCCCTCTCTCTCTATACTAACCGGCCACCACCACTGCCGCCGGAAACCGCCGCCACGCGCCACCGCCGGCCACCGCCATATTACACCGCCCCTATTGAAAGATAGATCTCGCGCTTGTGGTTACTTTCATGTGTTGCACGCGCCATCAGTCTCCCTCACGCTCCGTAGATCTTGAATCTAAGATTCGGAGTTGTGAGGTTATCCTCTTTAAGGGTTGCATGTTTAGATCGGGTTATACTTAGGTTAGAAACGGGTTTTCAAACCGTTGGGTGTTTGTTCGTTTGTGTGGTGGCCGTCATATCACCACCTCAGCCACCACTTCTATTGTTATCCTTGGTGCAAGATTCGAGTGTTTCAAGGGTTATATATAAACCGGGTAATGGTGTTGATTAAGGAGCATTTGGTGCTTTCACTTATGGTTTGAGTATGGGTTGATTCATGCTCGTGGATTGTTAGTTGTGGTCGTCTCAACCGTCTCCTCATTCTTTCTTCCTCTCTTCGTGTGGTAAGCCTAAAACGAGAACCAACCCTTGTTAACTTTGTGTTAAACCGATTATACAAACGAGTCTTATTGTTTCGTGGAATGTGAAAACGTTTGATAGAGGTTTCTTGTGGTATAAAGTGTTTTGCATAAAAATCGTGTGGCTAACCTTGGTTAAAAACGGCTTTGAAACGATTTCGTGTGGTAAACAATTGTTAAAACTGATTTAGAAACATTTTGACATAAGCTTCGTGTGGTCTTGATCTCATAATGGTGATTGTGATTTGTTTGTGGTTAACGGGTCTGTATACACCGTTTTGTATACGGGTCGAGCCGTACCCCCATTATCTTCTCAGATTGGATGTATGGTGTCACTAGTGCTCATTGTTTGCCTACTTTCTTTGATTTGTATCTCGTTAGGATCTGGGATTTTTAATTTCATTTGATCATGTCTCGTTGCATTTGGATAACGAGTCACCACATGGGTGGTGCTTGTTTGAATTAGCCATGTGTTTGAAGCGATTGGAGTATCAAACCCGTAAGGGTGGGTCGTGTTTGTTTCGAGTTCGTTTGAAAACGAGCAAGTGAGCATTTGCTCGAGTCAAATTCCAGATTTTCAGTTTGTGATGTTTTACTTACTTAGATTTAGCAATGGTAATAAAAAGTTGTTTTAATGTTTAATAGTGTGCTTGTAGGTGAGATTGGGTTTGTGTCTATTTGGAAATTTAATTTATTTTGGTAGCGGACTAACGTGGTCTATTGGTTTTGGCATGGGTCATCGTTTGTACGTTTCGGTTAATTATCAATCTGGACTTTGGGATCGATACTTGGTATTGGAAATGAATTAAATAATTGGAATTTTGATTTGGATTTGGATAACACGGATACTTAATGTGATTTGAATACGGATTTGGATTTGATACTTTGGTGGTTAATAATAAATAACGGACAAAATTGTTGAAAGGTGACTTGACATTTTGGACATTTATCGGATTGATATTATTAGACAATTATCGGACTTATAATAATATACATTGAACTATTGGACAAATTGGACTTATTGGACTTGAAACGAATTCAATATGTTAGGCTCACTATGAATTTAATATATTTGATTCGCAACAATCAATAAAGAAAAATTGTCTAATAGTAAATGAATACTCGTTACTGGTTTTCTATTAAATTGTCGGAAAATATTACTTTGAGAATTATTTTATTAAAGTCACTATGACTTGGCAATGTGTATGACTGGACGCGTCATGCCGAAATTCATCCACATACTAACTCAAACTTTTATTTTTAAATCTTTTTTTTTATTTATAAAACCCGATAAGGAACGAAAAGTAGAGTTTTACTAAATCGCAAAATCCTTTATTAATTTAAGTGTTAACTTGTGTTCTTATAAATTCAAATTGGCTTTTCAAGTTATTTGGGATTATAGGGTAAATGCCGAAACTTACCAATTGACTTAATTTTCTTGAATTAATTATGTGTCGTCATTGTCTCGACAACTTTCTTGTCATCGTCTTCTCGACGTGAGTCTCGGTCAATACTTATTGACTACTCCTTATAATGTATTGGGATATACATTATGCCTTAGCGTGAGTTATGTTTGACGTGAGTTACATCTTTGGTGTGAATTACCTTTTAGTATACTTTTGGCGTGAGTTGTATGTCGAGTCTTTGTCTTCTTACCACCACACGAAACGTTAAAACTAAACTTTTTGAGATATTGATAATGGATTTTTGAAATCTTTGATACGAGTATTCCACGAAAACTAAAACACGTTGTCTTTCGGATATTATATTATTTTACTCTTGAGACGTATTTTGAGATAATACGTATACTATTAGGTCGCGACGATGTAGTACCGTTGTACTTGTACTCTTTGGATATCGATACGCCTTACTTCGTGATTCGATTATGCTTGCTCCTAGATGCCAGTCTTATTAGTTGTGATTCTTGCGTTGCTCGTATCAAGGTGAGTTCATAGCCCCACTTTTACTCTTTTAACTGTTTTATAAACTCCTTGGGGGAGAATACATGCTACTACTGTTTTTATGATCACAATTGCTTGAAAACTGTTTGCTGTACTTTTGATATTATGACTCTGCCTAAGTTGTTTGCCAAAAGTCCCCTACATCATGAACCATTAATCACTTGCGAGTGAACGCAAATATTGTGGATAGTACTATGGGAATTGACGACCCCGACTCGGTTATCGGAAATAACCGGGGCGCACTATATTTGGTATCTCTATGTAATTGGCTATTACATCTCAGAGGGGCAATTTTATTTACTTACACCAGTAATTTAGGTGTATGCAGTTAGTTTGGTGTCATGAGCTTAGTGCAATAATATCAACTATCTTTTATGGGCGTATAACAATATAGCCCATGGCTTATCTTAAACTTGAAAATCTTGTGATCAACTGCTTTATTGCTAAACCTATGAATTCACTCAACCATTGTGTTGACTTTTTAGCATGTATTTTCAGGATGAAAAGGGCGATAGCTAACTCTGGAGGCGCTTGGGCATCGGCATGGCATGGTCATAGATGACTCTGATTTATGTATGGGGACCAAACTTTGTTAATGGGCCATTTTCCGCAACAATTCAAACTTTGTAAACTTTGTTTTACTACAATAAATGAAATATTTTACGAAAAAGCTTTACCTTTCACTTTGTGTCATGACCCAATTGAGTAGCATCCAAAAACCTTTTCTTCCGCTGCAAACGATTTTTCGGGGTGTTACAATATCTTCACCAACAAAGCAGCCATCTCCTTCTTCAGCCACCTTCAGCCATCGCCATTTGGTGGCTGAATGCTTTCATTTTTATTGTTGATTATATATTTATATGTAAAAGTTTAGACTTTATATCTACAAAGCAGCCATCTCCTTCTTCAGTCACCATTCAGCCATCGCCATTTGCATTTTTATATTTTCTCACAAAACGAACTTGCAGCACCTTCAGCCACCATTTGCAGCACCTCCTTCTTCAGCCACCTCCCAACAAAGCAGCCATCTCCTTCTTCAGCCACCATATCGCTAACATCACACTAACCATCTTCAAAGCATTCAGCCACCATTTGCAGCACCTCCCACCATCGCCACGCCCAGCAAGCAGCCACGCCCAGCAAGCTGTACCACGCCCAGGGCCACGCCCATCAAGCAATCTCGCCCAAGCCGGCTGTACCACGCCCAGGACCACGCCCATGCCACGCCCATTGGAAAGTTCATTTTCGTAAATACTCTGTGCGAGAACCTGTTTCGTAAACAGGTATCAATTATAGTTCATTTACGTAAATTGCTCTTTTATAAAGACTCTCAGTGATAGCTTTTATTTTAGTTTAATACGAATTGAAGACTATATGTTATCTAATACTAAACCTTCTTTTCAGTTTTTAAACCTATAGTGCGACCTATGGCCGGATTTATAATAGATGATATCTAACATGAATAGTTTGCTAGAGATGTCAAAAGTTTCGGTTATCCATAGAGCGATTATTCAGTGACAATTTATACGTAGTCTATATATACTCCGGTACTGGAATTGTAAGTGGTAGTTTGCTTTATTATGCCATTCAGATGCCCAAAATCTAAATCTACAGACATAATCATTTCTTTCATTTTGATATACTTTGATGCATATACGATAGAAAACAATGTTTCTCGTTTTCAAAATCATAGTCTCTAATTTTTTAGCTCTAAAAAAAGCAATTCATTTTACAGTGTAACTAAAGCATGATACATAACATTAACTGGCCACGTGAAAACCATTTTTTTTCATAAACATTAAAGAGATCTATCGAGAATTCCTATTAATAATCGAATATGTACATGTTTCCTTTGATGATTAATTCCCCTAAAATTGCATTTTGTACACTAAGGAGTAGGAGTATGACATTACTTTTGAAAATTTTGATATACTTGTTTTAACTACCGATGTTTGAATGTGTAGATTTTGCTATTTGGAATCCTTAGCAAAAATATGCAAAGGTCTGTCGTGACGAGAACTCTTTTGTTACAGTATATTCTAAATTTGGCAAGTTTATTGATTGTTTTGTTAACTGTGATTACCTGGAAACTTTTTTTTTTTGACTGATTATTTGTTCGGGTTTTTGTTTTAAATTTAGACTGTACTACCTAAGGATGGTGGAAAGGTGGCACATACTTTGAACTTTCAATTGCAAAAACTAATAACCTTTTGTATGTGTTCCGGGGATTTTGGATACAATATTGAGTGAAGCACGATACAAGCGAACACCAGAAGAACCACACTGAGCTGCATGTTGATTGAATATGTAACGAGCGATTCCAAATACTCACTTTGCATTAGCAAATTAAATACTATATTTTGGTTATTGTTGATTTTATTTATAGCTATGACTGTATTCAACTTGTCCTTTTGTAGTTTAAAATACTATTAGTATCTCATCTTGGCATAAACTCTGGTTAGTCAACACCACCCACAATTATTTCATTGTAAGAACCAATATTATCATCTTTTGTTCAACAAACAAATGGCGAGTAAGAAAGTGTCGATGCTATGTGGCGATTACATGGAAGACGTTGAGGTCATTTATTTATTTTGTGATTAGTATTTAGTTATAGTAGCATTAGCAGATATAGGTAACTAATTTTATAAATTTGCAGGTGATGGTACCTTTTCAGGCACTGCAAGCATATGGATTATTAGTAGATGCTGTTTGTCCTGGTAAAAAATCAGGAGATATTTGTCGCACTGCTATTCATCAAATGTCTCATCACCAGGTCAAATAATAATAAGCAGTTTTAATTGTTACTTTGGATAATTTTAGGCTGTGTGTTTCGGATTCATTGTTTTTTCTGCTTAGGAAAGTGGTGTTAGAAGGTGTTTGGATTTGCTTATTTTGTAAGCTTGAAATTAAAATAATTACTAATCAAACTGATTTTTAAAAGAAGCTTTAATTTTTAAGTTAAGAAAGTTTCTACATTTGGCCATTGCCCGCAAAGGTCTAGTTGACCAGTCGCTAAGGAGAAATAGGTCACGGGTTCAATCCCAACTCCTCCCGGCTAAAGGTCGTCACTATAGAGTTACCCCCGTTTCTGTATGTAGTGTTATCAGATAAAAGATTGTTAGCATTTAGTATGTCGTAGGCTTTTGTCCCTTTTCTGTATGTGATACAGATGATGATATTATACTGTTAAAAAGTCAACTATTCGTCTAGTCTGTATATAAAGTGTGTCATAACAAACCATAAACAACAATGTAACACTATAGAGTTTCAGAATAACAATCGATCTGGAATTTCCACACCTTTCTTTTACTTCGAATATGACCTGCTATAGAAAGTAAATTGTACCCGCTAAAGTATATATACAAACGTTCAAAACCTTGTGTATATTATGTCAGGGTGGCCGGTGTTTGTTCTAGTCCATTCTTGCTATCAGTATAAGCTAAAAAAGTTTAATATCTTTTATTTGTATTTGCAAAACGCAAAGGTAAGGTAGTTCTGCTTCTTATAAATTCTGCTAGTCTTATATAACTTTTACTTTTTGTTTTAGCAGACATATACCGAGTGCCGAGGTCACAACTTCACTCTAAATGCTACATTTGATGAAATCAATATAAGCACGTATGACGGGTTGGTTCTACAAGGAGGACGTGCTCCAGAATATCTTGCTATGGATGATCGTGTCCTAAACCTTGTCTCACATTTTGCCAAATCTGGAAAACCCATTTCTGCTATCTGTCATGGACAGCTTATTATGGCAGCGGCAGACATATTAAAAGGTCGAAAGGTTACAGCCTATCCTGCGGTCGGACCCGTGCTCGTTGCTGCTGGTGCTCATTGGGTTGAACCACAGACACTGGCATCATGCACCCTTGATGGAAATATAATCACCGGAGTTACTTATTATAGTCATGCCGAGTACATCCGTCATTTCATCAAGGCTTTAGGAGGTACTGTTACCGGTTCCGACAAACGGATTCTATTCCTCTGTGGGGTAAGTTGCATTTCGTCACTTTTTTTATGTCCTTAAGGCAGTAATATATTGTTCTGCTTTATTTTCTTATTGTAACAAGATACTTTTCATTAATTTATGGCACCCGTATTTCTTTTATATATTCATGCATTATATAATCACAGATGCCTTAAATCCGTTGAAATTGGGAGGGACATGAGTAACTTTCAGCCAAGTCTAGGTTTAAGATGTAGACTTAGTTTATTCGAAGTCGGAAAATTGCATGTAAATGAAAGTAATCGATATTTGAGGACATAGTGCTTAATTAGGTAACTGGGATTCTAATCTAATTTACAGAATTAATTTGGCTCTTAAAATGTTATTCTTATCTAACTGAAAGTACTACTAATTTTTATTGTAAAAAAGGAAAATCAACATAGATTGGCATTTGGCAACTGATTCATTATTCGTTCCTATGCAGGATTACATGGAAGACTATGAGGTATACGTTCCTTTTCAGTCCCTTGAAGCTCTTGGATGCCATGTGGATGCTGTTTGCCCCAACAAAATAGCCGGTGAGACGTGCCCTACATCTGTCCATGAGTTTGAGGGGGACCAAACGTACAGTGAAAAACCGGGCCATGATTTCAAACTAACGGCTAACTTCAAGGAGACAGATGCTTCCAACTATGATGCTCTTGTCATACCTGGAGGTCGAGCTCCAGAATACCTCGCACTTGATCCTGCAGTCATTAAGCTCGTAAAAGATTTTATGGAGGCTGAAAAGCCCGTAGCATCAATCGGCCATGGCCAACAAGTTCTGTCTGCCGCTGGTGTTCTCAAGGTAAGATTTTGATTTTGCTCATTAAACTGGGCACGCTCATCAAACTGGATTAGCCATTGACTTTTTTATTTTATCGCATGTACTGTAGGGTAAGAAATGTACTGCATATCCTGCTGTCAAACTTAATGTGGTATTGGGTGGTGGAACCTGGTTAGAACCAGACCCAATAGATCGCTGCTTTACCGATGGAAATCTAGTAACTGGAGCAGGCTGGCCAGGAAACCCACAGTTTATCTCTCAGTTGATGTCATTGCTTGGTATAAAGGTATTTTTCTAGTACCATTCCATGTTTGCTTTGTTTTATACGAAAGAACTTTAGAGAAATGTTGTTGCTGCAAGTGCTCTCCTTTGTATCATCCACGTTTTTGTGTGCAAGTAATAATATTTTGTGATGCTTTGGATTAAGATTTTTTTTCCGTTTCCTTTTTGAGGCTAACATCAAGTTAGCTGATAGTATATAAACTGAAACACTCTTTGAAGTGCCAGTTTACGAGCTCCAATTATGTTTAAAACTTCAACTTTGGATAATTTGATAAGATCGAGGCCCCGTAATTGATCTAGTTGGTTATGTACACACAACATATGAAATAATTGTTGAAAATTGAAATAGATGACCCTTGTCTTCTTTTGTTAAGGTTTTTGAATCTGATCTTCACTTAATCATCAAAAACCGACATCATAAGATTTTTAGATCGTATGGTCTTGTTTTATTTAGGTTTCTTTATGCTTCTCAATTTGCTCTGATGAGCAATGCATGATCAAAATATAGCAGCAATACTACGTCCGAGTTTCATTTACTATCATTCCCTGAAAACTTGTCGTTTTATCTTTGTTTTTGCTTCACCATTTTTTCCTTTTATCTGTGCATATAAAAATGACCTAATTTGTGCATACAACAAATCACTTACCATGTAACTTAACGAGATTTTACAAAAGATCGAATACTTAACATAGAAACTGAATAGCTCAAGAATTTCTTACACATCTCAAACCAGAATTCAGTGCAAAAAAGGAGGCTAATTTTGTTGTGCCATGACAAGAACTTGAGCTCAAGCTTTGCCATTTACACTTGATCAAAATCTAATAAGTGAAACTGCATATACTAGAATCCCGTAGAAGTTGGATTGGTTAATCTTCAAGCTCGATAATCTTGACAACAGAATCATCACCAACTTTCTGGCAAACAACTACACGGTCATGCGGCTTAATGACACCAATAGTCCTGCCATGATCCAATGCCACCTTTAAGACTGTCTCGTTTGTGGCGCTTGTTGATTCAGCCTAGAAAAACCATAGCATCAAAGTCAATTTTTTCGTAGAGTTTTGTCCTGTAAATTAGTTCAGAAGTTATAAATGAGTTCTTACAGGGTGACGAGGATCTGCAAGCGTTGGGAAAAGTCCTCTTATGATGAGCGACTGCCTTGCCTTCTCGTGAAAATCATCAAAAACCACATGAGGATCAGTTACCTTTAACGGATATGAATAATATCCAAAATATAAATGAGTAACTGGGAACTTTTTCCCATAAAAAATTAGTATATGATCCAAAAAAATTTAGCCGCTGTTAATATGCCTCACACTATGTATGATTTTCATTAACATAATGTTTTATAAGTCAAAATTAAAAAGAAAGGTTATCAAACATGGCGATTTCGGATTTTACCTCAAAAGCACCAGTAAACGTCCAGCGAAGTTGGTTTGTTTTAAGACGTGGTATCACAACAGAGAGCACAGGCATGGTGGGCCTGTATTTGGCAATCAACCTGCACATTTAATAATCTAATTCAGTTCAGGTGACATATTATCAATGCATTTGAAATATAAATGGGGTACATAAAACATATAATCGCACGCACCTAGCAGCTCTTCCAGATGAAGTGAAGCAAATGATCACAGATGCTTTCACCTTGATTGCTGCACGCACCTATATACACTCCAATAAGTTAATATCTCTCAAATTGATCATATAAAAATAATCTGCTATAAGATCTTGAAATTTAGTACCGCGGATGAAGCAATAGATTCCAAGTGGCTCATAGGTTCGCCAACGTACTTGACAGTCTTCTTGAAATAGGAATCTTGATTGTACACTTTCTCAGACTGCATACATTAATTTAATCAGTACACTGAAGAACCATATATGATATCAGAAAATAATACAAAGATGCATTCTTTCCGCAACTAATTCAATAAGTATTTGAGAATGAAAATGGACATTAATACCTCGCCACAAATTTTACCAACAATAGAGACACTCTCAACAGGGTATAGCCCCCGCATTGTTTCTGCACCTAGAAGGATTGCATCAGCACCTGATACAATTCAAGAACTTGGATTAAACATAAGATCACTCATTCAATTATATATCAAAACGATGATGGCTTCTTGATATCATGGTGAATCAACAAGACTATTTTACATGTACTAAACACGAGCATTATGCAGATATAGATATATTTTGGAATGACAGATTCGCTTTGATTATAGAATTATATATTTACCATCTAAAACAGCATTGGCAACATCAGTAGCCTCTGCACGTGTGGGCCTTAGGTTATCAGTCATGCTATCCACAAAACGGGTAATAACTGACGGTTTCCCAGCCATGTTGCACTTGTAAACAGCTGCTTTTTGGAACAAAAATACCTGCATATCAACAATGAAATCTTTTAAATAACTTCAACAAAATCTTACAATTTTTGGAAACACAATAATACCTCATTTAATATTTCTATTTTGGAAAGTTAAAGATTACCAGACAGTCAGAAAATTGGGAAAAAATAAATAGGCTATGTTTGGCGCTCAACTTTTTGGAGCTTTTTGGGGCGATGGTGAGCAATGAGCTTTTTGATTTTTATTGTTTGTTTGGCAAAGGAGCGGTGAGCTTTGCTATTTTTTAGGAAAGCTCATTTTTCCAATGCTTCTTTAAGAAGCTGTGAGCGGTGAGCTGTGAGCTGTGGCTACAGCTCACAGCTACTGCTCACCGCAGCTACTGCTCACCGCAGCTACTGCTCACTGCTATTTTTACCAAACACACATGTTCTTTTTATAGAAATTGGTGAAATGACACTGGACATCTATCAAGAATTAAGGCACTTCAGATATCACCAAATACCTTCGTTTTCCCAAGTTCAATTTTATTTTACGTTTTCTGGGGTAAAGAGGAACGAAATAGTCAAAAATTAGTGTTACCTTCTCTGGTGGAAGGTCAATCCCCAAATTCCCTCTAGCAAGGATAATACCATCTGCTTCCTGAAGGATTTCATCAAAATTCACTAGGCCCTGAAATGTACACGACATACGTTAATGTGTCTTTCACACATAGCTTCAAAATTATTACGTGAAGTACATAAAGTATCTAATAAGTATCTCACCTCCACATTTTCAATCTTTGCAAAAATCTGAGTTTGACTGATATCACCTAATTTAGAAAGATATTCACGAGCCTGCAACATACAAAGAGAAATTAAATTCCATATGGATCTCAAAATGATCACATGAATAATGGGATAAAGGAAGTGTAAACCATACTTCTCGAATGTCTTGCCCACTGCGTGCATGAGATAAAGAGAGAAAGTCAACATTATTTTTGACTCCCCACGTGCTGATAACCTACAATCAATCATAAGAAGTCAGTAAAATACTAAACACTGAATCTGAATTGATCTGTGAATATTGTCATTGATATGATAACCTTACCTCCTTATCTTTGTCATTGAGTGTGGGCAGATTGATATGAATTTGAGAGGCATGTAAAGTGTACAATGTCCCGGCAAGAACAGCAGAATTCTTTATCAGACACACAACATCATCACCTTTCACCTCCTTAACCTGTGTCGCGTAAGGGGACACTTAGGTATCAAAAGTGTAGTAGATAAAAACGTACAAATGTCATTGGCTATATGGTAACAACCCTACCCATATCCTTAAGGTTAGGGTTTTAAATCATATGTGGCAAAATCGGTCGTATGCAAGTTCCTTAAGTAATTATCCACAACGTAGATGTTAGATATCCACTTAAATACTATGTTTAACAAATTCCAACATAGTACGCAAATTTTCTTGGATAGTATAAAATCATATCAGTTTTGCATCTGGATTTACGGATTCTATATACGAGGTCAAATATGGAGCTATTTCAAGATGATAACGACATCTAAACATATTTGGTTTTTAACTACCAACTTACCTCTAGCCAAACAGACGTTGTCTCACTTCCTGTAAACAAGTATTGGCCGAGAAAAATGGTGTCACCAGACTTCACAGCCTGCAAACATCAAATGTTAAATCAGATAACGCAAAGGATAAGAGCTCATAAGACCTAGCAAGGAACAAAATATGAGGTGCAAATAAATAAAAAATCATTTAATACCTTAGCTAGTCCGTTAAAGTTTATTGGTAACAGATTTGAACTTGCTTCTTTCTCTTGATCCGGAGTCAAAACTACCAGAGAATCTGCCTCAAGAGGTATAGGATGATCAGCTTTGTTGACAACAAGGAGCTCGGGGCCAGTGGTATCTAACATAACCTGATGCAACGACAATACAAGAAAGAGCACACATTTATTGCTCTCGGAAGGATAACATTAAAACCAAGATACGGTATCCTTGCATGATTTATATTTGTACTAACAGATGGATTTTCATTAAGTGAAATGGTAATTATTAATGATAACTTACAGCGCACAGCTTCTTTGTTTTCTTGATAGCGATTTTTAGATTTTCCAACGTCTCCTGGTGAAAGGCAGCATCGCCCCACGTAAAATCAAATCTTGCAACTACAACAAAGAAACTAATATCAGATTTTACTCTGAACAACCTAAATACCAACCATTTCAAAGCTAATCATCCAAATAATAATTTAAAATATTCCAAGTCAAACAGACATAATAACATAATCATTGATCCTGCATAACAGCAATTATCAAGCAAATATAAAAATCAAATTTATTTTCTATTAATCATCTTTTTTAGCTATTAAACAAATGCTTACTAACATTCAACTAATATATTATTATTTTCACTAAATTACTTTATCCACACCAGTTTAACACCATATCCATAGTTTATAGAAAAAACAACGCAAAATCTATCCCAATTTGAAAAAAAAAAAAAAAAAAAAAAAAAAAAAAAAAAAAAAAAACTTTTAAACTTATTTCCCAACCTCAAAACATGACAAAAACGAATCTCCCACATTTAAAATAAGAAGTGGGCAGGTTCAAATTTCCTCTAAACGAGAGTCACATAAAGTCAAAACACATTTAACATAGTCAATCACATTCATATTCAAAACAGCACTAAACAAACAAAAGTAGGTACGCGGATATGGTTTTCCAAGTTCAGGTTATACGAGAGGGGCGATTGAGACTGAAATGGACGCGGCCTATTTCCAACCCTTTCCCTGACCACCCCGAAATGTATACCTAGTGAGATTTGAACCTAAGACCTTTTGTGAAGACATCAGGTGTGTGCGTAACCACTAGGCCACCTTGGTACACATCTTGGGGGTGGCGAGGAAAAAGGTCAAAAACTCGCCCTCCCAGCATAACCCTGAATTGGCAAAACCTCGTCCGTTTATTACTGTAATAATACTAAACGTTATTTAAATAAAAACAAAACATACAGACAATATAGAAATCAGTTTCATTAATTTGTTTTATACTTATCAAACATCCTCGTACAACACAGATCCATATAATTTAAAAAAAAAAAAAACACACAGAGCATTACCAGACATGCCAGCCATAAGACATTTAGAAATAACATCAACAGATCTCGACTTCGGTCCAAGTGTCCCCACAATCTTTGTCATCGACGGAAAATAGCTCTATAAAAATCAATCACATTAAATTATAAAAAAAATCTTTATACAAAAAAATATACACGTATATAATTTAATGATGATTGTTCTTACGGGTCTTGATGGTTCAAGAATTGAAGCCATACGGATGGGTTCTTCCAAAAGCAAATGATTGGAGTTCATTTTTTTTATTTTTTATAAAAACAAAAGAAATGGTGAGAGATTGAATTGGGTGAAAATGAGGAGGAATGTGCAGGCAGAGGAATGATTTAAAGAGAGGGGAGTGGCGAATGGGAGTGAGGGGTTGTTGGTTTGTCGCTTTCGACCCGCTTCCCACCTGTTTTTGACCCATCCAACTTTTTGGGCCCTTTGTTTTTAATGATGTTTTTCAATTTATGACTTGTAAGATGAGATACATATATTTGGACCATTTCAGTTTTTTTTTAACAGAAAACTATCTTATAATGTCCAACCACAAACTTACATGTTCTAAATTTGAGTCATGGGTACAGGACCCTTAAAGCACAAGGTATGGGAGAAACTATTAACACGTTATTGGTATGTCACATCAGCGTCACATCATACACCTTCTAATAACACACCAATAACTAAAACATCCTCTTTCATAATACACTACTAACATGTTATTGAATCCCACAAAATACCCCACTAAAAATATCCACTCACTCACAACACAAATTAAAAAAAAAAAAAAAAAAAAAAAAAAAAAAAACTTACATTTACACCACTTGACTGGCTCAATTCCTTTTAACATGAGTTTGGCACTTTGCCTGGTAAGGCATTTGACACGCCAAAGAGAAGAAAGGTGCATTTGGCATGTTAAAATACGTATTTACCGTCTGCTTTTACATGTAAGACCTATTGCTCTATGTAATTTGGGATGCTCATTTTGGTCAATTGGCTGTAGAAGCTTTTACTTGAGGGGGTGCTCTTGGGCCCGTGAATATCGCCTATTATGGTGAACCCACAACCGGGGAACTTCTTACACAACAAGAGCTAGTATTAATACACAAACCATTTGTTTTAATTAAGAACTTGATTAACACATATTGAGTATTAATTGACACATCCTAATTCATGCATGAGAGATTTGTATAATCTTACTATCTTATAATGAAGGAAAACACTTCTCTCCATTAAATACATATCAAACTTAATTTTAAGCAATACAAGTTATATAACAGATGATACAAACATTTACTTCTCTTCTAAACTTGATTTTAAACAATGGGAGGTAATTTACACACGAGTGTTGATTGGCATGACTAACTCATAGGACTAATTTTATGCCTAACAAAGAGATTGAGACACTTGGCTAGATCAATGGTAGATATGAAAAAGAAGATTTAGTGCAATCCATGTGTCACACAATGAGTTGTTTAGGCATATTTTTAGGCATATGACTTAGACATGAGAATCATTTTCCTTTACACACTCCATGAATTGATTAGAATACTCAAAAGTATTACATCTTGACATTTATATCCTTGCATGAGTGAATATGGGTAAAATGATCTAAGGGTATAAATGTCAGTATATAATACTTTTGAGTGTCACAATCAATTAATGGAGTGTGCAAATCACCTCCCTTAAACAATACATGTTATAAAATACATGATACAAACATGGTATAAACCTTTTAAAACATTTAATTAATGTCATTCTTTAACTACCCTCTTTCTCAAAATTACAATTACTATACCACGTAGGACAAACCGAACAAGCTACTAATGTTATTCTTTTAAAACATTGTTAAAATCATAACCCAAGTATTTCATCATCAAAAGAGTTAGGAATGCAGACAACAACGTACCAACTTCATCATCCTTATCTACGTTTGTAAGTTGACGCAATAGAAATATTATTTGTCGAAAATTATTATTACAAGGTACTCACCGCTACAACGCAAGGATACCCTGCTAGTATTAACAACATGCATTAACAGTTTGTACATTTGAGTGCAGAAACAAAAAGTTAGAGTGTGTGAATCATATCCCTTTTAGTTACTAGACGATTACCCGTGTATAGGGGCGACGGTGTATTGCAGCGTTAATTTGTGTGTAGTTTTATTTATGAATATATGAGTGTAGAATAAATGAGAGTGAATAAACTTAGTGTTTTAAACTGTAATTATATATATAGATAATTGAATATATTGCATTGCTTTTTATAAGTAAAGGGTATTTTAATTTAATAACATCATTTATTTAAGTTTATAACAAATGTATTTTCTCATATGTAGCAGATAGTAGATAAGAAAAATCTTGGGTTTGATTTTTGTAAAGAGTATCAATTTAACGAATTTATTAATTTAACCATACCATTCATATCAACAAAGATGTTATTGGTTAAGATTAACATTGTTTCAAGGACGCAATGCTATATGATGTTCTTAATATAAAATTTCCACAAAAAAGTTATGGTGAGAGCTTTGAAGGAAATGGCTATTATGTTTGGCGCAATAGGTTGGGGCTTGGGCTTGGGCTGGGGCTAAGACTTTTATTATAAGCTGAAGCTGAAATTTGTATTTTTTAGACTTGTTTGGCAAATGGGCTGCGGCTGAGGCTTATTATTGCAAAATTACTAAAAATGATTTAATTAAATGAGTTTTATGGTATATGTTAAATATTTTTGTGGGTAAATATGTAATTTATGGTTCATAATCCCCGGGCTAAAAATTTTAGCCCTTTTTATGGGGCTAAAGTTTTAAGCCCCTTTTAGGGGCTTATGATTTTATAAGCCCGCATGACAAACGAGACTTATTTTATAAGCCGGCTTATTTTAAAAGCTCAAGCCCTATAAGCCCCTCCCCAAACACACCCTATGTGTGTGTGTGTTAGTTTGTATTTACATGAGTTAAGTTTTTGGTATAAGGTCATCTACTATGGTAAATCTTTTAAAAAGTTTATACTAGTGTTATGACATTAAATTATAACCCTTTTTGTTTTATAAACCCATTCTTAGTAAGTTATAAACATTTTCAAATGATATAAACATCACACATAATCAAATGCATTAAATTATGAAAATGTTCAATATCTTAAACCTTTTCATGACACATAAGCTTGAAATAGATGCTCATTATGGTTTATAAGTTTCTTAAACCTCTTCATTATTTTATAAATCTTTTCATAAACCACTATAATGAATGCCCTAACTATTGTGGATATAAAGGTATGTGTTGTTATCAATGTTATGCTAACGTGGCATTACCTTTTGATAACATCATAGTTACAATACCTGATGCTCTAATCTTTTAAAGATAGTGAAAATAAAGTGTTGGTCGATCCGCATGTTCCCGAGAACAATATGTGAAGGAAAATGTTGAAGAGATTACATTTGGTATACGTATGATGGTTTGCCTTTAGTAAAATGTTCATTTATGTCGCTAGTTACCACTTTACTTGCAAAGTTTTGTTTTCGTAAGTGATAACGCTCAAATTGTGCATGTTTTTAGTAGCGTTATCCGTATTTTTATGTATGTTATTTGGTTATAATCATATGCTTTTGTTGCTTAATCGTATCAAAGTGCGTTTGCTAGTTCATTTGTAGCCAAGTACAGGAAAGTGGAGAAAAAGACGGAAAAAGAAGTAAAATACGAAGATTTCTCCATGTATGAAGAATTCCCGACCAAAGCAAGACTTGTGGAGTATATTCGAGAAGATAAAGTCATCAAGTTAGTGGTCCAAAGACTCAAGAATAAAGTTCAAGAAGGAAAACGAGAAAGAAATGAAGAAAAGAAGCTAAAACGAAGACATATTGGAAGATTCGTTGTTCCCGACACACCTTCACCATTTTGGCCATAACTTTTGAATACGGACTCCGTTTGACCCCCCGTTCGCGGCCACGAAAAGCTAAGAGAAAGATCTACAACTTTGCTGTTCATGACTTTTTGTGATTTTGCTCCAACCGATCGGTCGAGACCCGTAACCGATTCGGTTGGAGACTAGTCAGCAAGACCAACCGATTCGGTTGGAGCTCAACCGGATCCGGTTGGAGGTCCTGTTTCAGCCATTTTTCCATTACTAAGGTTCCAAACTTGTTCCAAACGATTCTAGGTCCTTCCTTCATGTATTCTAGGTCCTTCTAAACTCCTTGGAGGCCAAGTTCAACATTTAATACCCCTAGGCTTGGAAGTAGTATAAATAGAGGCCTTTGCAACCTCATTTCACACACCACAACTTGAGGGATCTTCTCTCACACCTATCTTACCACCACTACTACTCTCTTAAAGCCTAAATTCGTTCATAAAGTTCCAGGAAACTTTAGAGGTCCAAGAAGTCATCATTTGGAGGTCAAACCATCAAGAAGTCATCACCAATACTTGAGGCATCATTACTACATCATTTGTAATCTCATTTCAATCATTGTAAGACCTTTAATCATGTTTTCTAATGTTCAAAGTACTGAATTTATGTTCATGTTTGCTATGAGTGGCTAGTTTCTTTATACACTTGCTTAAATGATGTTGATTATCATATGATTAGTTAGTGATTGTGTTAATATGTTTTAATTCAATTTCAAGTTGATTCTAAGATCCAATTGTGCTAAAGTTTCATAGTGACATTTGTTAATCAAGTTTGGCTAATTGATAATAATCATTGGGGTCGAAAGAACTTATTGTTATTCAACTAGTCATAATCATTTTGTCTATGAATGATTGTTTTTACCCATTATTCTTGATTATACAAAGGAACTAAGGTGTGGTTGTAATAGAAACACTTTTTGATTATCAAATTGGATTGGTTGGAAACATCTAAATGGTCGTAAGATTAGTTGTTGAGAATCAATTGTAGCCTTTTGTTTATGATCGGTTACCTTTTGTATTGACCATTTCTTAAGCAATTTGATGAACAAGTGGATGTTTTTGTGTTTAAGTTTATGTATGTAGACTTATGAAACTTGAATTGATCTTGAATTGATTGGTTAAACTTAATGCTTGTTTTTATAAACTAAAATCTTGACGAAGGTTTAACTTGTAAGAACAATAGATTAGTTTTCAAACTAATGATCATAACCAACATGTTAAGAGGTTAACACAATCACATTAATCTAGGATATGAAACTAGTTTAAGCAAGTGTAGTTTTTAATCATCTGAATTTCATTATATCTATTTGCTTTGCTATATGTTTTGGATAGACTCCGTTAATTCAAACTTGTGTTTAGATTCACTCAAATCCCTGCGAACGATCCCGACTTACCTTTATAATCTTGCTATAACGGACGAGTATACTTGCTCGTATGTGTTATTGGTAATATTGGTAATTCACCTTTTATAAATTTAAAACTTGCACCAACCGGTCACATCAGTAAGTCAAATGTAGTGCGCTTCTGAAAGCTAACTCAACATGTATATACTTTACTACCTTCATAGCCCGCCCGAATGGGCGGGCTAGCTTCATGATAATGCATATTGAATTTTAAATATATGTAAAGCAATCGTGAAATACCGTTAAAAAGCTTTAAATAATGGGGCAATATTAACGGTATAAATATCATGTAACCAAATGTATATACAAGCAATGTTGTCGTTGGTATACAAAGAGATAATGAAGTTGTACATCACAATAAAAACGTTGGTTGTGGAGTTTGTGTATTCGTCGCCATTGTCACAACAATGTCATCATTCTACTTGTTGTGAGTAAATTGTGCTGATAAAGTTGCTATCAGAACTTCGAAAACTCACTTTGAAATAATATTGTTTTAACTTTTTGCTTTAAACAACTAATTGTGTGCATGCTTACGATTCTACTTTTTGAAACTGCAATAATCACTGCATGTCCAAACACTTCCAAATTGCTCATTCGCCGTCTTTTAACAACAACGAACCTTCAATGTAGACTACGAAGTATAATCTCGTCACTTTGCTTTGCAGCAGGCGCTTCATTGATTTCATCTGCTCCATCCTCCTATCAAATGCATTGCCACAAAAAAGAGTTTAAACATGAAATTGTATACGATACATTATGACTGCAGATTGAGCTGTAATTAGAACACATTGTAGAACAATATATCAATGTACTTTAGCTAAGCTTTAATATAAAAAAGGTATTATAGCATCACCATATGGGCATTCTTTTGAAAATGAGTGTAAAATCATTAAGGTTAGTTAAAAAGAAAAGGTAACAAACGATACCCTTTGTTTTACTCTCCAAAATGGTGCGACATTAAAAACTCCTACTTCGTCACTCAAGACGTTAATCAGCATACTAATGTCGCACCATTTTGGAGAGTATACTAATAATAAAGAAACGTTGATCAGCATGCTTATAATAGGTATGCTGATCAACATTTCTTTATTATTAGTATACTTTTTTAACGTGAAAGCTAGATTGACCAAAAACATCATTTGTCAATATATATATATATATATATATATATATATATATATATATATATATATATATGTGTAGGATCGTGAATATTATGTTGTTTGATGATTCGGGTGGTCTAGGATGATGATAGTGTAAGAATGCCATTGTTAGAGAGATGAAGAGAGTTGAGAGGGAATTCTAGAGAGATAAACAAAAGTGTAGAATATTAGATTAGAACTTCCAACCCTCTACCTTGGAGGGTAGAGGGTATATATAGGTTACAATCTAAACGACCTCCTATCGGCCTGTGGATCAGGGATACAGTGGGTAAAGACCCGTCCTTCCTCCACGGTGTTGCACTAAGCTATACTACGCTACAAACTAATAAATAAACTACTAAATAATGAAACTAACGACAAGTCTACGAGCTAACTTAAGCTAGATAACATTTGGGGTGACCGACTCTTCACTATGGAATTTTCTAATTCCTAACAATCTCCCCCTAAGGGAGGTCACCCCATGTTTTACATTTCGAATCCTAGCATTCTATTTTATCTTTGTTCTTGAGCTCGTAGACTTCAATTCTTCAATTCTGCAATCTTTGTACATAAGTAGTGCATCTTCAAAGTCCGAATGCTTTGTACTTTAAGTGGAGGCCTTTAACTGATCCACATCTTTGATGATCTTCGAGCTTTCATTGAGATCATCAGCCACAGAATCTCTGGATCACCCTTTATTGTGTTGCCATCATGTGAAGTTGTGACTTTCGGACCGACATGCTCACACTTTTGAATCATGACATCTTTCCATCAGAGTAGCGGAAGCCTTACTGGTTCATGATATTTGCAGCAGCGAAGCAGAAGCATAGTATAAAAATATCATAACCAGGTTATGTAGATATGCACCAGTCATGATTTCTTCAAATTAAGTGTGGATGCCGTGAGCATGCGGCTTTGGATTGACTCCTCAATTCTGATCAGTTGCAATCGTCGGGGTGTACCTGCATATGACAGTTAGCAATAAAGCGCACGAAAGTGTCTTTGATCACTTTCGTCGAATTGAGGTACACGGCCCATAGTTCCCCGTTGATCAGTACAAGTACTGCCTGTGATCAGGTAGGATTCCTAAGAATCTCCTTGACAGGGTTTCGCAGCTGTTCTAGCTGTTCTCAAACCGGAACGTCTCAAAGAAGACAACACGGAGTGAGTGAACCAGCGAATTGAGATCCACTGATTGATGAAAAATTGATTTGAAAACAATCGCGTATTGGTTAGAATAAATTGTTTTGCAATACGACGAAGGTTTTATGAGAAAGATCAATTTTCAATCAAAACACTTTTTGTATTTGAAAATAGTACACAATCGACGTGCTAGCGAAAAGAAGAGATTCGCACATCGAACGGTTTTTCTAAAAGTATTTTTCAATCAGAGATACTTTTTGAATTTGAAATGAATACACATTCGATGTGCTAGAGAAAAGAAGATTTGCACATCGAACGGTTTTTCCAAAAGTATTCATCAATACCATTCCTGGACCAAGGTTGATTCAAGAATGAATCTCCCCATCGTTTCTATCCAGTTGTCACAAGCTTGATCTTTTGCAAGATTTCACATGTCACCCACCAAGAGCTTGTTTGATGTTGGCTCTAGAAGGATTTCCATCTTCATCGTGAATACTTTTACATACCACTCAGATGTTCTGGCAATACCACAAGGATAATGCGTAGGACTCTTAATATATACTTACTTTCCACATTGTGTGAAACAGCAAGTCTTCATGAATTTAGTGTCCTAACGAGATATTGTGGATGATCTCTTGGCTCTAGACTCAATTGTGCATATTTGGTTCCTGTGTCGGAGACTAAGGAGAGGGTCTCCTTCTTCAATATCAACAATCTCTAAGAGAAAGTCGATAGATTATGTCGGTTCCCCGTGAGAATGAAACAAGCCCTTTTAAGAGGAACTTGAGTGGCTTGGGAAGTTTAGTGCAGTGCGTCACTGGGTCCATGACGTCTTGTCTTCAATACCAGTGTTACCTTAGTAAACACTAGTAGCATATGTATTGAACCCGGTTACTGCCCTAAGGTTGAATTATTGGAGGGCTATTTCTTTTCACCCTTTTCATATTCATTTATTTTTCATTCTTCAACCCCTTCAGTGCTTACTGAGACTTCATAACTAGAACCTTGTTGGGTTTATTTCAGTACTAGCTCTGTCTCAGTCTGCACTCTTCCCATATCTCACTTTTCTCCTTTTTTCATCATACCTAAGGACTCTACACTATCTAGTGGATTGTCCCTGGGTAGATCCCTCCGGCTCTGGCGGGATTGTGGGAACGAATACCTAACCTAACCATCCTTATAACACCATGCATAAAGTAAATTTGGTCGGTCTTTTGGTATTGTTCATTCCTTCTTGAAACCAATTGAAAAATCATTTGAAAAACCAATCAAGGTACTTGTGATACGAGATCAAAGCATTTTGTACCTTAATAGTTTTGATCATTTAGAAAACCTCCCCCTCAACATGTGCATATGATTTAGAAATTGTTTAGCACATGGAGGCAAGAGGACTTTGAAATATTTTCTTTGATCACTATTTTCATAGAAAAAGCCATTTGATTTTCTTGGTAAAATTCTCCCCCTCAATATGTGCATAGGATAAGAGAAATCATTTTAACACATAGAGGCAAGAGTTCTTTTGAAGCACATCCACGAACACAAAGGCCATTAAGAAAACCATTTGATAACTCAATCAAGGTACTTTATAAATAACTTTAAAAACTTTTGTACCTCGATAGTTATGCTCCCCCTCAATATGTGCTTCAAGATTCGAAAGCGTTTAGAACATATAAGAGAGCAGCGTGCACAATTAAATCAAAACGATCACCTTTTATCAAATTTCATTATTTAAATCACAAATTCTCCACCGATCAAAAATATCAAACCCTTTGAGATTTTGGATCCCAAGTGATTTAATACGGTTTAGAAAACATGGGAGAATATGTGGCCTGGTTTAAATACTCATCATGTTTTTGGATAACTCCTCCTCCTCAACATGTGCATTGTGTATGAAATCGTTTGGCACATGGAGGCAGGAGTGCCTTTAAAGGACTAAAACCAATTCCATTTAAACAGATAAGAGATTTAACTCACGATCTCTCCCTTGATCAAAAATATCAAACCATTTGAGATTTGTGATCCCATCTGATTTAAATTATTTAGAAAAATTTGGGGAAAGACGTGGCAAGATTCAATTTTGAAAGATGACAGATAAGAACCATTTTAAGACATTAAAGATTGTTAGTGTCAGGTATGATAGTTTTTAAGAGATCTTTTAAGTAAAACAAAACAATTTCACAATCAAACAAGAACAGAAAAAATTTCATTTTGAAATACCTTGATTCTAAAGAAAAAATCATACCATGACATAACATTAAATCTTTAGATCACCACTTATTATCATACAAGACGGAACTTTTGTGAAGAAATATCGTTTGAAAATATTTTATTTTAAATCACTCTCCCCCTCAATCCATGACCGTAGTCGATAATTGAGTGACTCAAGTTTTGATAAAATGAAGTCCGGTGATTTTCAAAATTAAGTCCAATTAATTTTCAAAACAATGTTTTCCATTTTCAAAACAATTTAATCAAATTATTCAAAATTGTTTAAAAATGGTATCCTGCACAAAGATACGTTAGGTGGTTGAGAAGCTTCTGTTGTTGTTGCTGTAGGGTTTGGAAGAAAAACCGTATGCTGATGCAGTGAGACTTCTTCTTACGTTGCATTTTGAATGCCAACTGAGGTCAAATTAAGCTCCGTTTCTTCAATCAATTAGAAGAAAACCATATGCTGATGCAGTGCGACTTCTTCTTACGTTGCATTTTGAATGCCAACTGAGGTCAAATTAAGCTCCGTTTCTTCAATCACTTAGAAGAAAATCATCTGCTGATGCAGTGAGACCTCTTACGTTGCATATATGCCAACTCTCCACATAAGTCCAATTAAGCTCCGTTTCTTCATTTGTCAACCCAAGATATAGTTGCCCTTTCCTTTCGGCATCCAATCATCTTCAATTGTGGGATCCGGATCGGGAACATTCTTTTATACCAATATACCTGCATACGTTAGTGAACACACATACAAATATATGGTGGTCGACATCACCCAAACAACAATCGACTAATAGAAGTCAATGCAACATATCAATCAGATCATATAAATGTACGGGAATAATGTGTTCATCAAACTCTAATCATCTAATCCTAGCAATCATATCCTAGGCACCTAGTTCTTCAACATAGGTTAACATCATTTTTAATTAAGCATATTAGGATAATTTAAGAAAGCCCGTTAGATGATGTAGATTTGAAAAAAAATTATCCCCCTCAATCCATGACTCATTTTATGAAAAGTTTAAAAGCGCTGAAGTCATTGATTGAGTTTTCAATCTTACAAAAACTCTAAAACTGATTGATTTTCAAGCAACTCATATACCACCAATTTTGAAAACACCAAATATTTTTCTGAAGAATTTTAGACGGAAAAACATTTGTGTAGGAACAGAAGTCCTTCGACATACTTTCCTTGTTATGTTTTAGGATAAGTGCACGAAATATTTGAAAATTTTGTTTAGCGCAACACTTTCCTTTCTTAAAGAGCGGGTTGCTATCAGAAATAATAGCAAGCCATAGTTTAAGCACGGGTCACAGTCTGAAGTAACTGCAAGCCATTATTTGAAGCGCGGGTTACAGTCTGAAATAACTGTAAGCCATTTTTTGAGACATGTTTAGAAAAGAATATTTACACCTCCTGCTCGAACTTCATCTAAAGTCCCGTGCCATTATTGAATGACATTTCTAAGACCGTAGATGTTATCGATACCAGAAGACATGTCTTGGAAAACATATTTTTGATATTTTTAAATTTTTTGATTTTTTATGGGTTTTTGATGGTTTTATAATTTTCTATTTTCTTTTTCTTGGTTTTATATTTTTGTATTTTATTTTGCTGGTTTTATATTTTTGTATTTTGTTTTCTGATAAATATTTACAAAGATAGAATAGATGATATAGTTAAAGAAGATGATGATACGAATACCGAGATAAGGATATCGAGCAGCCCTGTTGTAGAAGATAGAAGTCATCATCCCTTAAACATTCACCACCAAAGCTTCCAGGGCTCTTGAATCGAAGAAAGAAATTGAACCAACTGAAAGTGAGACTTTGGCAGCTTCCCCCCAAACCGAAAATCCTTTAGCTGAGCATATTCGAAGCTCTATTTCAAGCTTGCTTAAGCCAGGTGCACAAAGAAGCACACCATTATCATAAATCCCACTGCTCCTTTTAAGAACGATAATCGAGAATCTCCGTTCGGGGTTATATCATCCATAAGAACAGCAACGTATCATCCCACACATAAATAATCTTCTCAAATTTCATAACCACTGAAGTCTGAAGCGATCCATTCCAAAAGGTGACAAGAGAACACTTCCCCCGTGTAGTTGAAAAGATGCAGTCAGTCTCTTAGTATAATGCTCAAGAACTCTCCCGAATACACTTCATAAGGGGAATGGAGAACACCTTCCCATGTTCACATTTTTCTTCCCTGATGAACGTGTATGAAGCTCAAGAACCCGAAGTACACCACTATCCAAGAACTCTCCCGAATACACATCATGAGGGGAATGAAGAACACCTTCCCATGTTCACATTTTTCTTCCCTGATGAACGTGTATGAAGCTCAAGGACCCGAAGTACACACATTCCCCAAAGAGAGAACAACCGATAACATTGAAGAAGCATGCTGAATCACTGATTATCTCTGCGGATGACAATCTCTGCGGATGTCAACTCCGGAATAAGTGATTATATCTCTGAATCACTGATTAAGCCCTCAAGTGAAACATCTGAGCCCCCACTGTACACAATTCTCTCTCCTCTGATGATGATCATCACGCACTTGTGTACCTCATTTATCTTCAAAAACTAACTCTTTCATCGCTTCCCCACATAGTTGGAATAAGAATACTAAACGCCTTGATGAGTAAAACCTTGAGTTTCTCTGCGGTCATGACATTTGTTTTCCCGGGATATCTTCAATCACTTAGAAGAATTAAGTTCATCAAGTTTACTCGCCATGAGTCAAACCTTGAGTTTCTCTACGGTAATAACATTTGTCTTCCCGGGATATCTTCAATTACTTAGAAGTATTAAGTTCATCAAGTTTACTCGCGTTTAGATGCTTGTCTCCTTACCCCTTTCTGGTTTTGATACTTCATAATCAACAACTCTTTGAATGCCCAAATACTTGAAATTTGTTGAGAAGATCGCTTGAAGTCTTTGTGAGAATCAACATGCTGAATAATGTGAGCAAGTCTAATTGGGGATTAAATTCGACATATCACATTCCCCCAATTAGTGCTCTCCCCTAAACCGACAATTTGTTTGATAAATGCCCAGGATAAGAAGAAGTCTTTTGATAATCACATGCAACTCGTCTTTTAGTCTTCTAACATAAAACAGAAAATGTAGAACCGACTGTAGACTCGACCTTCTTCTAGATTGTCCAGTTGGGGAATAGATAGTTAACATCTTCAACTCACACCAAAAAGCATCCCACCAAAAAGCATCCCAATTAACTTACATCTTGCAAATCCCATTAACTAAAATTCCTCCCAATCAAACAAGAACAGAAATATGTTCATCAAGGAAATCAGCAATCAGGCCGCAACGAACACACAAGATGGTAGCACCAAACTACCAATCACATCAAACAAGAACAGAAAGATTGTTCGGAATCATCATGTTGATGTATACGTGAAGCATTAACCGGAAGCACTTTGTCGATAAACTCATTAATCCGGGTGAAGATGTCAACCAACGGCTCTTAGAAGAGAAAAACTCCATGTGAAGATGACCCGATAAGAAGAAGCTCGGTTCTTACATGAGTTTAGAGCCGTATGACCATTTATATTCTCAAATATCAATCAACAATGCAAAAAATTCACACTTCTTCTCCCCCTCAAGAATTGCATACAGAGTTGCCATTCTTGATTAAACAAGTGAATATCTTCAACAAATTAGCACATTATGTCGCCATCGTCATATTAGTTGAGAAAGTGGAATAAGAAAACAATCAATGGTAGCCCGGTTCACTTGATGACTGAAGCGCGTGGAAAAAATATGAAGCATGTTGATGAGAATGGTCATAATAGAGAAGATTTCTCTTCTTCAGAAGATAAAGTGCACTGAAACATACACTTTTCTTTTCTTTAGAGTACGAGGCATGAACTGTTGTGTTCATACGTCATAAGAAGATTTCTCTTCTTCATAAGATAAAGCGCACTGAAACGTACACTTTTCTTTTCTTTAGAGAACGAGGCATGAACTGTTGTGTTCATACGTCATAATTCTCTCTCTTTTCATCATCTCTTTTGGCAAAACTTGTAATCAACCCCATTATCATTCAGTAGGCTCTTTGTAATGACAGCTGATGGAGAAAACCCAATATGATGAATTTGACCCTGAAGTAAACTAACCCGAACTCGTGACTTATACTTGCACATATGTAACAAAGAGCGGTGCCGATTTCCATTAGCATCTCTAAGTACTCTCTATGTACTCTATACTCTTCAACCAACCAACCATCAAGTATAAGACGTACATTACCTCTTGAAAATCCACAATTGAATGTGACACTGAGCACTACAACGTAACTCCTTAAGGTGATAGTTATTTTTGTGGCAAACAGAGCCCAATTCCCCCACGTGGTAAAAGGAAAAGACTCCCAAAAATAACTAGATTTCCAAGTCTTCGTTTTTGATAATAAGCTCGAACAAGGATCATGAAGAATCTTCATCCAACCATCCCCGATACCTTCAGATACTAAGTACACTCGCCCGTGATATTTCACTTCAACCTCAAATAAATAATAGTGAATTAACCCCACTGTCACATCATGTTAAAAGCTCAAATCTAGCCTTCTTTGACATTTAAATGAACTTTGATAATGGTTTTCATCCCGACCATGGTTAAAAAGCACAGAACCCCGTAAAGCCAAGCAATAACCAAACTGCCATGACGAATATCCAAACACACATCCAATTTATGAAGTACACCCTTTTATCCCTTCTTCGAAACAGAACCCGTAACACCAGCATCAGAAGATTCAGAATTACACTTTCTCTTCTCCAAGATGGTTCCATCATTACGGGATTTTACAACTCTATGGTTTAAACCGAGAAATAGTTTCTTTCGCAGGATTTTACAAAACCAAAAATAAACCGTAAGATAGATCCGGAAATGCACTTTACTAATACCAGGATGTTTCCATTGTCACAGGATTTTACAAGTCTATGATTTAAACCGAGAAATAGGTTCTTTCGCGGGATTTTACAAAATCAAGACAAAACCGTAAACAATGTCAGCTTGAATGTGTTATGACGACTTTGGTTTCAGTGAATATCTGTTTTAGGGGAACATGCAGCGGTTCATCAACGGTTCATTATCCAACATCATCAACATTGTCAACAATCCAATAAACACTCTGGTAAACACATCATTCACACAATCTGTCGGCTATTGTAGTGACAACATGGAGAAGTAAACCCGATATGCCAAACTTGATCATGAAGTAAAATTTCCCAGATTTGTTACTTAAACTTGTACTAGTCCTCGTGAAAAAGAAACGGTGTACCCAATGTACAAAACCTCTTGACATATCCTCAACTGCGTGAGACACCGAATTGATAGTTGCGTTGTGGGTTCAGAGAGAAAGAATCACAACCATAACTAAATAGCCAAGTCTTTATCACCCTCTATAAAAGCCCAAACAAGTCATCTTCGCGGAAGGGTAGAAAGAAAGAAGACGAAATAAGTAAACTCGCCCGGAAAACCTCACATCAAATCCCATTAAGAAATACCGAACAACAACCCTGTAGTTAGTTTTGTTCAACAACCAATTCAAGCCGAGACATAATATACTCCGTGAAGATGCATAAACCAAAGTATCAAACCCCATAGCCCAACAAATCTCGTCATCAAATCTACTCACACATCATCCAATGTCTAATTTCAATCCATCACACCGGATCCAACCCCGATCCAAATTCAGCCAAAGACCAATACAAATAAAAGACAACCCGCCAAAAGTGTTATCCGATCAAAATATATCTCGCTAACTTACAACAATTTTTTTTTCCAGAACTTTAAATATACGGATGACAAAGTTTGTGATACCATTTGCCCCATGTTAGATCAATTTTATACGAGCAGCCCATGACCATTCAAACTATATTCAGCCCAACACCCGATCCAAGTCCATTACCTCACAATCCGGTCCATTACAAGACACACAAACCAGTTGCCCTAAATTTCGGGGAGTATAAAACACAACCTAATCACTCATAACCCTAAAATAACTCCTGATAAAACACGCCTACCAGCTAACCACATTCTCATCCAAACCCTATCCTTCTCAAATGTTTGCTTATCAACACTCATCTCATGAACACACTCAATCTCACATACACTAAACCGAATCTGAGATGCCACAGAGATGGCATCAAATGGACATGTTCTATTCACAGAGATGACACAAGGATACCTTTAATATTTTTCATTATGTTCAAATTGAACATGCCACAGAGATGGCTTCAAAGGTAGGTTCCCTTTTTTGATGATCATGTTTTACATTTTTTATTTGAATTAACGAACATGAGATTCAAATGAAATACCAATTGGGTTTTGTTTGATCATCAGCCGTTCGAACAATGAAACATGATGTTGAGCATCAAACATGGATCAATGATGATATCCTTTATCTTTCTATTTCGTTTAATAGACCTCACGTCTTGATATGCTTAAGTATTTAAACGAGAGGAGGGTGTACTGAGATCCGTATTGAATCATTATTTAATATTTTCAAGTCTTGAACGAGCAGGTGGAAACGAATAGCATAGTTGTTATATCGTTTTCATTTCAGATTCGGATACTTTTGAAAAGAAACTTGATTGGATCGATGAAAGATAAGGATTTTTGTGTCATAGATCTTCTGAGGTCTGAATAATCATTGATTAACACGAAAATAGGCATCTGAGATTCATTTAATAACTAGAGAAATAGAGTATGGGTCTTGAAGAGAAGGTAGCAGTTGAGATTAATTGTTGTTGACGGTTGATGTGAATCTGATGTTTTGGTTGTTAATGATTGTTGTTGATGTTCATTGATGTATGGTTTGAGTCTTTTTGTTGTTGTCATGGTTCAGATACTCTTCTTCTTCCTTTCTTTTGCAAGTCGATTTATGCCAGTATACAACACGCTTGTTTTTCATCAATAAGACAACTCGCTTCCTTTCTAACTTGCACAACAGCAACTCGCTCAAAAGTGTGAGCAATTAAAACCAAATGCGAGTTGAGTAACTCGCATTATTAATGACCAACTCGCTTATGACCATTGACCACAACTCGCATCACATTGAAAGAATTGACAAATCGCTTTAAACTTGGTAATCAACTCGCATAATATACTGAAAACACAACTCGCTTGCACCTCGCATCTTGACCCAACTCGCATCAATACATTTAAGCAGTATGACAACTCGCTTTTGATTCATACTATCTGGACAGCATAACGACTCTCATCCAGTAATACATTGAGTCATGACAGTAAATACTGTCAACTCGCTTACAAAAAATGGTCAACTCGCATCCTTGAATCTGCACATAACTCGCATAGATGAATGACCCAGAAACTGGACAAACAGCTCGCTCATATGAATAACCATATATAACCAGTGAGAAGTTTATAAAAACAGTTAACACCAAAGCTTAAAACCAGATAAATATTACAACAAATATCACCAAAATCATGACAACTCGTATAGACATCACCATGAAACTCATCAAAACAACACAACCTTGGCTCTGATACCAATTGTAGGATCGTGAATATTATGTTGTTTGATGATTCGGGTGGTCTAGGATGATGATAGTATAAGAATGCATTTGTTAGAGAGATGAAGAGAGTTGAGAGGGAATTCTAGAGAGATAAACAAAAGTGTAGAATATTAGATTAGAACTTCCAACCCTCTACCTTGGAGGGTAGAGGGTATATATAGGTTACAATCTAAACGACCTCCTATCGGCCTGTGGATCAGGGATACAGTGGGTAAAGACCCGTCCTTCCTCCACGGTGTTGCACTAAGCTATACTACGCTACAAACTAATAAATAAACTACTAAATAATGAAACTAACGACAAGTCTACGAGCTAACTTAAGCTAGATAACATTTGGGGTGACCGACTCTTCACTATGGAATTTTCTAATTCCTAACATTTGTCAATATATATATATATATATATATATATATATATATATATATATATATATATATATATATATATATATATATATATATATATATATATATATATATAAATATATATATATATATATATATATATGTTGCTTTCAATCATCATAAATGGGTATAATTTGATGAAATAAACTTTTCATATATACATGCCTACTACTAATTAAAAAGTTCCTTACCGAAATTTTATTCTATGTTACAGCTACTGCATGGATTCCCAACTATAGTAGAAGGCTAGAATTCAACAAAGACTTCTTCATCACTGTTCTTGAGTCCTTTATACGTGACAGTTAACTATTTTCACTTAAATGGCAGCTTTTATTGGACGTGCTTCAACTTGTTATGGTTTGACCTCATTTTTGTTAAGTAAGGTAGTCCCGTTTGACATTGAGGAAGGGGATTCTGTAACAGGTAGTAGGGGTGTGCACGGTCCAAAAACCGGACGGAGACCCGATTTCGGCAAAAAGCTTAGACCGAGACCGGACCGAATGTGGTCGGTCCGGTCGGTCCTTCGGTCGGTCCGGTCCAACAAGGCCAAATTAGCCGGTTTTGGTCCGGACCGGACCGGACCGAAGACCGAATTAGTCCAAAAGCCGAGATTGCGGACCGGACCGAATGTGGTCGGTCCGGTCCGGTCCGTTCGGGTCGTATGCTCACCCCTAACAGGTAGTGTAAAAGGTGTTTTTGATGTTATTGTATTGATTCCATCAAGATGGTTATTTGAAGAATGTGATACTAACTTTTTAGCCTCACTCTCATTGGGCAACTAACTCTTTTTGAGGTATAGTTGATTCCAGTTTATAAACCTAGTCAACCATTGTATTCTTGCAAAAGATGCTGCACATATATTTAGTGCAATATCAACAAAAAAGTGACAGCTTAACTAATAAACATGATTAACCACTATAGAATAATACTAAATAGCGCAATATACAGAAAATGTCATCTATATAAAACAATAAGTTGTTATAAAACCATGCTACATTATTGAGTTTCTTATTTCTTATGTGTGTAGATTTATACAGGCATCTAAATAGACATACTACTATGAGATACAAATTTAAATGAATGTGATCCAAAGCTATTATGAGACACATATTGACATGCATCCAAAAACATTACCTTGAAAGACAAAAAAACACACACCAAAGGAGACTTACATGTATGGCCCAGGTAAACCGTTTGAGCATTGAAACATAGACATGTTACTTCTACCAACATCGGTCCCTTCACCTATTAGCAGCCAATCATGCTTTCTTTTCAGCAATATCCTCTGAATCACCTTGCAATTCCAGTAAGTCGAGCTTTAGTGAAAAAATATTACGAACTACTAAAATAAAAATAATATAGGCAAAACAAAAAATTACCTTTATGAAGCTAAAGCATAGGACTTTTAAAGCTACAATTGGCCCTGAACCAACCATATTCCAAACTTCGATTTGACTCTACTTCATGAATCCAATTAAAAGTAACATAAATTAGTCAAAAACAAAAAAGATAACATGAATGGAATACATAATTAAAAGTAATATAAATTCTGAAGTTTATGGAATTATTTCAAAATGTTTATGCATTGTACTGATGACATATTTATAATACCCACACATCTGCTAATCAATCTGTACCAGATTACAGTAGGCAAGTAAGCAGTTTAAAAAACCAATTCCAAACACCACATTAATGAGTAGATGTTAGGTTCACAACTTACTTGAATTTCAGAATAGACTGTACTGGTCCAAAGATCTCATCTTATGCTATTAGCATGTCATCGTACTTGGAAGAACGATCGTTTAGATTGGATCCAAAAAAACTAAAAACATTTTTTGCAGCATGGTAGTTGATGGTGTTACCTCGACATTTGAGAATATAGTGGTTGGATATAATATCCTTTGAAGCCAAATCTTTCACCTCCAGTTTCAAGCGTAGCACCATTGTGTGCTCGTGGAGCAAATATACTTTATAATCTTATCAAATTGTTCATAATCAACCTATAAATTTTATAGCTTACTAACCGGTAACAATTTTAAGAAGTTTATATACTCGGTCCACACATGCCCAGAAGCAATGTCGGATCCTGATCACACACAGTTTATATACTAAAGTTTGGAAAATAAACAATCGGTAGATTAACATACCCACATAATCAAGCATGAAATCATAAGCTTTCCTGGTTTCCTATTGAACCTTTGGCCCCTTCTTGTCATTGGTTTTCCTGATAAAGCTGATATAGCCCTGCCTGAAACATAAATAAATAATTGTAAAATATTAGATAAAAAACAAATTAGCAGCATTCGATTAAAAAGATTGCCAAAACCTACAATGGCGCCCTGTGTATCAGCAGCAAAACTACTCAAGTTGGTTCTTACAGCGTAATAGCTTGATAAAAGAAATTAAAAACATGGTAGCATTGATAATGCGACTACATAAACAAAGTAATACTACTCAAGTTGGTTCTTCTAGGTTTTACGATTGTCTTTAAATCATATTGAGAATCAATAAACTTTAAGCACTTGCAAAAAAAAAGCCAACCTTATAAAAAATAACTTTCTGATCTTAACAATTAGGGGTCGTCATGGCACATATGATTACGATAGAGACGCTATGTAAATATAATTGCACACATAACTTCAAAAACAATTAATAAAACTAATCAGAACCTTGTAATGATTGACAATAGAATCAATATAGCAACAAATTTAGCTCCATTTTTCTTGTCAAACATGTTAGTCAGGACCAAATTCATCAATTCTTCTACTAAACTGATTTATAAAAAATTGTATTGGGGACAAAGCAAATGATAACATGCAACATTTTAAACCAATTATAATCAAATTGTGCCAAAAAAATGAAGACTTTATTAACATCATATTTGGTAATAAATAGACACTTTCAAAGGTTTAAATGCAAAATTATAAACTAAACAGTTAAACAATGTTAGTATTCACACCTGATTAAGTTGGTGAGAATTTCTCGAATCCTTAGAATGCGACCAATAACCTGAAACCGAACCATGATGTCAACATAAACATTCTCCAAAAGCAAAACTCTTGCACTATATATGAAATGAGGGTTGGTTTTATTTAGAATGTTTCTAACCGTTTCTCCAAACGCAAATGTTACATAACCAATCATAATTTGAATTAAAACCCTAATTACCTGCTCTTATTGCGGTGTTTAATCAGAATTCATTATTGCAAAACCAAAGAAGAAGATGATTCTGAAGCCCTAAATCAATAATTAAAATCAGTAAGTAAAATTCATAACTGCAAACAAAATTAATCCCTAAAATGTCAACATCAAAATTGACGAAGTAACCTAATTCGATTCAATCCGAACACATTGAATAAAAGATTAGCTCCAAAGATGATTATGAAGCTGGCGAGTACTTTTTAGTTGATTATATAGTCGATTGAAAGAATTGACCAAGTAACCTTTTTTGCTGATTTTTTTTGAATATCAAAGAATCACATGAAAAAAAAAATAGATTTTAAAATGGTATAGATTAGGTCAATTTTTTTTAATTAAATTATGCGTTTTGCTTTTTGGGGGGATTTGAATTTGATGAATATTTTGTTTTGACAAGAATTTGGAATGTGCGATTGAATAGGTGAGGTTATGAAGAACATTTGACTGAAATTGAATTTTTAGTGTAAAAGCTGGATATATGACTACAAATTGAAGTATATTACTTTGGAAGTAGAAGATAATACACAAGTATGTGGATTGCCTCACTGGTTGAGGCGTGAGGCTTTGAATATTTAGACCAATGTTCGAATCTTGCCTGCTACAAATATTTTTTTATTATGTAACCGAATGTAGTGTCATGGTGGCATTTCCACCTCATCAAAAGATGTGCCATGTCAACATTAAAATGCTTAGTAAGCATTAATTATGTGGCATGTGTAGTCTCATATATATGTACTAGCTTCATAACCCGGCCAATGGGCGGGTTCGCTTCATAACATTGCTTGATGAAATGTAAATGGACATACGTAATAATGAATAATGGAAAATATCTTAAACACAAAAATTGTAAAGAAAAAAAGAAAAGTGTTCACGTAATATATGTAAAAAGAACAATGAAAAGTGAGTTGATAAAATGGATGGTCCTTATTTATATACGACATGCTCAATGGGCGGGCGAGCTTCATAATGATCATTTCTGAATATATATGATGGATTGCCTCACTGGTTGAGGCGTGAGGCTTTGAATATTTAGACCCATGTTCAAATCTTGCCTGCTACAAATATTTTTTTATTATGTAACCGGATGTAGTGTCATGGTGGCATTTCCACCTCATCAAAAGATGTGCCATGTCAATATTAAAATTCCTAGTAAGCATTACTTATGTGGCATGTGTAGTCTCATATATATGTACTAGCTTCATAACCCGCCCAATGGGCAGGTTCGCTTCATAACATTGCTTGACTAAATGTAAATGGACATACGTAATAATGAATAATGGAAAATATCTTAAACACAAAAATTGTAAAGAAAAAAAAGAAAAGTGTTCACGTAATATATGTAAAAAGAACAATGAAAAGTGAGTTGATAAAATGGATGGTCCTTATTTATATACGACATGCTCAATGGGCGGGCGAGCTTCATAATGATCATTTCTGAATATATATGATGGATTGCCTCACTGGTTGAGGCGTGAGGCTTTGAATATTTAGACCCATGTTCGAATCTTGCCTGCTACAAATATTTTTTTATTATATAACCGGATGTAGTGTCATGGTGGCATTTCCACCTCATCAAAAGATGTGTCATGTCAACATTAAAATGCCTAGTAAGCATTAATGATGTGGCATGTGTAGTCTCATATATATGTATTAGCTTCATAACCCCGCCCAATGGGCGGGTTTGCTTCATAACATTGCTTGACGAAATGTAAATGGACATACGTAATAATGAATAATGGAAAATATCTTAAACAAAAAAATTGTAAAGAAAAAAAGAAAAGTGTTCACGTAATATATGTAAAAAGAACAATGAAAAGTGAGTTGATAAAATGGATGGTCCTTGTTTATATACGACATGCTCAATGGGCGGGCGAGCTTCATAATGATCATTTCTGAATATATATGATGGATTGCCTCACTGGTTGAGGCGTGAGGCTTTGAATATTTAGACCCATGTTCGAATCTTGCCTGCTACAAATATTTTTTTTATTATGTAACCGGATGTAGTGTCATAGTGGCATTTCCACCTCATCAAAAGATGTGCCATGTCAATATTAAAATTCCTAGTAAGCATTAATGATGTGGCATGTGTAGTCTCATATATATGTACTAGCTTCATAACCCGCCCAATGGGCAGGTTCGCTTCATAACATTGCTTGACGAAATGTAAATGGACATACGTAATAATGAATAATGGAAAATATCTTAAACACAAAAATTGTAAAGAAAAAAAGAAAAGTGTTCACGTAATATATGTAAAAAGAACAATGAAAAGTGAGTTGATAAAATGGATGGTCCTTATTTATATACGACATGCTCAATGGGCGGGCGAACTTCATAATGATCATTTCTGAATATATATGATGATGAATGCAATAACCGATTTCCTATTGTTAGTACAATAACTACATTCGCCGTCGTTACATAAGTTGTAATAGTCAGGTTAACATGCTTTGAGGAGGTCATTTTACAGCAACCTTAAGCTGAATTGATGAACATGTCTTCTTGTTTCTTGGACATCACTTCAAATTTTCTGTGAAAAAGAAAACAAAGATATATGTAAATGGCTAAATGAGGTTGCTGAAAAAGGTTTATCCTTTTTTGGATAATTATGATAGAAGGTAAAGCAGCTACATTGGTCAACAAAATTTATAGAGATCATAAATGAAAGATAAAGATTAAGTGGAAATATCAGGCTAAATGGTAAAAATGATTAGCTGCTTAAGCGGTATAAATCAACATGTACATACTTAACTATACATGTATTCTATGAAGGTAATAGTAATGAATGCATAAAAATTTATGAGCGAGCAGTAATTATGTCTCAACACATTTAACTATCGATATGCGTTGAAGTCTAACCTTTTGTTGACTGAACTTGGTGCTCCGTCAAAATACTATTTAAAGATTATTTCAGAAGTTGGCAACTATATGGCACACTGAACCATAAAAATACTATTTTAAGGTTTTTGAAGTATCAATTCTGTTTTTTTTTAATTTGATTTTAGCTATTCACCAAGTGTGTTTGCCATTGCAGAGTCGTATTTTGTATTTACTAAAAGAGCGGCTAGATTCTATTTTTACAGTGGCTTTCGACTAAATTTTGCCTTTGTTTAGCCAGCATGCTTGCAAAATTTGAAATTTTACAAGTGTTACATATGTGGTAGATTAGCAAAACCATAAGTCAGTAAATAAAATGAGCAATAAAAAAACAAACAAACCTGCACTGGCCAACAGTGACATGGTCACCTTCTTTCACATGGTAATATGGTGAGATATGAGTAGGGATGTTGGTGTGTCTCTTATCATATCTGTATAAAGCAAGTCGATGTAAACACAATTAGATGCCATAGCAAGTCGATAGTAAGTTAGCGTCCAATAGTATTTAGTAAGGTTTGCAAATAGATAAATAATGCTTTCATAAAGATTTATCCTGCTTAATGCCACAAAGTAATAAACAATGCTACCTTAAAAGAGATGTTACATGAACTGATACTCAAAGTTAGGCATGATAAAAGAGAGTAGAGTACGAAACAATCACTTAAACAGGGTGAAAGAAGGTAAAAGCATCTCAAGCATAATAAACCATATATAGAGCATAGGCACAATAAAAAGTACGTATTATCCATGTTTTACAAAGATGGATATCTCAAGCAACACGTATTTCAAGGACAACCAGCTGGATTCTTTGACTTCACACCGCCACCCATGATATAAAAGACGTAATTTTTATCACATTTTTGCAGGGATAATTACAACATCTGATAGATATTCTTTTCGAGACCAACATCTAAAAATCAAAATTATAATAATTACGTGTATGATAGTGCTAACAACACATATTACCCCAAAAGCGAAGGTAGTAGCAAAGCAAGCTGTGATGAATTGGGGGCTGCCAGTTTCTGCCATGACCCATGGTAGCTCACATGCTGAGTTAGCTTCTCACTGCTTAATCTATCTGATTGCTGCAACTGTAGGGCCTTAATAGCTGTTTGGACTTAAGAATTGTGAAAGTTGAACATGTTTGTATTATCAGCAACATGAGTAACATAGCCACATAAATGGCTGCCATTACGTGAGTACCATTAAGCAGATCACAGTGTTGAAATCGTTGCCGAATGACATCCGTATCTATTTGAATGCAAACATTCACAACCAAGGTTATAACCAGAATAGCCAAAGCTATGATATTCTTGAAAAGTTCCATGCTACCCATGGTTGCTAAAGAAGGCAAAAAATTAGCCATCATGGTGCACATGAAGGTCATGCTTCCGAGTTTCGCCATTTGATCCAAATTACCTGGCATTGAACTATTTAGATCTACATGCTTCGTTGCAATAGCTATTATAGTCAGAGAAGCAGCATTCAGTGTGAAAAACTTACATGGAAACCATAGTTTTTTATTCCACAGACCACATATTAAATCAACCCTCATTGCAACAACACAGAACAGAGATGCTAACGCGATATACATCTCGACCCATGGCATAGGTTTTCTGTGTTCGATTTGACACATACTCTGTGACTATGCCTAAGATGGAGCACAAGAGTGGACTTGCAGGTTACTATTATATGTTGGTATGTAACACAATGGGGAACAGAATACTCATTCCCAGGTAAATGTAACCCGATGGTGGTTCTGAAGCATGGACAAAGAAAAAAGGACAAATAAGAACGAATAAACATAATATAAAAACAAAATTCAACCACTAACGGTAACAAAATTCAAGTTAACCTAAAGGTGAAGAGTGTGAAGACGTAACTTTCTTCTGTATATTATAGCCACGACTACTTTTTTCAATAGCAACATCTGTTTAGAAAACCAAATATAAATAAATGATATGAAATAACACGTAATATCACATATATCAAACATATGCATGTATCACATATATCAAACATATGCATATATGCATATTACCTTCACTAATAAAGTTTACAGGTTCAACACTTTGACCACAACTGTGATCTCCTTGTTGTTGCGTGCTACCCAGACCTATTACGAAAGTGAAAGAATCCTGAATACAATGTAAAAGCAACTGATAATTTAAACCAATTGGAAGATGCAGACATAGGAGTCCACAACCCTTGGTTAATATCATTTGGCATGCTCTTTTGTTGCAATTGTAAACTTTGATTAGCCATATACACATCCGAAATAGTTGCTCCACATTCTCGATGGCATCTTCTTTTACTGGCCTGAAGTGGCTAAGTAGTTGATGTTCCCATGATTTTGTGCATATTGACTGAAACAATGGCAACATTATAAGCGTGACACATCCGGATCAATATGCAAGAACAATTCATATACTGTAATGAGATTTAGTTGAAAAAATAAGGTTCATCTAATGGGTCATTTAACACCCCTGTTCAAAAACTATACGAGCTTTAGTTAAAAAAAATAACATGACCATCAATAGGCATGTACCTATTGGACACCCATGTTCGATGGGGTATGTCCCATGGGTGTTTGGCTGTTTAGAATAACTTTTCTCCCGCAACAATAGAATCCGTGTGACTGTCAAACAATATAATTAAAAGTACTCAGTTTGACCGCAAAGTTCAAATGCAAGACTTTTCCCGATTAAAACAAAACTAATTAAGCTTAAAAGTACTGAAATTTTTGTACATACCTTGTAGGACCTTTACCATCAAGATGAGAAATAAAATCAACCAAAGATTACAACTTCAAATTTTTCAGATTAAACTATTAATCATCAACAAAAAATCATTAATCATCAACAATACAACTTCAAAAATTTCAAATTAAACCATTAAGCATCAACAAAAAATCAAACTCTTTTTTATCATTGATAAACTACTAACCTTCAATAGATTCCCAATTTGAGTTGAAAAGAAACTTAATACATGAACATACAAAAAAATTATTGAGATTCAGAAGATCCCAAAATCGTACCTTTAGTGTATCATCATTAATTTTCGGCTTGGTTAATCTGCTCAATCAGATTCTACCTACAAAAATATAAACAAAAATGACCAAAATAAACAAAAATTTCTTGAATAAATGAAGATGATGAGGAAAAGAATCATAATTTTTTTCCAGCAAAGAATCAAAAAATAGTTAATTCATCGATGAATAAATGAAGATATGATGAGGAAAATAATTTGATGGTAATGTAACAGTTTGTATTTGAATTATTCTGATTTGATAAGGTTTTGAAATGTGCAGCGAATGTTGAGGGGAGGTTATGAATCACCTTTGACTGGCATTGAATTTTAGTGTAAAAGATGCATATATGAGTAGAAACTGAAGTATATTAGTTTGGAAGTAGAAGATAAAATACAAAAATGTGGATTGCCTTAGTGGTAGAGGCGTTAGGCTGTCAATGTTGAGACCCATGTTCGATTCTTGGCTGCTACAAATAATTTTTTTTTATAATGTAATCGGATGTAGTGCCATGGTGGAATTTCCACCTCATCATAGAGGTGCCATGTCAACATTAAAATGCCTAGTAAGCATTATACATGTGGCATATGTAGTCTCATATATATGTATAGATAGATAGATGCGTTCTAAAATAAATGTCCACTTTAAACATATAAGTAGTTTTATGATTGTTCAATTGCATCACCTACAAACCACATATCATTTTTTCATTTTATTTAGACTAAAATACACCGTTGGTCCCTAAACTTGTACCTGCGCATCACAATGGGACAAACTTGGGTGTTTTCATCGCTGGAGGTCCAAAACATGGGTTTTATACTCTAGACTAGTCCCTTGACCAAGATCGCCATAGTCAACATAAATTTTCTGGCTTTACATCGAGGGTATAATAGACCATTTACAATTTTAACATGGCATAGTTAAAATCTAACCCAACCTTCAACCCAGGGACCAAATGTGATTATGCCTACTAGCCGTTTCTTCCCTGATATGCTAGCATTTAAATTCGCGCGAACCAATAAACCCACCCATCAAACAACTTTACCAATCATAATAACACCCTTATCCAGAAACGATCAACTGAAAATCGAAATCCGAATCTAAATCCTCATTTCCAGAACTCAAAAGACCAACCCAACTTCCAACAATACCATGTTGCTCGATCGTATTAGCAACATGCCAGATATAGTGATCAGTAACATTTTGAATCGGTTGCCTTTGTTAGAAGCCGTGAGAACCTCTAGTTTAGCGCGAAACTGGAGGTCTAAGTGGACTTTGCTCACCGATGGCATAGTTGATGAGGATTTCTTTTATTATCTAACATGTGAGTTTGATGGGAGGCTTGTTACTCTACTCTTAAATCGGCTTATGGGTCCAATAAGAAAGTTTGTCTCTCTGTAGAGCCAAGATCAATGCTTGGAAGAGACGACTTTCATTATGAAGAGATTCGTGATTGGCTTTTGTTTTTGGCTCGGCATGGAATTGAGGAGCTGATTATTACAAACTGGTATGGTGAACGAGTTACGTTCCCAACCCAACTTTACTCTCGTAGGGAGTTGAAACATCTGGTACTTCATGTTTGTGCTATGGCTACTTTGGAATATTTTCATGGCTTTCCAAATCTATTGAGCTTAGAATTGATTCATGTCAATTTTCTAACCGATACAGTTTGGGAGTGTATTGCTGGTAGTCCCTCACTTGAGTCTTTTAAAATGAATCGTCCTACTACAAACTAGATGAGACTATGGGATATTGCAAAACTTAGGAATTTGAAGAAGTTAGATTTGTCATTCGGTCTTTATAATGTTGTGACAACAATCACAACATCCGATATCTTTCACCTGACAAGACTTCAAAATCTTGAGACCCTTACATTGGATTTTGATGATTACACGGTAAGAACAATTTGAGTTTTACACTTATAATTTTACAATGTTAAAGAAATGTGTAACAGTAATGAAATTTAATCTTTAAAACTTGCTGTAGTTGATACATGAAGCTAATTCTAGGATGAATGTACCCTTTGTATCCCTGATTAACCTTAAGCTGTCTTATGTCGATTTTGGGAATAATGTTATGGTATCGTTCATCATTGAAATGATTCGTGGATCTCCAAATTTGAAAATGCTTGATACAAGAGTAAGTGTAATACTGTAATGCATTTGTATCAAATAAACATTCGTAAATTGCCATGTTTGTGTATCTCAACTCTATTTGATTTTTCAGGCTGCAAACACGCTTAGTGTTCTACCTTTGGAAAAAAATTCCAATGTTGTAGACAGAAACACAATCAGCCATGGGCATCTACAGACTATGGTGTTTCGAGCTTTTCCTAGATCAGAGCATGAATTAACTTTTATAAAGTTTATACTTGTGTGTTCTCGGTCGCTAAAGACAATCAATATCAAGCTCAGCGATAGGAGTCATGATGGGAATGAAAATATCAGGAAGAATTAGGAGTTGGCTTGGAAGCTGTTGAAACTCCACCGAGCTTCCCCCACAGCCGTGGTAGATTTCTTTTTGTGGTTGTAGTTTATGTATGGGTTGAATAACCTATGACAATTCATGTTGCAAAATAGTTTTTGTATTTTGGTACAGTATTTGTTTATATGGTTTGCTTAAATTTAGCGTGTTCATATGTTGTTGTTTGTGCGTATTGTAGGTGATGCAAGTTTGACATTCGAAAATCAAACTTCCATTTAGCATTTCAATTTGATTGTAGAAAGTAAAACTGCATTTCCGGTTTACTTTAGTTAGTCAACATTGAAAATGGTGAATGTCTATTTTGTATTTGCATTTTGACTTTGTAAAGTCAAAATTGCAAAACCATTACTCAATAATTGTTTTGGAGTTTATTGATATGTTTTAGAAATTTGACTTAACAAAGTCAAACTTCTAATGGTTTTGTGTTGTTGATGCAGGTTTTACTGACCATGTCTTAATATTTATAGTGTCTCGCTATACCTATGGTCTACCCTAGTGCACTAACGGGCAGTATACCCGGTCGTGTGTAATGTAGTAAATGGTAAAGCCGAGGTTGTCCCAAGAGCTATGTGTGTCGGATAATTACTAAGTCTAATTGTCACAAAATATTAATGGTTTGATAGGTTTTAATTAATTAAACTACTAATGCAGAATATAAAAGCAAATAAATGGTAGAAAGGAAATCAATAGAGGAATAGTGGTGCTAACCTAGTTAATCCTCCTAACTAGTTATGTCTATGTCTACCTACTTCCAATTACTTCAGGTGGGGTCAAATTCGAGAGGACAACATTTGGTCAATTCGCCCTAACCTATCAGCAAATATGCCACCACAGGAGAAATCAGGCGCATCGTCATAAGTCCTGTTGTTCCTGGTCCCCTAAGCCGAGTCATTAAGTACCGCTACATACTAGATTCTAAATAGTGAGTGCCCGACCGTTAGGAACTTAGACACTACACCCCAATTCTTAAGTTCATCCAAACGATAGGTGATCAGTTGGTCAAATCGCACAAGTAGAAAAGGTTTTCAGTTGGTCATATCTTACCCTTCCCGTCTCAGTCCGCTCACTTAGGGTCATTTGGTCATATCTCCTAGGCAATTGGCCTCTATCGCCATTCAAAACTACCGAATCAGGGGTGACTACCAAAGAACTATGCATGCATACACTTAGAAATAATTGTACGGAAGTAAAGGTAAACGCAAACAAAACAATTAAGGAATCATAACTAGGCTAGAACCAAAGGGTGCTTAGCCGCTCATATTAATCATGCACATCAATTCAATATTCAAAGGTACAAAATACATGAATTGAAAGTAAAAGAAATAATAAACGCTAAAGCTTATCGTAATGGTGTGACTTCTCCCTTGGAAACAGCTCCGTATGCTTCCCTAGACCTCCCTTGAGCTTTTTCCCACGTTCTCAGAGTGTTGTGTGTGGAATGGGATGCTTTGAAATGCTGGAATTCATGGGGTATTTATAGGCCAGGTCTGGGTTATGGCGTAACCAAAAGATTAGTTATGCCGTTCCCTTCTATTTCTCCGAAAATGCACTAGATCTGCTAGTTACGGCGTAACCTTATAAGTGGTTATGCCGTAGTCTTCAATAAACACGGTTACGTCGTAACTGATGCAGTAGTTACGACATAAGTATCAGCGGCGTGGAACCTCTTTTGACCTAATATAGTTACGTCGTAACCTTTGGGAGGAGTTACACCGTAACCTCTTGATAAGTTATACTTCTGGGTCACGCAATAGTTACGGCGTAATGTGAGAGATGAGTTACGCCGTAACTTCTTAAGCATACTGTGATAAATCTTTAGTAACGTTTCCATTTCCGCGTCTCTTTAGCTTCAATGCTCGTAATTTACCTGAAAGTGTAAAACAATGGAAAACAAGCGTAAATCCATATAAATGATATAAATAACGAGCATTAACGGGGGAAATTGACACTTAATATTCAAGACTATTTGATGTTATCAAATATCCCCCCACTTGAACTCTACTTGCCCTCAAGTAGACCTTATTAGATAGATTCCTAAAAAGATATCTCCCAAAACCTGAAAAATATGAGTTTACAAATCCCTTATGCTAGAATAAAACAAAGCCGAACACCTCATGAAAGGGGAACAAACACTCAAATCTCTCAACTATTCTAAGTGTCAATTTCGGGGTGATCACTCAATCGCACAGTCATAGCATGTATTCTATCATAAGCTTGGCAGTTATACAAATCTCCACCACTAGAGTTAAGGGCTAAACAATTCTCGAAGGCAATATGGGTAGACACGACAAAGGTTAAGGGGTGACTCGTCATTACTAACATGTCACGGCGAAGTGGACAAAATCAATGATACATGACCAAATCCATGGCCAAGACACCAAAGATTGCTCGCTGCATCACCTAGATACGCTTCATGACTAAAGGGTAGGATAAGACATGGGATATATAATTGGTGTAAAATGAAAAACAAGCAGGTAGTCTATATCTATAACTAAGTCATCACCACTTACCGTCCGCCCAAATTTCAAGCTTAGAAGTCTAGAGACCGGATCATGAAATGTAAGGTAGATGTATCATTAGAGGACGTCGTGATGGGCACACTACCTTTTCTTCTTCAGTTGGTATAACTCCAACTCCAATCTTCAAATGTGACCGAGGTGGCCTCCTCGATACTAAACAATAAAGCTCATACTATTGTGCTTATAACATTGCACTTTACAAAATCATAACTCAATCAACTATTTTTTTATTTATTTTTTTTTGGTAACTATAACATGATAACATAACATCCCCCCACTTAAGATGAACAATGGAAATTTGGGGGGTCTTCAATGATCTTCATAATTGTTGTCGATGAAAGCGTGATTTTCAAACCTTTCCACTCGAACCTTGAACTTAGGCAAATGATGACTTCCCAATTACAAATAAAGACTACAGGGTATGCTAAGGTGTAAGGGTGTAATGAAACAATATATTAGGGTGACAAAATGAAAGGAATGGCTCAGAAAGGTGTATCTAGGGGTATCTTGCACTAAAGGGGAGTGCAACAAAATGGTTTCACATGGGGGTTGAAAAGTTGAGGTGACTAATCGATAGACTCACAATGGTAGGCTGTTTGGGTGATAATCCTATAATACTGCCTTCTAAAACTGAAAAGTCCAAATACATCGAGCTAACTCAACATACCTCGTCTATGGTCTCGAAATGATGCAAAGGCCAAGTTCTAAAGTTTACAAGCTACCGGCACACTCATAATTTGGTGGATTTGGGGTAAAATTTTGGAAACGGATAAGGCTAATCTCACCATGTAGTATCAAGGGTTGTATGTGCTCGGCTAAGGTCTAATCTAGTTAGGTTCGGAAAACATGTCAAAATTTTAAAAATGGCATAATTTTTCAAAATAAACTAGAAAAATGAGGGCGAAATAAAGTTCAAGAGATAATTATACTCCCGTCCCCCCACTTGAATTGTACAAAGTCTCTTTTGTACTAGGCATTAAAATAAAGGTGAAGAGAAAGGTAGAATTAGAGCGAAAACTTCCCTGAAATTTGCTCCAAAAAGAAGAAGGCCCACGAGAAAGGATCGTGCCTTCGTTTAAGCGTCATGAACAAACTTCTATCCCTGAAATCACAATACAGACAAAGCATAATTCTAAAAAGAAAAAATAAAATGAAAAATAAACCTAACTCACTTTCGTAGGAATCACTGTTGCATTTAGCGAATGCAACAAGCCTTTTAAACCACTTGGTGTCCCAAGTGGACAAGTGAAGTCTCGTGAGGGTTTACAGGGAACACACCCACAAAGTTCATTTAAAAACTAATACAAGGTTACTATGTTTTTAAAATGAAAGAATTAAAGCAGAGGAGAGTTACGTCGTAACTCCTATGAGAGAGTTACGTCGTAACTGGCAAAACCTGGTATGAGCTGTGAAGCAAATAGTTACGGCATAACCACTGAGATGGTATTACGCCGTAATTGGTAACGCGTCAAGAATTCTGCTGCTAAAATGTTGGTTACGGCGTAATCACCAAGATGAGTTACGCCGTAACTCTGTTCAGATCAGCAACTGCAGCAGTAATTACTTCATTGTCTCCTGCAAAAATGGTTAGAAAACACAAAACCCAACATAAAGGAAATAAAAACAAAATAAAGGGATAATTCGGGTTGTCTCCCGAAAGAGCACTTTTCTTTATTAACGAGTCTTTAAGTTAGACTCAGAGTCGCGGGGCTCCTATGGGGGCCTTTGAGCTTGCCCCACTTCTTCAATATCCTTCATCAAATTGTGCCTCATCCATGCAACATTTGAGGCAGTTCAGAGGTATTCAATGGTTTCGATCTTTCGGACTTTACAGAATTTCTCCTCCGGACCTAGGTGGTAGCGAGTGAATTCGTATTTTTCTACTATAATTGGGGGTGGTCTTTTGTAGGGTATCCCCAGGAGCTTGCACCTTCTTTGCTCGTAAGCTTCATCATTGGGATCAGTGAACTCCTCATTTCCTTGCAACTCAAGGAAATCTAGCATCCCTTCGATATCATCGTCATCAGAATCATTGCCCTTGAACCATTCTTCATCGAGCAAATTCTCCACTAGAACGCGCTTGCATTCTTCTTTATCATTACTCACCCGCTCTATGTCCTTGTCAATTGTTATTTTACTTGTGTTTTCGATACTTTTGTCGTTAGAATTTTCTTGATCCATGTATTCCTTCCAAATCTTATCTTTTGTTAATGCGTCCACATGCCCATACTTAATTTTTACCCAACTATCGAACCCATGTTGTCCATCCAAGGTAAACTCGTTCTCTCCTCATCATTGGTTGAGGACCAAAAGAATTCATCTTTTCCTAATCTTCCAGAGTTGCTTCCACCATTACACATATCGTCATACGGTTGCATGACGCCCAGAAAATTTCCCCAGGGGATTTTACTTTTTCGCACCAGTGACTGCGTAGTTCTTTGTTGTTAGTTTCACTTAAATGCTCTTTCGTGCAGAGTATATCTTTATTAGACTCTTCCTTTCGAATGTGCTTTGCGTAATCAACTTTTAGCTTCATAAGAAGATTTGGATTGATCTTGGCATTCCCAAATTGAATTGTGTACCAATCTTTAAAGGCCAAATTACCGAATTTTATGCCATGTCTTTCACGCTCATGATGGCATGTCCATTCTTCCTTTCTTTCATTGCCTCCTCCATTGCAATACTCGTGGAAGGGGCTGCATGTAGGCCATGCCCTTGTGGTTTCTTCATCAGTAATGGCGACAGGAGTACACCAGTGAGTGATAAGTGGCTCTTCTTCATCATCAAGGGAGAGTTCCTCGAGTTTTTCTGACCCGTCCAAGTCGAGGAATTTTTCTGCCCATGTATCCCAGTTACGCCGTAACTGAGATTCTTGGTTACGGCGTAATTCATATTCCTCAGTATTCTTCACAACTCCGTTGTCGCTGTCAAACATGAGGTTACGCCGTAACTCATTAGGTATGTTATGGCGTAACTCAGATCTGTTGACGAAATCGTCCCCTAAACTCGTATCACTGGCCTGAATCTTCGAGTTATCATCCGAGACAATTACCTTACATTCCATAGCTGGTTTAGATCCTTCAGGTTTATCGTTATTCCTCCTTACTTTTTCGCTGAGCTTTATCACCATGGATTCAAGGTTTTTTAGAGTTGAGTCGTGTTTGGAAATGTTTCTATCAGTGTTTCCCTGGAATTCCTTCAACCATTCATCTTGCTCCTTTTGTCTTTGGGCTGAATTTTCCAGAAATTTATTAATTGTTTCTTCAAGACTGGGATTTCTTTCTCCATAAGACACACGGTTGTAATTACCACGATACCCATTACTATTTCGATTGTCACCGTAAAATGGTCGATTTTCTCCATACTTAGCTTCTTCAATATCCTCTTCGTTCATATGAGGGCAATTTTTCGTAAGATGTCCTCCTCCACAGCTTTCACAACCCACTTGGATGGCATGAACGGTTTCTCTGACCTTCAGCATATCTCGACTGAGGCTTTCAATTTTACTAGCGATTGTTGCAATTTCGTCGAAACTTCCGCCTTGGTTTCTTTTACTTCCACCGTCGTGCCATTTTTGAGAATGGTCCGCCATTTTTTGAATGGCTTCAATTGCAGTAGTAGGAGTCATATTCGGGATAGGTCCTTGATAGTCCAGCATCTGTCTCATAGTTACATTTATTCTTTTGTAGAAAATATTGACCTTTTGCTGGTTATTAAGATCATTGGTAGGACACTTATAAAGAAGATCGTTGTATCTGTCCCAAGCTTGATATAGAGTTTCATCGTCTTCTTGTTTGAAATTGTGGATCTCCAAGAGTTGATTAGAAATCTTTGATGGTGGGCAATATCTTTGGATAAAGTGTTTCTTTAGTAGCGCCCAAGTATTTACTGCCCTGGCAGGCAATCTTTCGATCCATCTTCTGGCTGCCCCAGTGAGAGTCATTGGGAAGACCCTGAGCATAACAGCGTCATGAGACACGCCCGGAATGTTGAAAAGGCTAGCGATGTATAGGACATTTTCAACGTGCTCATATGCGTCTTCGTTCATGTTTCCTGAAAAAGGGTTAGCGCGAAGCTCCCTCATAAATTGGTCTTTAATCTCGAAACGAACATCCGCTCCGATTGCCGATCTTACGAGACCCGGCCCTTGATCTGCTCTAGTCAACGCCAAGTATTCCTCAAGAGTGAGGTCATAGATGTTAGCAACTTCCATGGTACCTGAAAACTTGAAATATGATCTTGAGAAATGTTTAAAAATGAAATGAAAGACTTAATATTAATCCTAATATAGCTCCCCGGCAACGGCGCCAAAAACTTGATGCATGTTTTACTTACCAGGTCTTAATATTTATAGTGTCTCGCTATACGTATGGTCTACCGTAATGCACTAACGGGCAGTGTACCCGATCGTGTGTAGTATAGTAAATGGTAAAGCCGAGGTCGTCCCAAGAGCTATGTGTGTCGGATAATTACTAAGTCTAATTGTCACAGAATATTAATGGTTTGATAGGGTTTTAATTAATTAACTACTAATGCAGAATATAAAAGCAAATAAATGGTAGAAAGGAAATCAATAGAGGAATAATGGTGCTAACCTAGTTAATCCTCCTAACTAGTTATGTCTATGTCTACATACTTCCAATTACTTCAGGTGCGGTCAAATTCGAGAGGACAACATTTGGTCAATTCGCCCTAACCTATCAGCAAAGATGCCACCACAGGAGAAATCAGGCGCACCGTCATAAGTCCTGTTGTTCCTGGTCCCCTAAGTCAAGTCATTAAGTACCGCTACATACTAGATTCTAAATAGTGAGTGCCCGGCCGTTAGGAACTTAGACACTACACCCCCAATTCTTAAGTTCATCCAAACGATAGGTGATCAGTTGGTCAAATCGCACAAGTAGAAAAGGTCTTCAGTTGGTCATATCTTACCCTTCCCGTCTCAATCCGCTCACCTAGGGTTAGTTGGTCATATCTCCTAGGCAATGTGCCTCTATCGCCATTCAAAACTACCGAACCAGGAGTGACTACCAAAGAACTATGCATGCATACACTTAGAAATAATTGTAAGGAAGTAAAGGTAAACGCAAACAAAACAATTAAGGAATCATAACTAGGCTAGCACCAAAGGGTGCTTAGCCGCTCATATTAATCATGCACATCAATTCAATATTCAAAGGTACGAAATACATGAATTGAAAGTAAAAGAAATAATAAACGCTAAAGCTTATCGTAATGGTGTGACTTCTCCCTTGGAAACAACTCCGTATGCTTCCCTAGACCTCCCTTGAGCTTTTCCCACGTTCTCAGATTGTTGTGTGTGGAATGGGATGCTTTGAAATGCTGGAATTCGTGGGGTATTTATAGGCCAGGTCTGGGTTACGGCGTAAACAAAAGATGAGTTACACCGTAACTTTCTATTTCTCCGTAAATGCACTAGATCTGCTAGTTACGGCGTAACCTTATAAGTGGTTACGCCGTAGTCTTCAATAAACACGGTTACGTCGTAAGTGATGCAGTAGTTACGGCGTAAGTATCAGCGGCGTGGAACCTCTTTTGACCTAATGGAGTTACGTCGTAACCTTTGGGAGGAGTTACGCCGTAACCTCTTGATAAGTTGGACTTCTGGGTCACGCAATAGTTACGGCGCAATGTGAGAGATGAGTTATGCCATAACTTCTTAAGCATATTGTGATAAATCTTTAGTAACGTTTCCATTTCCGCGTCTCTTTAGCTTCAATGCTCGTAATTTACCTGAAAGTGTAAAACAATGGAAAACAAGCGTAAATCCATATAAATGATATAAATAACGAGCATTAACGGGGGAAATTGACACTTAATATTCAGGACTATTTGATGTTATCAGTTGTTTAATCTTCAACTAAGTTGTAGTATACGTAACTTGGCAACTTGAGGGACCAATTGTGTATTTTAAATTGATTATTGGGCGGGAGTTTTAAGTATGACAACGGCAACCAAGACAAATTCAGGGACCGAGTGTGAAAAAAAATCACTAATAGACCCTTGACCGTCTCTTACCTGAGACGCTATTTACTTGTACACATGAACCGATAAACCTATCAACCACTTTTTCCACACACATATAATTTCTGATGGAAGATTTCCTTATTTTGAATTAACTCATGGAGATTGCTGGTTCATCAAAGTTAAATGATCGTATGGCAGTGTGGTTTGAAGAAGAAACTGCACAAGAAAGGCTTTTGAAAAAGCTAGTTCGTCAATGCATTGATCATCTAAAGAGGGGAATCATGAAGCGTAGGGAGCTGATTGAAGAGAACGAAGCTCTGGGACCTCGGGGAATAGGGCTTGACTGTTTGTATGCGCCGAGGAAAATCCAGGCGAGGCACACACACCAACTTGTTCAATTCATACAGATTCTTAGTCAAACTGATGAAGCTATTCGTTTCAACAAAGGTTTTGTTAAGAAAATAGCTGAGCATAATGCCTGAATTTTGGGTATTTCATGGTGGTAGATAAATGCGGTCTTTTAGGTGCTAGTTTTGGAAATATAAGTAGGTAAAAAGGGTATGTAAATTGGATCTTTTGTTTGGTTGTTGGTCATGGTTTGATGTAGTTATTTGTGATCTTGTAACCGACTATATTAATGATGAAATATCATCTAATTTTTATGTATTTAATCTGTTCTTGTATTGTGATATTGGGTGTATTGTTTCTAATTAGTATCAGCAAAACCAAACATCCCCTTGTATTAGCAAAACCAAACATCCCCTTTTATCAGCAAAAATTGTATCAGCAAAACCAAACACCCCCTTGTATCAGCAAAAGCAAAGGCAGTGGTTTAAAAATATATGTTGAAAATGCAAATGCTTTAGCATTAAATCATAATGTATTGACAATGGTGTATTGTTTAGGAAGAAATTGGTTTGGTGTTAGTGTTGACAGTGGGACTGAACACGCCCAATGCCTCAAATTGTAACATCTTGAATTTTGACTTACCCAAGTCAAACAAATTTATAAAATGCTACAAATTGTAACTTACTATTGTGGTATGACTTGGGTAAGTTAAACCTATTAAGAAATGCAAAACGATTTCAAGCAATTATAATGCACAACCAAACACTATTACTTACATAAGAACCCAATTTTTTATTGATCGATTTCATGTTCTCAATAACTACAAAGTTTCCTATCATCTAAACATACGCTTAGCTAGACTCACAACTATCCCTATCATCCTTTTCCTTCCTTTCCTTAAGATATTTAAACAAAATTTCCAGATTTGTAATCCTTTCTCCCAAATCGTTAACCTTTGATAACACGATGTCAGCCTCTTCCTTCTCCTTCTTAACACCCAAATCATTTTTATTTGGGCAGTCTTCTTTCCTCAACGAACTCAACAAAGCCTTCCCCTTATCGTTTTGTGCCATTATTTTTTTTGCTTTGGGTAGAACATGTGTTGCTTGTATTTTAGGGTTCAATGTTGTGTGTTGCCGGTACTAATATGGCTGAAGGTTGGGTTAGATTTTAACTATGTCATGTTAAAATTGTAAATGGCCTATTATACCTTCGATGTAAAGCTAGAAAATTCATGTTGACTATGGCAATCCTGGTCAAGGGACTAGTCTAGAGTATAAAACCCATGTTTTGGACCTCCAGCGATGAAAACGCCCAAGTTTGTCCCATTGTGATGCGCATGTACAAGTTTAGGGATCAACGGTGTATTTTAGTCTTTAATTTATTTCGGTCTAAAATTATTATTCTCATACAAAAAATAAACAGTTTAATAAAAGTGAGACCACTATACTTTTCAACCAATCAAATATCAGCCACACGCACTAAATTATCTTTTAATTAGTTGACACAAAAAAGAGACTATTATTTTGAAACATTTCAAAATGAAAATGAGGATTATAATTTTGTGACGAGAGGCTAATAGCTTTTTTAATAGTTGTAGTATATAAAATACTTGTCTGTATTAAACTATTAATAGTCTAAATTAAACTATTAATAGTCTAAAATAAAGTGTAAACTTTTAAATTGAGACGGGAGTAAATACCTAGCACCCAAAATTAGTTGTTAGGAAATAAAGAATTTTGGTCTCTTTCATTCTCTAGTACACTAGTACATAGATTAGAGACAATAAATGTCATATTAGGCCTTGTCAATAATGTAAATTTTATGGCAAACATATTTTTCATTGAAAGAGACATACGATATTAAAGTGATGTTGGTTCTCATATCCTGACATTTTACTTATCTAATAATCTCTACTAATTCCGAATAAAAATTACGTAAATAATGCAAGTTTAAACTTTTAGTACAAGTTATTACCTAACACAAGTATTGTTCCAAAAATATTGCATTCCGTGCATTTATACGTATTTCAAAGAGTATGTATGTCTCCAGCAAATTGTATGTGTCGAGACTCAACAATACGATACAACAATGACACTTTTTTATTTTTGTAAGCACTCAATTGTAACAAAGATCGTGGACACGTGATCAATAATTTACATTATACGACAAAAGATAGCCAATAATTGTACGATTCATGTATCATTGTATAATACACACTTCATTATTTAAGTCTTTCAAGTATTAACTTGTGACAAACAAACTAACGAAAAATTTGTTTGTTTTTTGGTGTCTGGTTTACAATCAGTGGTTTGTCTACATTGATAGACTATCTTTTGGTCCCCATTGTTTCCGTTATTTGTTGCAGGTTTTGCATGGTCTTAGACTATTAGTTTTCGTTTGTTTATGGCTATGTTTCTCACATGAGATTATTGAGAGATTATACTTATTTTTTTTAAAAATAAGCTACTAAAAAAATAATATTTGTTTTGCAGACATAATTATAAAAAAAATAATCTTCCATAATCTCTGAAAATAAAATGTTACTTCATGTTGCTTATAAAAATAATATCTTTTTATAATCTTTTTTAGCAACAACACCAACACCAGTATTAACATCAGCACCAGCATCAACACAATCTATTTTTGCCAAACATACCCTATCTTTATTAAGTGCGTTGATTTTCTTATATTTTATAGACAAGTGTATGGTCACATGGTTTATTCTTAACAAACTTTATTTAACTTAAGAATGTTCTTCAATTAATTTATTAATAAAATGTACGATTTCAAAGCATGATTTAAAAAAGGCGAGTTGATAAGATCAGTGATGGTTAAAAGGTAAAGTAACAAAAGCTAGGGCTTTAGGTTTCGAATTTCTGAAGGCCCATGATTTTCCAAAACTTTGTATATATATAAAGATCTAGTCACATTTTTTTTGTCGCAATCTTTAGAGATCATGGATTATGTAATGCCCCAATTTAACGGATAAATGTTAATTAATCAAAAGACCATCTTATGTTTCTACTTATAAGCCTACAAGTAAATAAAAAAAAAAAAAAGGTTTGCAACGAACCTAAAAAAAGTGATTGACTCACGTTTTTATACATGAACTAGAGTCATTGACTCACGTTTTTTAAAAAAAGGTTTGCATCGAATACATAGGCCATACATACCCTATCTTTATTAAGTGCGTTGATTTTCTTATATTTTATAGACAAGTGTATGGTCACATGGTTTATTCTTAACAAACTTTATTTAACTTAAGAATGTTCTTCAATTAATTTATTAATAAAATGTACGATTTCAAAGCATGATTTAAAAAAGGCGAGTTGATAAGATCAGTGATGGTTAAAAGGTAAAGTAACAAAAGCTAGGGCTTTAGGTTTCGAATTTCTGAAGGCCCATGATTTTCCAAAACTTTGTATATATATAAAGATCTAGTCACGTTTTTATACAACGAATCTAAAAAAAAAAGGTTTGCAACGAACCTAAAAAAAGTGAATGACTCTAGTTAAACATGAACTAGAGTCATTGACTCACGTTTTTATATTGGGAATGCTTATTCAATATAATGTGTTGTTTGGAATCAATTCACTTAGCAAAAAGTTGCAATCAAAAGATATTCGTATTAGAAAGAATTGCATATTTATTCCTTTAAAGATAAATAATTATATATATATATATATATATATATATATATATATATATATATATATATATATATATATATATATATATATATATATATATATATAATTGAGATCATATGAAAACTTTCTTAAAGTTTTAAAAGTAACAACTCATACACTAAATGACATGTAGAAAATATGAATTTACAATTAACTAAATAAATAACTTAATAAAAAGGGTAAAATAGAAAATTTACATATCCTTTAATCTTGTAACCTACTACTAATATTTAATATTTTAAATCTTGTAACCTACTACTAATACTCCCTCCGTCCCATATTAAATGTCCAGTTTGAATTTTCCAAGTCTTTCTTTCTTAACTTTGACCATAAATATTTTTGGTTGTGTTATATAATATTTGATGCAAAATATATGAATAGATTGAGTTTTAAATGTATTTTCACTACGTATTATTTTTATCTAATACTTTATAACACAAGCAAAAATATTTAAGGTCAAAGTTGTAAAAGAAAGAGTTGAAAATTAAACATGGACATTTAATATGGGACGGAGGGAGTATTTAATATTACTGTACCACTTATTAACACTCATCCTATATTGTTCCTTATCTATGGCCGACGATTTCGTTGTTGGTTTTCTTTATTTGGTCGTTTTCAACGTTGGACACTGTCGCTGGTGTCCGATATTAGATCGCATTTTTTTCGATGACAACCACCCTTCGCCCACCTTCAAAACTCCAACACCTTCCGCTTCTATACATGCAGTGTATCACGGTTCAAAACTCCAACAAACCTCCGTCGAATCTGGTTTAAAATAGTTGCAAGAAACCCACTTCATAAATGCCTCCCCGGAATCGTTACTGTGGCCACGCCGGAATATGATTTAAAAGTGATATATGGTAGGATTTGATTTGTTGAAGATGAATCCGTGATACACCCGTTTGTAACAACAACAATAATGAAAGATCCATATTTTTAGTTTATATATTGCACTTGGATTTATGTATATGGGAGTTTGTGAAAACAACAATGAAATATCAATTTTTTACTTTATATGACGTCAACAATTATGTTCATATAAATGTTATTGAAAGTTTTCCTTTTTCTTAATTTATATTATCCTTGTTAGTGATGTAGTGCATCTAGTTATGGTGATTAATAAAGTGTTGTGCGTATGTAAATTTTAGTGATGTAGTTCTGGTGATGTATAAGTATCAATAAGATGGGCTTCTTAGATAAGTTAGCTGAAGTTTGTGAAAAGTTTGGCTCATGTATTAATTAATGTATATACGACTTATGTATCAATGTATCATTTTTAATATGATATTGGTTGTATGTATGGCCTATGTATTAATGTATCAGATATTGTATGTATGATTCATGTATCAATGTATCATTTTTAATTTTATATTAGTGGTTGTATGTATGACTCGTATATTAATGTATCAGATATTGTATGTATGACTCATGTATCAATGTATCATTTTTAATATCATATCGTACAAGTTGCAAGTCATCATAATATAATACAAAAGGCGCCAAAAACTTCATATATTTAGCAAATACCATATCCTCTCTTCAAAGAAAGTGCAATTATGAATGACACCAAAATTTTAGCTTGAATGACGTTAATAAAAAAAACGTAAACGAAGCTCCCACGTTTACAGTATTTAATATATCTAAATGCATTCATAAAGCCTTAAAATCATTTATTTTGATGATACATAATGCCCCTAATCTTGATGTTTATTACACAAATGCCATTCAATTACTATGAATCTCATCAATTGTCAATTAATTGATCCAATGGTCTAAATTAATTCTTATTTTTACAACTTAAAAAAATCTCTTACATGGTAGAATGGAGTTTATACATGTTTCGGATATATATGTTATTTTACATCTTTGGAGTGATATATATGCAAATACCCCATATTAAAGGATGCTATTAAACAATTAGATGGACTTGCACTCTTTTTTAAAATAACATGGAGATAATGGATTTTAAGGTGTTTTTGTTTATGTCAAAGAAATTGCTAAAAAATGAATGTAGAATTAAAATACATTCTAGATCAAGCAATTTCATCACTTGAAAGTAGGTATGACCAACTTAGAGTGTAAGAAGACATCTTTAGTTTTCTATTTTGGCATTGAAAATTCAAAGTCACTTAATGATAACAAGCTAAAAGGTAATTTTATTTATCTTGAAAGATCTTTATGTTATAAATTGTTCGGATAATAACGATATATATTTACTTCGAATTTAAGAGTTTTGAGAGAAATTATACATGTAAATATTGATACTACCGATTGATATACATATCTATATTAATAATCTAAATGATTTACTTGAAGTTAGTTTAAATTTAGGTTCTAGTGATAGGTTCTTTTGAGAAAAAAGAAGTCTTAAAAAACTACAGATAACTGAGATAAAAAAATGTCCCAAAAAAGATTAAATGGATGAACTCATTTATCAATTGAAAATTAATAAATATCTTGTTTTAAAGTTTCGCTTTAAGCTTCCGTAAAAGTTTCGTAAAAGTTGAGCTGCCCCTGAATAAAACCTACTCTTCTTTACATGAAACCATATGCGTCAATTTTTATTTCATCTAGACATATCTCTCTTTTATACCCTGCTCAGTCACGCACGGCTGACACCTTTTGGTTCATTTGAAAATTTAAATATAAAATAATTACAAAAAGTTTAGTATCCAAAGATCTTTCATATAACGGACACAAAAAATGAATACTGGTATTTCATAATAGATATGTTAACTAGAGAAAAGTGCATTTAGTTACTCTTATTTTGGTGCTTATCGAGGAATAATTTCTTATCATTTATCTTGTTTGATCTAATATTGAAGATTAACCTAAGATTTAATAGATAAACTTAAATACATGTTTTTTTTTAGAATTTTTTTAAACAAACCATATTCGATACCTATTTACTAAACAAGACGTCGCAATTTTTTTTACGAAAATGAACTTTTTAATGATGTAATTTATCCAATGAAATTTTGCACCCTACACGTGTTTCTTTCGCGACGTTGAACGCGACAGAATTTAGGATTTATTTGCCTAAAACGCTACCCATTAACCAAAAATAAAATGCGACCAACCCAAAACACGACACATTTAACAAAATTTTACATAAATCGCTACACACCATTCACGACTAATGACAGAAATCGCGACCTACTTATTTGTTTTATCCAAATCGCGACCCAAATAATAGTAAAACGCGACCCATTCAGCTAAAACGCGACCTAAAAAATGCAACCCTTGTTAAAAACGCGACCCAATGATACTAATACCTAACTCATAAAAAAGCAACATCATAACCATAAAATACAAATGGTCGACCTATTTCAAAAAATCAAATCATTACAAACCGTATGATACAAATATGTATAAGGAAGGAATATCATAAATCCCATGTAGTGCAACACATTAGATCCCAACCCAACCCCAACAAACCTCATTGTCCAATTTGACAGTAGGTAGGTAGCGGTTTGTATTTAGGCATGGTTCACTTGCTGGCTTTTCTTTAAAAGTGGGCCGCGTAAATCAAGTGTGGATCGCGATTGAAAAGATGATAATAATATATTTGGTTCATTTTTGTAAAAGATGAGAAAAAGGTTTAAATTCGTAAAATCATTATGTAGATGGATTATTTAGGTAATTGAGTTTTTTTTTTTCTTGTCTTTCTTTTTTATTCACATTTTTTTTAATTCACGTTATTCACGTTTTTTTCCTTCGCTTTTATACGTTTTTGTCCGTTTTCATACATTCTCATATGTTTTTGTCCATTTTCGCCCGTTTTCATACGTTTTCTTACGTTTTCGTCTATTATTCATACGTTTTCGTCTATTATTCATACGTTTTCGTCCGTTTTCATACATTTTCGTCTGTTTTCATACGTGTTTTTTATGTTTTCATACTTTTTCGTCCGTTTTCATACATATTCGTCCATCTTCTTACGTTTTCGTCCGTTTTCATACGTTTTCGTCCGTTTTTATATGTTTTCGGCCGTTTTCATACGTTTCTGAATATCACAAAGGATATTCTGAATATCGCAAGTGATATTTTTTGATATTCTGAATATCACAAGTAATATTATGTTATATTCAGAATATCACAAGTGATCTTCTGTGATATTCAAAATATCACTTGTGATATTCTGAATATCACTTGTGATATTCTGAATATCACAAGTGGTTTTCAACTAATGTTTTGTAACATGAAAATCACAAGTGATGTTTAGAATATCACAAAGTGATATCCAGAAAATCACAAGTGGTATTAATAATATCACAAAGTGATATTCAGAAAAGCACAAGTGATATTCAAAATATTAAAAAGAGATATTTAGAAAATTATAAGTGATATTCTGAATATCACAAACAATCACTTGTGATAGTCAGAAACGTATGAAAACGGACGAAAATGTATGAAAACGGACGAATACGTATGAAACGGACGAAAACGTATGAAAGCGTAAAAACACGTCTGAAAACGGACGATAATGTATGAAAAATGGACGAAACCGAAAGAAGACTGATGAAAACGGGCGAAAACGTATGAAAACGAACGAAAAGGGATGAAAACGTATGAAAACAGTCGAACACGCGTGAAAACAGACGAAAACGTATGAAAGTGAAGAAAAAAACGCGAATTAAAAAAATACGTGAATTAAAAAAAACGCGAATTTAAAAAAAAAAAAAAAAAAAAAAAAAAAACGTGAATAAAATAACATGGACTTAGGTTTACTTTTTAAATTTTAGGTTAATTTTCATCATTAAATCAAACTAAATGTATGGTGAAGATTTGTCACTAATAAACATAAATTTATGGGTAAACAAAATAAAGTGCCTCATCTTAACTAACATTGGGATAAAATGCAGTGATAAGTTAATAACAAGAAGATAATAGTCTATGCCGGGCAGCCTTACGTATTTTAAGACAACAATGCCTAATCCCGTTTGATTGAGGTATGACTAACGTACGTTTTGTAGTTAGATAATTGAATGTCAATAAATTGTTTTCCTGAACTGCTGACTAGTTTGTTACTATTAGAATTGGTATTCCTTTTGAATATTTTCACTAGTTATAATATTTGTCCACGCACAGGGGTTTGACAAAAAAAATTACTTTATATCAATGCTGAATATTGTGTCTTTAAAAGTAATTACATATAATTATATACTTATGCACGAGTTTTTCTTTATCCATTAATATCCATTAGAATTTTATATAATCAAATTTTGTAATAAAAAAAAATTGTTAAATAACTCAAGATTCAACTATATTTAGCTTATACAAATGTTGATGTTCCTATTTAAATTTCACTATTGATATTATAATGTACACAAAATGCGAGTTTAGTTGCACATAATAAACGTTGATAAAGTTAAAATATGTTCCTTAAAGTTTTTTAAAAATGTGTTTCTACATTTATTTATATAAATAAATAAAAATTACACGAGTAGTTGTTATAAGTACAATCATTTTTTTTTTCCATATTACAGTAGCTCGTTCTTACAATTTGATAATTATATTCACGTTTTTAATAATTTAGCCGTATTTAATATTTAAATTCGTGTTCACATTTGTCATACTTTTAATATGAAATAAATGAGTCCTTATTAAACATATATAGTAAAAAAAAATTATATTTATAATCTTATGTATATTTATATGTTGGAGTTTCAAAATAACATATATATTGTATTTTTAAGTTATAAAGTATAAGGGGTATAAAGTATAAGGGGGTATTTGTTTAATTTTCAAATTTATTAAAAAATATGAAAACTTGTAATATTACACTTAACTCTATAAAATTTTTAAAAATTTAACCACTAAAGTTTTATAAATCACCCCCTCTTTTTTTTTAAGTTTTTGTTTTCACAAATTTGACACGTATAATTTTATGTGTTTTTCTTCTCAACTAAATTTCTCCACCAAATTAATTAAAGGTTGATCAAAATCAATTTAATTTTGACTTTTATTAACCAATCATATCACACGATTTTGCTTACGTGGCAAAATCAAGCTCTTCTATTGGCCAAATTGTTTTTTCAATAAGAATGAATTGACAAAATAACTCTGAAATGATGTAATTCCTTTATTATATAAAAATATATAAAAGATTAAGCATCGATCACTATATAATGCATAAACAAACCGACTCCCACACAAACCCTTAATGGGCCAAGCTAAATACAATACACGTAATCATAAATCATAAATTGGCCAAAAATAATGTTGGGTTAATAGTTACAAACACAAATTTTTAGGCAACTTTGACAACACTCCAAATAAGTTAGCTACTTTAACCAATTTTCACACTTATTAGTTATTAACTAAGGTAGCAGTTTTAATAACAAAATCTTCAAATCTTATGTCAATGTTATTTAGTCATTGGTTTCCTAGACTTTTTTTGGTTTTTCTTTTTAAATCCTATAGAGATTAGATCGGTGTGGCTTAAGTCTTTGGATATAATCGTCAAACCTTATGGATTTTTTCTGATGAGTTTTTGATGATATAACACAATGAACATTTAAGTAATGATGTCGAAATTCATTTTTTTGTTATTCTCACATTTCTTAAGAAAAATTTACATACCAAAACAGTAGTTTAAGAAAAATTCATTGCTGTTTTAATAACGTTTGTGATCAAGAAGAGTTGAGAGGGAAAAATGATTGATTATCATTTCATTATTCAGTAATTACATGGAAATGGAGAATACAAAGTATTTATACTTACATGAAATGTTGACTAATAGCTAAACTAACTTTGACTAACTACTAACTGTTAACTACACTAAGCTAAACTGAAATACAAAAGGCTAAATGATTCCACAAAACTTCATTGCATGAAGTTTGCTCCTTTGTTGCTTAGGCACATGTTGAAGATACTTGATGGATTGAATAGTCCTTGTGATTGTGTTGATCTTTGATGAGCCATTACCCTCCCCACAAGTTGGCAATGTGTAGGGATCACAAATGCCATACTTGGATAAGCAGTTATAATGAGGGGATTTGGAGAGACCCTTGGTAAGAATGTCTGCAAGTTGGTTCTTGGTGGAGATGAAAGTAGGTAGAACTTGACCCTGTTTGATCTTGTCCCTTACAAAATGGCAATCAATTTCAATGTATTTGGTTCTTGCATGTTGGACTGGGTTGGATGCAAGGGCAATAGCTGAGGCATTATCACAATAGTTGGTAGTAGGAGAAGAGATATGAATACCCATGTCTTTAAAAAGACACTTGATCCATGAGAGTTCACATGTTGTATCTGCCAATGCCCTGTATTCAGCTTCTGTTAAACTTCTTGAGACTACATGTTGTTTCTTTGAATGCCAAGAGATAAGACAGGCGCCTAGGAATATGCAATAACCAGAAACTGACCTCCTTGAAAAGTTGCAGTTTGCCCAATCACTGTCACAGAAGGCCTTCAGGTTGAAACTTGTGCTTGTTGGGAAGATAAGACCTTGGCCTAGACTTAATTTAAGATACCTTAGAACCTTGACAAGTGCTTGTAAGTGTGGTGTTCTAGGTGCTTGAGAAAATTGGATTAAGGTTTGGGCTGCATAGGATATATCAGGCCTAGTGATAGTGAGATACAAAAGTTTTCCTACTAGTGCCCTGTATTGTGCATAATCTTCAAGTAAATCACCATCATCATGGTTGAGCTTGATGAGAGGATCAAATGGAGTGGATGAAGGTTTGACATTAAGCATTCCAACACTTTGTAAAAGCTCTAGGGTGTATTTTCTTTGGGTCATGATCATTCCATTGGAGTTCCTTAAGATTTCAATACCCAAATAGTAATGTAATGATCCTAGATCTTTGATACTGAACTGATGGTGAAGTTGTTGTTTGATATGAGTAATGTGAGAGTGACTGTTGCCTGTTAGAATGATATCATCTACATAGACTAGTAGACAGAGAAAGGTGCTACCTTGTTTGAATGTGAAAAGGGAGGTATCTGCATAGCTCTGCACAAAACCAATTTGTTGGAGAAAGGTTGTCAGTTTGATGAACCATTGTCTATTGGCCTGTTTTAACCCATAGAGTGACCTTTGAAGCTTACAGACACTTGTCTTGGGATGAGGAATAGAGTACCCTGGTGGTATTTTCATGTAAACCTCTTCTGCTAAGTCTCCATGTAGGAAGGCATTGTTCACATCTTTTTTTTTGAAAGGTGAATTTCTTATAAGGTGCTTCGTGTCGCGGTTCGATAGCGGGAGGTCTAGACTACGTTGTCTAAACCGGGTCCGCGCTAGAGAGCTCCCTCAAAGCGGAAATGCCTATGTCAAATACCCGATGGGGGGAAAACCCACTACTAATCCGCCCGAAGGCACGACAATTAATAGGGGTAAACCCTTGCCTTTTCCAAGATTCGAACCTGGGGTTACCAGGCCCAAACCCCTTCATTAAAGGACTACCTTGAAGGAAAATCCCTCATTCAAACCCCTTGCAGGATTTGAACTCAAGACCTCCCTCCCCCAAGAGCCCCTAAGGACTCTAAGGTGGCCAACTGAGCTAAGCCAGTTGGTTCATTGTTCACATCTAGTTGAGCTATGTGCCAATGGTGATGGATTGCAACTGCCAATAGGGCTCTAATAGTGACCATTTTAGCCACAGGGGCAAAAGTTTCATGATAGTCAACCCCTTCCTTTTGAGTGTACCCCTTTGCTACTAGCCTAGCCTTGTATTTGTCTAGAGTACCATCAGCCTTACATTTTATTCTATAAACCCATCTGCAGTCTATAGGAATTTTTCCAAGGGGAGATATGTGACAGTCCAGGTACCATTTGCTTCTAAGGCTGCTAGTTCTAAGTTCATTACAACTATCCACTTTGGGTCCTTTGCTGCTTGGGTATAAGATTGTGGCTCAATGATGTTGTTGATTGTGTTGATTTGATGTCTGAGTGAAGGTATGTGAATGTTTTTATAATTAATGAAGTTGGTATAATGATGTTTAGATGACTTGTGCGAAGTTGGTAGAGTGATGTGATAATCATGAAGTTTAGTGGGTAACTTTAAGGTTCTGGTTGATGTTCTGTGTTGTGGTTGAGTGGAAGTTGATGGATGAATAGGAGGGGGAGATGGTGGATGTGTTGCTTGAATTGGAGAAGAAGATGGTGGATGTTCTGTAGGAGGGGGAGATGGTGGATGTGTTGTAGTAGTTGGTTCTGTGGTAGGTGGAATGGGATTGGGAGTTGTGGATGTTGTAGAAGACTCTGTGGTATCGTCAGATGTTTGAGAAGGTTCTGATGATGGATCATTGAAGTGAGGTGGGTTGAGTTGAGAATCATGGGTCTGTTGTGGGGGTGTTTTAGGTGTAGTGAGATGAAAAGGGAAGACATTTTCATGGAAGGTGACATGTCTACTTGTGAAAAGTTTGTGTGTTTGGAGATTATAGAGAATATATCCTTTTTGTGAAGGGGGTAACCAACAAAGATTGATGGAATTGCTCTGGCTTCAAATTTGTCAGATAGGTGTTGGTGAGCAAAAGTTTGACAGCCTATAGTTCTTAAGTGGTCTAAGGGAGGGGGTTCACCATATAGGCATTCAAATGGGCTCTTGTTGTGAATTGGTTTTGAAAGGAGTCTGTTTATTAGGTAAGTGGCACTGAGAATACAATGTCCCCAAAAATGGATGGGAAAATTGGCTTGAAATTTGAGAGCTCTAGCTACTTCCAATAATTGTTTGTGTTTTCTTTCCACCCTTGCATTTTGTTGGGGTGTGTATGGACAAGTTGTTTGATGGATGATTCCATGGTGTTCAAAAAAGGTTGATAAAGATGAATTTAGGAACTCAAGACCATTGTCACTTCTGACTGTTTTGATGTTTTTATTGAAATGGTTCTGAACATAAGAGTGAAATGATTTGATTTGAGAAGTAGCACGATCTTTACTGGGAAGTAAATATGTCCATGTTGCTCTTGAAAAATCATCTACTATGGTAAGAAAGTATTTACATTTGTTTATTGTGGGGGATTTGTAAGGACCCCAAATATCTACATGAATGAGTTCAAAAGGAAATGAAGCATGTGATGTACTTAAAGAAAATGGAGAAGCATGCTTCTTAGCTAAAGGACAGATGTTACAATTTGAGATGTCACTATTACAAGAAATGGAAATTGATTTGATTTCATGCAGGACAGGAATAGAAGGGTGTCCTAGTCTTGAGTGCCACAAGATGGTGTTATCTTTGCTGTTGGTGGTGAGAATGGTATGGCTTGGTGGTGTGTGTGAATCAGGATAGATGATGTAGAGTCCTTCACAGAGGTTGCCATGAGCAATCCTCTTGTTGAGACCCTGAAAGTAACATGAAAGAGAGGTGAATATGGTGATAACAAGCATTTGTCTAGTGAGTTGGCTAACTGATAGGAGATTATAGGCAAATGTGGGGATGTGAAAGACATTGTTAAGTGTGATGTCTGCATTTATTCTGACTTTACTACAGATTTTAACTTCTACAATTTGGCCATTTGGTAATTTAACATGGATAGGTGGAATACATAAGTAGGTGTCATGATAGATAAGGTGATGCAAATGTGGCCAGTGGCTCCACTATCAACTACCCAAGCAACTTTGAACTTAATCATAATAGAAGCAATGAACTTATGTTTTCTGATAGTGTGAGAATTGACAATACCAGATGGAGGATTCTGTTGACACTGCTGCATCATGAGCATCACCTGGTTCAACTGGTTTTGGAGTTGGTCCATCCTCACAAAAACTGCATCAGTTCCAGTTCCAGTGCTTGTGTTTGCTTGAGCTTGACTGGTGGATGAGCTTGCATCTTGTCCTTGAATGAAGTTGACAGTCTTTGTTCCTCTGTTATCAGTCACACTTCTGGTAATTGGTGGTTTGTACTTCCCATGTAATGGGTGGCCAACTGGGTAACCTTTTAGTTTGTAGCACTCATCACTTGTGTGTCCTTCCTTGTAACAATTTGTACAGTACACCCCAACCTTAAAAGTGTTTCTCCTACCTGTTTGAGGTCTGCTGGTTGTCTGTGGGTTGGAGTTTTTGGTTGTGCCAGAGTATTTGCCTGTTTGAGATGAGTTTGAGTGTGTAGAATAGACTGTGGAAGGAACTGTTTGAGGATTTAAGTGTGCAGAAAAAGCTGTTGATCCTGAAGGTTTTGGCAAAATGCCTTCCCTTTGTCTTTCTTCCTGTCTAATCATACTAGGCTTTGGCCACAGTTGGTAAGGGTTGTAGGAGTAAGATTTGGCCTCTTAAGTTTGAATAACATTCATCTAGCCCCATGAGAAATTGAATCAATCTTTTCCTATGTTCCCTATCACCACTATTTCTTCCATTCTCACAACTACAAAGGCAATTACACAGATAAGGGGCTTCAAGAGCATCATGCTCATCCCAAAGACCTTTCAAATTATGGTAGTATACATCTATACTACAATTCTGTTGTTTCAAACTAACAATATCATTCACTAACTGATAGATTATATGTCCATCTAACTGTGCATAATGTTCATGTAATTCGTTCCATAATTCAGATGCAGTAGTTATGAAATTCAAATTGTTACTTATCTGGTCTGAGATGGTGTTCAAGATCCAAGAAATGATCATATCATTAGTTGTTACACCCGTATCCCGTCAAGGTATTATTAATTGGAAGTATTAACCTTTTTGTTAGAATGTATAAAAATGATTCTTAAATATTGTAGCTAGTAAGAAAGATTAAGAACTATTGTGGCCAAAATATAGAATCCTAGAATAGAGGGACTAATTTTGTCATTTGGCCTAAGTAGAATAAATATAAAAAGGGAAAAATTAGTCTCATTTGAGACTTATCCAGGTTTGAGGAGGTTACCTCAAGGTGAAGTAAGGGTTTGAGAAGAAAAAGAAGAAGGTATCAAGATCATCCTCAATTGAGTTAATTTAGGGCTATTGTGGTGATTATTAAGGTAAAGAGACCTTCAATTTCATATCCCTAATCAAGTAAGCAATTTACCTAATCTTTGTAATTAGGGTCTTGAATTTTAGAAGTTTAAAGTAGTTATAGAAGATGCCCAATTCATTGAAATTACTAGTTATTGTCTTTAATTAAGATTAATTGTTGTTTAGGAAGCTTAAGGAAGTGGTGACTCTACTAGTCATTGGAATAATTGAAGGTAGGTATAGTGGGTTAATGTTATATCATGTTGAAGTATGAATAATTGTTTATGTTATAGTTGTTGGAGCTTGTTATACTTTAGCTTGGATCCATAGCTTTGTATGTCAAGTAGTGTAAATACCTATTATAAGGTATGCGCTTATGTTATAGATGCTCCATGAATTCTTATGTGTTGTTAAAGTTAAATTGCATTTGACCCATTTACTTACTAAGAATTCGCTTATGTTATAGTTGATGACGTTTTGTAGGTCCTAGCAAGGAGGATAAAGGTAAGAATCAAGTGTAGAATGGATTTTGCTTGAGCTCCTAGTTGAGCTTGTCTTTTGGAACCAAGGTGTTAAAGTTGGAAGCCCCGAAGAGTCAAGTCACATTTTGGTATATTTTCAAGTGTCTTGGTCTTCCTTCCGTTAGTAGTTGTACTTACGTCGATGTTCTCTAAAACATTAGTCAATGTGTCAAGTTCTTGTATGTAAAGGTCATGGAGTTGGAAATGATGTTTGGCGTAAAGTCAATTACTTGTTTTTGAAGGTTAAAGTGTTGGGATTATTAGTCATAATTGCTTTTATAAGAGTTACAAGTTGTTTACATGTTTTGTGGTACTGTTCAAAGTGATAGGTAACTTTTGTTGGGTCTAAGTGCAGTAAATCTGCACAAAATGTGCAGGTCTGGGCTCCTGATGGCGTCACGTTTAGAACCTGACGCCGTCAGGTTAAAAACCTTCTGAGCCGTCAGGCTTGAGTCTCAGACGGCGTCGCATTTCAAGGAGAGATGGCATTACGTTTATAACCTGATGCCGTCGGGTTTTTATAAAAGCCTTCTGAGCCGTCAGGCTTGAGTCTCAGACGACATCGCATTTCAAAGAGCGATGGTGTCACGTTTATAACCTGATGCCGTCGGGTTAAAAATCTTCCAAATTTTCCTTCTTTTGTGGTCCATTCTAAGGAATGTTATTTAAAAACGTAATGTGAGTCGTGTCGTCCATGTCATTAATAAAAGTTTCAAAATTTCCGTTTTGGGGGCGTAACAACTTGGTATCAGTGCCTTGGTCTAAGAGATTTAGGATATTTACCTTAGAATTTCCTAGACTTAGGTCGCGTGAATTGTGTTAGTAATAGTTATGCCACATGTACATTTCCTTGATGATTTTAATAAGTACATATGTTACATGTTTTTATAACTACGCTTAGCCACCGTGGTTATAAGAAAATGGCATATATGTGTTACCTAAGATCGTTAAGGCTTTGTGCAGGTGGTGGTTAGGGTGAGTTGTGAAAGAGTTATATGACTTTTTTTTATAAGTTATAGGTGATTCTGCTTAATCGAATGTTTGTTATATGTTACAGTAAAAAAGAAATGAATACTCCCCATCAAAAGGAAGCCATAAAGGCTACTACCTCTAAACATGCCGGATCTTCGGCAAGTGACCCAACCAAGAATGATATGACCTCGGAAAATTCCTCTTCTTCTAGTTCGGAGGGTCCTACCTTAGAAGGGTTTACTGATGAACAAGTAAAAGCTTTAGACGTGTTAATGAGGAGAAGGATAGGAAAGGAACTAGAAAGATCCATGTTGTAGGTTGTTAAAGAGACAACTCTAAATATTCAAGAGGTAATGCAAAGAGAGTTCGCGGAACTTAGATGAGAAGAAGGTCATGGTAGGGTTACTAGGAATGATAAATCATCTTACCACGATTTCACGGCATGTGACATACCTAAATTCACAGGGACCCTTGATCCTATAGCTTGTAATAGATGGCTCATCGCTGTTGAAGGTGCCTTTCGCACAAGTGGGTGTGAAGAGGCAAATAAGGTTATCGACGTCATCAATTTCCTTCGTGATAGTGCTAGGACTTGGTGGGAAGGGAAAGTGTGTGAAAAAGGGGAGGCTTGGTCAGATTTGTGTTCGTGGAAGGAATTTAAGGAGTTATTTACTTTGGAGTATGCACCGGCGGAGGAGATTGATAAAATTCGGGAAGAATTTCAGACTCTAGTACAAACAAATGAAACGGTGAATGAGTTATGGAAGAAATTTAATGATATGGTCCCTTATTGCTCCGAATACCATAATAATGAGAAGCTCAAAGTAGATAGGTTCCAAAGGATGCTTAAGGACGAAATCCGTGAAGTAACCTCACCATTTAAGTGTAGTACCTTGGAAGATCTTCTAAGTCGGGCTCGTGTGAGAGAAGCGGATTTGGTGTGAAAGGAGAGTAAAGAAGATAAGGATGTTAAGAGAAAGCAAGTGTTTGGAGATAGAGAAGGTAAAAATCCAAGGTTTGATTTAGGTAGAAGGGCCGGAGGAAATCAAGGCAAGACACAATGTAAGAAGTGTCACAAACTTCATTATGGTGAGTGTAGACTCAACATGCCGGGATGTTATAAGTGCGGTTCTTTAAATCACATGAGTAGAGAATGCCCGAAGCCAATGGTGATATGTTATGGTTGTAATCAAGTTGGGCACAAGTTAAACGAATGTCCGAGTCGAAAAACAAATGATGCTAAGATTGTGAAGACGGTCAAGGAAGAAAAGGTTGAGATTCCAAAACCTAAGGCGCAGGTTTATCAAATGGGAGTGGAGGAAGCGAAGTCGGGACCCTATGTCATTACAGGTATACTTCTTGTTAATTCCATTCCCGCTCGAGTCCTCTATGACTCGGGAGCTAGTGTATCTTTTGTGTCATTAGAGTTTAGTAAGCAGTTAACCTCTCCACTATCTAAACTCTCCAAACCCTTGAAGTCGAAATAGCCGATAGTAAGGTGGTAGTTGTGATTAATGTGTTCTGTGGTGTAGAGTTGGAATAAGATAATAGTATATTTAAGATCGACCTAATTCCTATAGTGCTTGGAGAATTTGATGTCATCATAGGCATGGATTGGCTTAGTAATCACAATGCCGCCGTTTTATGTAATCAAAAGATGGTACGAGTCGCGAATCCTAATGGTCGAGAAGTAGTAATATATGGAGATAAAAGAAAAGGAGAATTTAAGTTATGCTCAGTAATGAAGGCTAGGAGATATTTATCACGGGGTTGTCATGCGTTTTTGGCTCATGTGGTAGATACGAGTATTAAGAAGGCAAGTATTGATAATGTTCCCACTGTTAGCGAATTTCGGGATGTTTTTCCGGAGGAATTGCCGGGTGTTCTACCCAAAAGACAAGTAGAATTTTGCATTGATCTCATTCCGGGTGCCAAACCGATAGCGAAGACCCCTTACTGTTTAGCCCCTTTAGAAATGAAAGAATTGATGAGCCAACTTCAAGAATTGCTGGATAAAGGTTTTATCCGCCCAAGTAGTTCGCCTTGGGGAGCACCGATTTTGTTTGTTAAAAAGAAGGATGGTAGCATGCGTATGTGCATTGACTACCGGGAATTGAATAAAGTGACAGTGAAGAATGTGTACCTTTTGCCAAGAATTGATGATATTTTAACTTCAAGGCGCTAAATGGTTTTCCAAGATTGATCTATGTTCGGGTTATCATCAATTGAAGGTTCGAGAAGAAGACATTCCTAAGACGGCTTTTAGGACACGATATGGGCATTATGAATTTACAGTTATGCCTTTTGGACTTACGAATGCACCGGCAGTTTTTATGGACCTAATGAATCGAGTGTGTAGGCCAATGTTGGATAAGTATGTAATTGTATTTATCGATGACATTCTTGTTTACTCGAAGAATAAGGAAGAGCATGCGGTTCACTTACGAGAGATTCTTGAAACTTTAAGAAAAGAAAAGTTGTATTCAAAATTTGCGAAATGTGAATTTTGGTTACAAGAAGTTCAATTCCTTGGTCATGTTGTTAATCCGGAAGGTATTAAGGTTGACCCATCAAAAATAGAAGCAGTGATGAATTGGCAAGCCCCGAGAAACGCGGGAGAGATACGAAGTTTTCTAGGATTGGCAGGGTATTGTCGGAGATTTATACAAGACTTTTCTAAGATTTCATCCTCATTAACTAGACTTACCAAGAAGAATGTCCCTTTTGAGTGGGGGAAGGAACAAGATGATGCTTTTTTTACTTTACGAAAGAAATTATGTGAGGAGCCGATTTTAGTTTTACCAGAAGGAACAGAAGACATGGTTGTGTATTGTGATGCATCATACTCTGGTCTTGGTTGTGTCCTTATGTAAAGAGGCAAGATAATTGCCTATGCCTCAAGACAGTTAAAGAAGCATGAGAAAGATTACCCGACTCACGATTTGGAATTCGTAGCAGTGTTTCTTGCACTAAAATTATGGAGGCATTATCTCTATGGTGTGAAATTTGTGATTTACACCGATCATCGAAGTCTTCAATATTTCCTCGACAAAAAGGATCCGAACATGAGGCAACGAAGATGGCTGGACTTATTAAAGGACTACAATTGTGAGATCCGGTATCACCCAGGAAAGGAAAATGTTGTAGTTGATGCATTAAGTCGAAAAGGTCAAGATGAAGTTACTAAAATCCATTCCTTGAAAATGATTATTACGACTGACTTTTTCGACAAGGTTAAGTTAGCCTAAAAGGAAGCCTTGAAAGAAGAAAATTGGGAAGGAGAGCGTATTACTTCCTATGTCCCTCATTTTGAAGAAGATAGTCGCGGACTTAAAACACGGTATGGGAGAATTTATATACCTTTCCGTAGTGATGTTAAGATGTTTACTCTTAGATGAAGCACATAAGTCGAAATATTCCATTCACCCGGGGGCTAACAAGATGTATCACGAATTGAGAAAATATTATTGGTGGCCGGGTATAAAAAGAGATTGTGCGAAATATGTTGAAAAATGCCTAACTTGCTTGAAGGTTAAAGCCGAGCACCAAAAACTATATGGTAAAGTACAACCGTTAGAAGTACCGATTTGGAAATGGGAAAAGATTACAATGGACTTCGTTACAAAGTTGCCGAGAACGACCAAAAAGCATGATGCGATTTGGGTAATAGTAGACCGTCTGACAAAAAGTGCACATTTCATTCCCATTAGAGAAGATATGCCCGCTCACAAGTTAGCAAAGATTTATGTAAAGGAAATAGTCGCACGCCATGGGTTACCCATTTCTATAATCTCCGATAGAGATGGGAGATTTACTTCGGCATTTTGGCAAAACTTCCAAGAAGAACTAGGTACTAGATTACACATGAGTACGGCCTTCCACCCATAAACTGGTGGGCAAAGTGAGAGAACGATTCAAACACTAGAAGACATGTTAAGGGCTTGTGCAATTGACTTTGGGGGACATTGGGACGATCATTTACCTTTAGTCGAATTTGCTTATAATAATAGTTACCATGCTAGCATTGAAATGCCACCTTATGAGATGCTTTATGGTAGGAAATGTAGAACTCCGGTGTGTTGGAATGAAGTGGGGGAAAGAGACTTAGCTAGTACGGATATAATACTAGCAACAACCAAGAAAATTGAGACGATTAGAGAAAGACTTAAAGCGGCCCAAGATAGATGGAAGAGTTATGCCGATAATCGAAGATGACCAATTGAATTCGAAATTGGAGACTATGTTATGCTTAAGGTTTCCCCTTGGAAGGGTGTTCTTAGGTTCAAACATAAAGGAAAGTTAGGGCCAAGATTCATTGGATCCTTCAAGATCATAGAACGTGTTGGTGAAGTAGCTTACGTATTGGATCTCCCCGATGAGATAAAAGGAATTCACAATACATTCCATGTATCTTACCTAAGGAAATGTTTAGCGGATGAAGCTAGCGTAATTACATTGGATGATGTAGAGGTAGATCCAAAGTTAACATCACAAGAAGAGCCGGAGGCAATACTTGGGAGAAAGAAAAGGCAACTAAGAAATAAAGAGATTCCATTAGTGAAGGTACAATGGAAGAATCAAAAGGGTACGACTATTAGATGGGAACCGGAGGAAAGAATGAAGAGCAAGTATCCTCAACTTTTCAAAACATGATTTCGGGGACGAAATCAAATATTAGGAGGGGTGAATTGTTACACCCGTGATAAGGTTTTAAAATGTACCTTTTTAAGGGGTCATTTAAGCTCTTATTCGATCACTTTTGTATCCGTTATTACTTAATATCGTTCCTTTTCACTTTTTAGGTATTGCGAAGGCAAAATGCTGGAATGACACTTATTCGTACGAAAAGGCGCGAATATACGAAGAAAATGGCCAAAGTCAAGAATCGAGACACTCAGGCTGCTGGAACTGAAGGGGACGGCGTCAGGTGTTATCTGCGACACCAACGCATCTCTTTTGTGACGGCTCAGTAGCCAAATTGCTTATTTTCAAGTGACGGTGTCAAGCTTTAAAAGAGTAGGTCGTCGCAACTCAGACAGCCTAGATTTGATCCAGACGGCGTCAGAAGCTGAAGAGGACGGCGTCACAAGCATAAGGTGACGCCGTCGCAAGACTAACGTGGCCAAGACGAAACCTTAATGACGGCGAACCGACAGCGTCACAATTCATAAGGTGACGCCGTCGCTAATGTAATCTTATATATAGAATCCGAATTTTTTAGTTTTCAGTTTGTAGTCTTTTGGAGTAAAAACCAAAACCGAACCAAGGCTGTCTTGTACAGTATTTTAGGGTTCCAAACCCTATCTTACATCAAGATAAGTGTTTTACTTCATTAATTCAATTATGTCTTCAATTATTTGTGTGTATGCTTGCATGTTCTCCATGTCCGGCTAATTTACTTGTGTGTTTGCTTAGGGAATATGAAACTTAATTATTGAATATTGATTGGTTGTCTCTTATCTTAATTCTTAATGATCTAGTAATGCGATAGGTCATTCGTTGTGTAGTTAATGCTTGATTAATATTTGTGAACCTTAGACTATAATGCCTAGAGTAGTTGTAGGCTAAACCATCCAAAGAGTACCTTAGAGTTAGAGTCTATAATTCCTAGAGAATTTGTAGACGAGACCCTTTGGTAGTTTCAAAGAGTTAGGGACAAACGCATACCCTACGACTTTAGACACACAACGCGATTAAGAATAAGGACGTGACAATTCAACCATCAATAGGAGATAATTAAGGAGTAATACAACCTAAGTAAATACATTCTTAAACTATCATACGAGCACACATTAATTAGACATAGACTACCCTCACCTTAGATTAGATAATTAGACAATTAGAGTAATCGGTAGAAATACCAACCCCAAATCCAAACCTCGAGATTCATACCTTTCCAATTCCTAAAAAAACATAAAAACGATAAAAAATAATCTTCCTCAACTTCAACCTTAGCGTAGTAACTTCTCGCTAGCATTCCTATTCCCCTAGAGAACGATATCAATACCCATGGATTACCCTAATAATACACTACAACGATTAGGTTCACTGCCTAGGGTGTTATAAAACTTGCTCGAAGAAAAGGAAGTTCCTTTGACCCCGAACGACGCGTGTAGCGTTATCAACCCGTATCCCGTCAAGGTATTATTAATTGGAAGTATTAACCTTTTTGTTAGAATGTATAAAAATGATTCTTAAATATTGTAGCTAGTAACAAAGATTAAGAACTATTGTGGCCAAAATATAGAATCCTATAATAGAGGGACTAATGTTGTCATTTGGCCTAAGTAGAATAAATATAAAAAGGGAAAAATTAGTCTCATTTGAGACTTATCCAGGTTTGAGGAGGTTACCTCAAGGTGAAGTAAGGGATTGAGAAGAAAAAGAAGAAGGTATCAAGATCATCCTCAATTGAGTTAATTTAGGGCTATTGTGGTGATTATTAAGGTTAAGAGACCTTCAATTTCATATCCCTAATCAAGTAAGCAATTTCCCTAATCTTTGTAATTAGGGTCTTGAATTTTAGAAGTTTAAAGTAGTTATAGAAGATGCCAAATTCATAGAAATTACTAGTTATAGTCTTTAATTAAGATTAATTATTGTTTAGGAAGCTTAAGGAAGTGGTGACTCTACTCGTCCTTGGAATAATTGAAGGTAAGTATAGTGGGTTAATGTCATATCATGTTGAAGTATGAATAATTGTTTATGTTATAGTTGTTGGAGCTTGTTATAGTTTAGCTTGGATCCATAGCTTTGTATGTCAAGTAGTGTAAATACCTATTATAAGGTATGTGCTTATGTTATAGATGCTCCATGAATTATTATGTGTTGTTAAAGTTTAATTGCATTTGACCCATTTACTTACTAAGCATTCGCTTATGTTATAGTTGATGACATTTTGTAGGTCCTAGCAAGGAGGATAAAGGTAAGACTCAAGTGTAGAATGGATTTTGCTTGAGCTCCTAGTTGAGCTTGTCTTTTGGAACCAAGGTGTTAAAGTTGGAAGCCTCGAAGAGTCAAGTCACGTTTTGGTATATTTTCAAGTGTCTTGGTCTTCCTTCCGTTAGTAGTTGTACTTACGTCTATGTTCTCTAAAACATTAGTCAATGTGTCAAGTTCTTGTATGTAAAGGTCATGGAGTTAGAAATGATGTTTGGCGTAAAATCAATTACTTGTTTTTGAAGGTTAAAGTGTTGGGATTATTAGTCATATCTGCTTTTATATGAGTTACAAGTTGTTTACAGGTTTTGTGGTAATGTTCAAAGTGATAGGTAACTTTTGTTGGGACTAAGTGCAGTAAATCTGCACAAAATGTACAGGTTTGGGCTCCTGATGGCGTCGCGTTTAGAACCTGACTCCGTCAGGTTAAAAACCTTCTGAGCCGTCAGGCTTGAGTCTCAGACGACGTCGCATTTCAAGGAGCGATGGCGTCACGTTTATAACCTGATGCCGTCGTTTTTATAAAAAGCTTCTGAGCCGTCAGGCTTGAGTCTCAGACGGCGTAACATTTCAAAGAGCGATGGTGTTAGGAATTATTGTAATAGTAGGTTCCTGCTGATAGTTTTAGTATTCCTGCTGATAGTGTAGTTACTGGGAATATTGCAGTTGCTACTGATAGTTAATATTGTTTTTGCGGATATGTAGTTTCCGTATTATTAGTATTTAGTTGGGATATGCATAAGTTAAATTAGGAATAGATAATCCATATCTTTTACGTGTTTTGCAAGCTGCTGAATTAGGGTTTCTTAATAGTATAAAAGAAACCAGCTGCTAGGGTTTGATGTACGCTTGTCAATAACATTATTAGCAATTCAATATAGATCCATAGAGGATCAAGTGTTTGGTGTTTATTGTCTTCTTAATTCTTGTGTTTATATTCCGCCTGAACATAAGTCTAGTAAAGGTTCTCCATAGTTTGCTTGTGATTACACAGGTTTATTATACATTCATTAAGGATCTTAAGATCTATCTGGGACTGATCCAACAAGTGGTATCAGAGCCCGGTGAGAATCTTTCAAAGAATACATTCTTACTCTCTTTCACAAAACCCTAATCTCACTCTAATAATGACATCATCAAAACATTCAGAATCAGACAATGAGGACAAGCCTGAGCCATCCAATGCTCAGTCTACAATTCAGCAGGTTGTTACTACTATGTCCAACAACAATGCAAAGTTTCCCTATCTGAAGAAGGACGAATATGACATATGGGCTATGAAGATGGAAAATTACATCACTAACAGTGACTACCATCTCTGGAACATTGTTCTAAAAGGCAACAGCAAGAAGAAGATTGGTAGAGACACAGAAGGTAATCTGATTGTTCTACCATCAGCAACAACTGAAGAAGCTATTGCCCTTCAGAGGGAAACAAAGGCTAGGACTACCTTGCTCCAGGCACTTCTAGATGTGCATATGAGTGACTTTCATCATCTTGATGATGCAAAAGAGATCTGGAAGGCCATCAAGGCAAGGTTTGGAGATAATGAAGAGTCTAACAAGATGAAGAAGTCTATGCTCAAGCAGAGCTTTCAGGAGTTCACAATTCTTGAAGAGGAGGGCATACACAAGGGGTATGACAGGTTTCAGAAAATCCTGAGCCAGCTCAATCAGATGAAGTCCAAACCTGATATGGAGGAATGTAATCTCATGTTCCTTCGTGCTTTACCCTCTTCCTGGAGGCAGGTTTCTCTCACTCTCAAGGCGAAGGGAGGCCTTGATTATATCAACTTTGATGACTTATACAATAAGCTTAGATCTCTTGAAATTGATATCAAGGGTCATTCTTCTTATTCTATAACTCCAATACACTCAGCTTTTGTTAGTGCTACCAATGCTAACACAATGGTGTCTTATGCTGAGAGCCCCACTTCTTCATCAGCAACAACCAGATCACACACTTCTTCTACAAGAAAATCAAAGTCCAATTATGTAATAGAGGATGTGCTTTACTCATTTGTTGCTGAGACTGAAGACCAACAACATGTGGCCTATGAAGATTTTGAACAAGTGGATAAATGGGATTTGGAGGAGATGGACCTCAAATCGCAGATGGCCATGCTTGCTGTAAAGGCCAACAGGTTTAAGAAGGATTCTGGGAGGAAATTCGGCTACAAGGGAAGAGAGTCAGCCAGGTTTGACAGGAAAAAGATCAGGTGCTTTGAATGCAACCAACTAGGTCACTTTGCCAGAGAATGCCCAGATAAGAAGGGAAGTGACAGGAGAAGGTATAATGCATACAAGCTCAAGGAAGCTGAGGACGTGAAACCTAAAGCTTTGCTATCTCTGGACTCAAGGGTTGACTGGTATGCTCATGAGGATGAAGTTCAGGATGAAAATCCTTAGGTTGGATTGGTTGCTGATACTGCTGATGAGTTTGCACTGATGGGTGATAACGCTACACGCATCGTTCGGGGTCAAAGGAACTTCCTTTTCGTCGAGCAAGTTTTTCAACACCCTAGGCAGTGCACCTAATCGTTGTAGTGTAGTATTAGGGTAAGCCACGGGTATTGATATCGTTCTCTAGGGGAATAGGAATGCTAGTGAGAAGTTACTACGCTAAGGTTGAGGTTGAGGAAGATTATTTTTTTTTATCTTTTTTATGTTTTTTAGGAAATTGAAAGGTACGAATCTCGGGTATTGGATTTGGGGGGGGGGTTGGTATTTCTACTGATTACTCTACTATTATCTAATTATCTAAACTAAGGTGGTGGTAGTCTATGTCTAATTAATGTGTGCTCGTATGATAGTTTAAAGATGTGTTTACTTAGGTTTTACTACTCCTTAATTATCTCCTATTGATGGTTGAATTGTCACGTCCTTATTCTTAGTTGCGTTGTGTGTCTAAAGTTGTAGGGTATGCGTTTCTCCCTAACTCTTTGAACTTACCAAAGGGTCTCGTCTACAAAACCCACTAGGGATAATAAACTCTTACTCTAAGGCACTCTTTGGATGGTTTAGCCTACAACTACTCAGATAATTATATTCTAAGGTTCACAAAGATGAATCAAGCATTACGTACACAACGAATGACCTATCGCATTACTAGATCATTAATCAACTAAGATAAGAAACAACCAATCAATATTCAATAATTAAGTTTCATACTCCCTAAGCAAACACACAAATAAAGTAGTCGGACATGGAGAACATGCAAGCATACACACAAATAATCAAAGACATAGTTGAATTGATGAAGTAAATACTTATCTTGATGTAAGATAGGGTTTGGAACCCTAAAATACTGTACAAGACACCCTTGGTTCGGTTTTAGGTTTTTACTCCAAAAGACTACTCTCCTAAAACTTAAAAATTCGGATTCTATATATAATATTACATATGCGACGGCGTCACCTTATGTTTTATGACGCCGTCGTGTCGCCGTCATTAGGGTTTCGTCTTGGCCATGTTAACCTTGTGACGGCGTCACCTTATGTCTGTGACGCCGTCCTCTTCAGCTTCTGATGCCGTCTGGGTCGCATCTAGGCCGTCTGAGTAGCGATAGCCTACTCTTTTAAAGCCCGACGTGGTCACTTGAAAATAGGGTTTTTGGCTTCTGTATCGTCACAAAAATCCTCCGACGGCGTCGCAGATAAGCAGTGACGCCGTCGCCTTCTGTTTTCAGCAGCTTTGAGTGTCTCGATTCTGACTTTGGCCATTTTCTTCGTATATTCGCGCCTTTTCGTCCAAATAAGTGCCATTCCAGCATTTTGCCTTCAAGAGACCTAAAAAGTGAAAAGGAACGATATTAATCAATAACGGATACAAAAGTGATCAAATAAGGGCTAAAACGACCCCTCAAAATGGTACATTTTAAAACCTTATCAAATATCCCTATACTTGTTATTTGCTTGTCCTCAAGCAAATGTACTTTTAGCCAATTAATTTATAAGTTAGGGGTCATGAAGCATTGATTCAAAACGGTCCACAACACATATAAGCCCCGCAAAAGTCATAACAAGCACGGAAATTACATACTAGCACCTCACATGGGGTGTTTGGATACTCACATCTCTCTCGGGTGTATATATAAAATATAACAATTAGGAAATGGAAGATAAACACTCATTAACCGGTCCTAGTACATAGATTACCATAGGCTTGAGAATAGATCAAACCTCCATCGCTTTGGCGTAAGCACCTAGGAAAGACTATCAAAGAGGTCTTTTAAAGGGTTGTAACGTTAGGCTTACGATAGGGAAACAAGGGTTTGGTGGGATAGGCTATGTAGTGGTGGAAAGTCAAAAATCTTTATGTTAAATGCATACGAAGAATGGCGTTGCTAAGCCAAGACTCGACACTCTAAAACTCTAGGTAACGGAAATAAACAAACATGAATTTAAAGGATAGATGTAGGATGGTAGCCCGTATGTTTTTTTTTTCTTTTTCTATTTTTTTTTTCTATATTTTTTTTTTCATACACTTTTACTCTACCATCCTCTACGGTAAAATCAAAATGATAGGGATTTATAGGCACATTCCTACACTTGAGTTTTTATTACTCTGACACTAATTTGACCTGAATTGAAAAGATCAAAACACTTGGGGTACATTATTATGCAAACAAAGGGAATTTGAATTTAACGTTCCCTTCCCGTCATTTCATAAACTTTAACTTTTCCCATGAATCCCAATCGTCCCAAAACTGTATACAAAGGATATGACTCGACTTAGCAACTCATGCAAGCAACCAGATAATTGAACTAAGGGTTTAGGGTGATAACAAAAATTTGCACTAAAAGTGAGTGCATAAAGGGTAGGCTAAGGCGATTTGGGTGTATATTTGGGGGTGGGGTGTAAACAATGCTCTTCATTGATATTCTGGAAAAACCGAAACATCACGAGAACCGCGAAAAGGATAGGCTCTGAGGGGTTAACTAGGGGTATCGTGTACTAAAGATGAGTACAACGCAAAGGGTGTGGGGGAATTACTCAACCGATGTGGAAGAAGTAATTATATTACGGGTATCAAACAAGGGTTATCCTAATGCTTGTTATCATTTAGTTATTCCTAACTACACAAGTGTAGTCTCACTAGCGATCTCGGAATGCATCACAAAACAAGTTCTAGAATCTAATATACTACCGGTTCACACTCTAAGCATTGAAGATGAATGCTTTTAATTCCTACTAATCTAAGGGCGATCCTCACATTTTTGGTGGAATTTAGGTGGAAAAGGGTTTTTGTGCTAGTCATGCAACTTCGTGAGACGCTTTTGTTAAGAATAATGGCCCACTCCTATATGTCATGAAAAATTTTAAATTTGGTGCCAAAATTACCCTAACCGACATTTTCTCATGGTTTATTACGCAAATGCAATTGGACAAAGCAAATAATCAAGGATAAACATAGTTTCAAAGTTCCCGTTTTATTTTCCCTCCCTACACTTAAACTGAACATTGTCCCTAATGTTCCCTGAAAGTATCAAAGTTATGATAATGGAAGGTAATGAAAAACGAAAGAAACTAATACTCCCCTGATTAGCTCGGTAGGATCCGTATAAAGTGGTGGTTAAATCCTTTCCAAGAAGAATTATTGCGTGAAAAGATCCTTCCAATCTTGTGTAACTTCTTCTTGACAAACTAAAACTGCACACTTGAAGAAAACAAACGAAACCTTCGCGTAAAATCGGCGGTAATAATATATATAATACTCGATTTAAACTAGGATATAATGCTTGTGGAATGGATGTTTACAGAATTTCTAAGAAAATTAAGACTTGGAAAATTCCAAAAATTTATAAGTAGCTCAGAAAACGAGAAAAAGTGATATGATGTTTTTACTCCTTCCTGACGCCGTCAGGTTGCAATCCTGACGCCGTCAGGTTATCCTGACAAAAACTGGTATGCGATTTTCTGGAAAAAATTCTGGAAAATTTATATCTTTAGAATCTGGAAAAAATTTCTGCAAAACATCCATTATGACTCGATACAAACATTTGACTCGAACAAACAAACATATATATCTTTTAGTTTATTGTTATCCTCATGTTTACGTTTCTTTTGAAAATGTGTGTAATCCTCCCTACACTTATCCCTTATGTAAAATACCTTTATATGCAATTAAGACTAGGTTAAAAACAAAATAAAGCATTTTTACAAATTTAAACATGAGGATAAACAATTAATAAAAGATATATGACACTAACAAGCAAACAATTAAGCATGGGTTGCCTCCCACGAAGCGCTTTTCTTTATTTAAGAGTCTTGTAGCTAGACTCGTAGTCGTGCTCCTACGTTGCCTCGTTTTGCATCCTCAATGAGAATTCTATCATGTTGACAAAATTTTCATCGACTCTATACCTAGGCCCTATGGTCAAGCAATCCTTATAATAATGCCTCCTTCTTTCCCACATGAATGTATAACCTTTTTCAACATCTTCCTTGCTCTTGTCCTCAAAAGCTTTGATGTTGTCTCGATCATAAATGGGCAAGTGGCCATACTCATTTGTTTTCCAAGGCATCCTATAGGTGATCTCATCGGTTCCTTCCTTAAACCTAACCGTTCCATCATGCTTGTTATGGCTCATTCTAGATGTTTCAACAAACGGTTTCCCTAGCACTACTTGGGATAAACTATAGTCAATGACGAATCCTACATCTTCTAGGACCATAAAATCAACTAGGAAGGTGAAATTTCCTATAAAGACATGCACGTCCTTGACTCTTCCCACAAAGTTGCAAACTCCTCCTGGATACTTAGGGTCTCTCCTAATAGTAAGTCGCTCATTCATAATGTCATTGTAGACAGCAGATGACATTACATTAATGGGAGATTCCGTATCTATGTAAGCGGGGTCGACACTCCTATATCCGATCATACAAGGGATTTTTAGGTTCCAGGGATTTCCTCTCCTAATCTTTGGGCATATCCTAATGATAGGTGATCGTGGATTATCGATTATGTATTGATGGTACGCAATCTCTTCCTTAGTGGGGTAATGATTGAAGTAGGCACTATTTTCCACATCCACGTTGTTGTTTATCATGCCATTGTCCGAATTACTGCTAATCATAGAGGCAACTACAGAGGCGCTGACTACTTTCTCAACAACTTCCCTAATTGTACTATCGAATATTTTCTGCAAATCCTGAAGGTCGGTGTTTCTACTCACATAGCGGCTTCGACGGTTGTGTTGGTTATTGGTTTGGGTTTTGAGTGACATTGACTTATTTGGTGTTGGGTTATCAAGTGGTGGTTGGTTATCACCTTCCATGAAAAGTGATGGGTGTACGAACAAAGGTAACGAAGAAGGGGGATAGACTAAGAGGAAGCTAAAAATGAAAAAAAAAATTACTTGATAGGAATCAAGCAAAGAAACCTAAACGAGGTGGACTACTAACTAGCTATTCTATTCCCCGGCAGCGGCGCCAAAAACTTGACAACGCTACACGCGTCGTTCGGGGTCAAAGGAACTTCCTTTTCGTCGAGCAAGTTTTTCAACACCCTAGGCAGTGCACCTAATCGTTGTAGTGTAGTATTAGGGTAAGCCACGGGTATTGATATCGTTCTCTAGGGGAATAGGAATGCTAGTGAGAAGTTACTACGCTAAGGTTGAGGTTGAGGAAGATTATTTTTTTATCTTTTTTATGTTTTTTAGGAAATTGAAAGGTACAAATCTTGGGTATTGGATTTGGGGGGGGGGTTGGTATTTCTACCGATTACTCTACTATTATCTAATTATCTAAACTAAGGTGGTGGTAGTCTATGTCTAATTAATGTGTGCTCGTATGATAGTTTAAAGATGTGTTTACTTAGGTTTTACTACTCCTTAATTATCTCCTATTGATGGTTGAATTGTCACGTCCTTATTCTTAGTTGCGTTGTGTGTCTAAAGTTGTAGGGTATGCGTTTCTCCCTAACTCTTTGAACTTACCAAAGGGTCTCGTCTACAAAACCGACTAGGGATAATAAACTCTTACTCTAAGGCACTCTTTGGATGGTTTAGCCTACAACTACTCAGGTAATTATATTCTAAGGTTCACAAAGATGAATCAAGCATTAAGTACACAACGAATGACCTATCGCATTACTAGATCATTAATCAACTAAGATAAGAAACAACCAATCAATATTCAATAATTAAGTTTCATACTCCCTAAGCAAACACACAAATAAATTAGCCGGACATGGAGAACATGCAAGCATACACACAAATAATCAAAGACATAGTTGAATTGATGAAGTAAATACTTATCTTGATGTAAGATAGGGTTTGGAACCCTAAAATACTGTACAAGACACCCTTGGTTCGGTTTTAGGTTTTTACTCCAAAGGACTACTCTCCTAAAACTTAAAAATTCGGATTCTATATATAATATTACATATGCCACGGCGTCACCTTATGTTTTGTGACGCCGTCGTGTCGCCGTCATTAGGGTTTCGTCTTGGCCACGTTTACCTTGTGACGGCGTCACCTTATGTCTGTGACGCCGTCCTCTTCAGCTTCTGATGCCGTCTGGGTCGCATCTAGGCCGTCTGAGTAGCGACAGCCTACTCTTTTAAAGCCCGACGTCGTCACTTGAAAATAGGGTTTTTGGCTTCTGTATCGTCACATAAATCCTCCGACGGCGTCGCAGATAAGCAGTGACGCCGTCGCCTTCTGTTTTCAGCAGCTTTGAGTGTCTCGATTCTGACTTTGGCCATTTTCTTCGTATATTCGCGCCTTTTCGTCCAAATAAGTGCCATTCCAGCATTTTGCCTTCAAGAGACCTAAAAAGTGAAAAGGAACGATATTAAGCAATAACGGATACAAAAGTGATCAAATAAGGGCTAAAACGACCCCTCAAAATGGTACGTTTTAAAACCTTATCAATGGGCATCACATCTCAGGTACAAGATTGTATTTTTGGTTGTAATGTTAAATATGATGCTCTTAAAAGTGAATTTGATGATGTTAATGGCCAATATAAAGAAAGTTTTATTCAGGTTCAGGCATATAATAAAACGGTTAAATCTTTAGAAAAACAAAAGGCCTGGTACCAACAAAATCAATTGGCTCTTGAGGAAAGAATTAAGGTTTTAGAGAGAGATTTGGAAAACACCACTAACCAGTTAAAATTCTCTGAGAAAGAATATGTAGAAGTTAATATAGAAAAAGAGGGTCTTAAGGCTAATTTAAATACAGAGGTGGCTAGACATAAACAGTGGCAAGAACAGGCTAAAAACCTAGATAAATTGTGAAAAAGTTCTATGTCTGTTAAAACTAAGATGGGGTTGGGCTTCAAGGATTATATTGGTCAAGATGAGATATATGACCCTAATGAATATATTGTTTTTAATCTTGTCACTGATGAAGAGGAAGATAAATATAGAAAACCTCTTAAATTTGTAAAACAAGGTGAAATGCATTATGTTCCTTCCTCAATTAATGGTATTGTTAGACCACCCAACCCAGACTCAGACGAATCACATATGACCTATGGTCAAAAGTCCAATGACTTATCTGACACTGGTAGTGAATCTAATACTTTTGTCTCTTGTTCTTCCAGTGATAGGACTTCAGAGACCCAGTCTAAAGACTATGCCAGTTGTGATTCAAGTGAAGAGTCTTCAACTCCCAAGTCTGCCTCTCCCAAGTCTTTACCAGTTCACCATGCCCCAAGAGTTGCTGTTAATGAATCTTCTTCAAAGACAGCTTATTTTAGAAACAGTTCTTGTTTTAATTCTGTTAAAAACAATTCTGATTTTGGTTGTGGTTTGAATAAGTTTGTTTGTGATAAGACTATTCCTGTTATGAACAAGCATTTTAAGAATAAATCATGTTTTGTTTGTGGTAGTACATTTCATCTTATCAAAGATTGTAATTATTATGAGAAACAAATGGGTATTTGTACTAATCAACAGAGACATAGACCAATATGGAATGATGTGACCAAAATCCCTCCATTTGTTCCCAGTTTCCCACTAGAACACATGTGAGGACTGGCAGAACCAATTCTGTTGGTAGACCAGTTGCCGCTGGTAGACCTATTCCTGATGGTAAACCAGTTTCTGCTGGTAACCCAGTCTCTGCCGATAGACCATCTTCATCATGTTGGAGAAGAAATGTTTCTAGGCCATTAATCAGACCTACTAGTACTTATTTTAAAAATGGATATAGGCCTGTTAATAATGACCCATTGAATAAAAGGGGGCAAGGTGGGATACTGCTGTTAAGCCCCCAGCAGGTTGTTCTTGGACACAAAATAGACCATCATTTATGATGGGTTCCAAGAACAGTAGTGGATCTCATCAATCTGCAGGTTTTTGTAATATGATCCACAAGGCAGGCCCAAGTCAGTGATGACTTGGGTCTCCATGTATACTAATGTTGTTGTATATTTTTAACTTGTAGGATGATCCTCATACAAATAAAGATTTAGGTATAGTTGATAGTGGCTGTTCTAGGAGTATGACAGGGAATAGAGACAGATTGCATGATTTTGTATCTATTCAAGGAGGTACTGTTACATTTGGAGGAGGAGATGGTAAAATTACACGGAAGGGAACCATTAGAACTTCCAAGCTGGACTTTGAGAATGTGTATTATGTGGAACAACTAAGAAATTTCAACCTATTTTCTGTGTCTCAAATCTGTGACAAGAAAATTTGGGTTTTGTTCACTGATACTGAATGTCTTGTACTTTCAAAAGACTTCCAAATACCCGATGACAGTCAAGTTGTTCTGAAGGTGCCTAGGAAACAAAATCTGTGTACATTCAACCTCAATGATGTTCAGCCTAAAGGTGACATAGCTTGTTTGGTGGCAAAGGCATCCTTGGATGAATCTACTAAATGGCATAGAAGGATGGCTCATGTTAATTTGAAACTATCAACAAGCTGGCAAAACATGGGTTAGTTCATGGACTTCCTTCCAAAGTCTTTACTAATGAGCACAATTGTGTGGCTTGCAACAAGGGAAAGTAGCACAAGGCTTACTACAAATCTATTACTGCTGTCAGCACTATCTCAGAGCCTTTGCAGCTTCTGCACATGGACCTTTTTGGTCCTACATCTATCAGGAGCATTGATCACAAGTACTATTGTTTGGTGGTTATTGATGACTACATTAGGTATTGCTGGGCATTCTTTTTGGGGACTAAGGATGAAACATTTCAGATTCTTCAAGACTTTATTGCCCTGGTTGAGAATCAGTTGAATAAAAAGGTTAAAGCCATTAGGTATGACAACGGGACAGAGTTCAAGAATGCAAAATTAATTAAGCTCTGTGCTACAAAGGGGATAAAAAGGGATTATAGTAATGCCAGGACTCCACAACAAAATGGAGTTGTTGAAAGGAAGAATAAAACCCTGATTGAAGTAGCAAGATCTATGCTTGCTGATTTAAAGTTACCTACCATGTTCTGGACTGAAGCAGTCAGCACTGCCTGCTATGTTTTGAATAGGGTATTGATAACTCATCCTCATAATAAGACACCTTATGAACTTTTGTCAGGAAAGATTCCTACCATAAGCTACCTTAAGCCTTTTGGTTGTCATGTGACCATCCTTAACACCAGTGATCATTTGGGAAAATTTGAAGGAAAAGCTGATGAGGGTTTTGTAGTAGGCTATTCAGCCCATAGTAAAGCTTACAGGGTATATAACATCTCCAAGAGAGGATTGAAGAAACACTGAATCTGAGATTTATGGAGGACAAGCCAAATGTTCAGGGAGCATGTCAAGAATGGTACTTTGATCTTGACTACTTAACTGATCACTTAGGTTATACTCGTTATAAATCTAATCTTTCTACAGAACCACAAGATACTCAAACTAACATTGCAGGTTCCTCAGATGACGAGTCAGATTCAGAGTGTGATGAACAACTTATTGTTGTTCCTTCTTTTCCTACTAACCACTTTTTAGGTACCAAGGACACAACTTCTTATGATGTAGCTTCAAGTGATTTAGGGTATGCAGAAGAGCTTGTGAAGCTTCAACGCCAGGAGCATGCAGCAAAGGATGATGCTGAAAAGTATGGTTATGAATTCTCCAAAGAAACAGAGGAACTCTTAAGGCAAGCAACTATTGAAGCCCGCAGGAAGTTTGATGCTGCTGATAATGTATCTGTTCCTACTGGTAATGTGTTTGATCCTACTGGTAATGGATCAGTTGCTGCTGATGGTGATTCTGCTGGGAGTGTTCCTGTTCCTTCTGCTCGTGATGCTGTTCCTGCAGTTCCCTCTACTACTCCATCTGTTGATACTTTGGTTTAGAAGATTCTCCCACCAGATTTTCAAGTCCATCTGACTTAGCCAATTCACAACATTCGAGATATGAATTGGATGACATTCATCATTTGTCAAGAACAGGCATCTTTGATTCTTCTTCCTATGATGATGACTTTGGTCCTACTCTTACTAATCTGGCCACATCCATTGATGTTAGTCCTAATGCAACAAAGAGGATTAACACAGTCCATCCACAATCTCTAATAATTGGTGATCCTACTTCATCTGTGCAAACTAGAAGCAGGGTGAAGAAGACAAATTTTGGTGAATCTGTATTTCTTAGTTACATTTAGGATCAACATAGGAACAATCATATAGACTATCATCATTGTCTATTTGCTTGTTTCCTCTCTCAAGTTGAACCTACCAGTGTTGCACAGGCTTTGGCAGATGATGATTGGGTAGCTGCTATGCAAGAAGAAATGCAACAATTCTTAAATCAAAATGTTTGGGAGCTTGTTCAGTTGCCTCCTGGCAAGTATGCCATTGGGACAAAGTGGATTCAGAAGTGTAAGAGGGATGCAAGGGGGATTGTGGTAAGGAATAAGGCTAGGTTGGTTGCCCAAGGTTACAAATAAGAAGAATGGATTGATTATAATGAGGTTTTTGCTCCTGTTGCTAGAGTAGAAGCTATTAGACTTTTCTTGGCATTTGCTTCCTACACGGGCTTCATGGTATATCAGATGGATGTAAAAAGTGCTTTCTTATATGGTGAAATTGAAGAAGAAGTGTATGTCACTCAGCCCAAGGGATTTGTAGACCCTCACAATCCAGATATGGTCTACAAAGTGGTTAAAGCACTCTATGGACTTCATCAGGCACCTAGGGCTTGGTATGTTAGGCTCTCTTCGTTCCTGCTGAAACATGGATATAGAAGATGTGCCATTGATAAGACTCTCTTTATCAAGAAAAACTCTAGGGATATCATTCTTGTTCAAGTGTATGTGGATGACATTATCTTTGGTTCAACCAAAGAAGCTTGGTGCAGGGAATTTGAGGAGTTGATGAAAAGTGAATTTGAGATGAGTGCAATGGGTGAACTTGCATTCTTTTTGGGCCTTCAAGTGCATCAGAAATCAGATGGTATCGTCATTCATCAAGAGAAATATGTGCATGACATCCTCAAGAAGTTTGATATGGAACTAGTTAGGACTGCAACTACTCCTTATGAAGCCCCAAAGCCTAAGTCAAATAATGAACCAGATCCTGCTGTTAATGTTCATCTCTACAGATCCATGATTAGTTCACTAATGTATTTGACTGCTTCTAGGCCTGACATTATGTTTACAATCGGTGCTTGTTCTAGGCATCAAGTCACTCCTTTGACTTCCCATTTGAATGCTGTCAAGAAGATTTTCAAGTATCTCAAGGGTCAACCTAAGTTGGGTCTTTGGTATCCTAGAGAATCTCCATTTGAGTTGGAAGCTTATAGTGATAATGACTATGCTGGTGCAAACTTTGATAGGAAATATACTACTGGGGGTTGTCAGTTTCTGGGAAGGAGATTAATCTCATGGCAATGCAAGAAGCAGACCATAGTGGCTACATCTTCTACTGAAGCTGAATATGTTGCTGCTGCTAGTTGTTGTGGTCAGGTACTTTGGATTCAAAATCAGTTATTGGATTATGGGTTCAATTTTATGAACACTAAAATCTTTATAGACAACCAAAGTACAATCTGCATTGTTAAAAATCCTGTTTTTCATCAAAGAACAAAGCACATAGAAATAAGACACCACTTTATCAGATATGCTAATGAAAAACACCTTATTCAAGTGGTTAAAATCCATACAGATGAAAATGTAGCTGATTTGTTGACAAAAGCTTTTGATGGTCCAAGGTTTCAATTTTGGTTGTCCATATAGGCATGATCACCCCTGATTGTTGTGTTTGAGGGGAGGATTATGCCTAAGGGGAGGTTTTTGGTTTAAGGGGAGGACTTATGTTGTATATTTTGTATATTTTTGCATATTTTATGTATATATTTGTTTTGTATGTTTTGTGTTCTACTAACCATCTTGCAGATCTAGTATCAAACAAACAATCAGTGGCAAAAGATAGCAAAAGATTAATCTACCAAAGTCTTTTATTCATAAAAACAAACTGCATTCTGAGATGCAGTATCACACTACAAGACTTTCTAAACATTGCTGCTGATTACATTGAGACAGAATCCTAACAAGCTTCACCAAAAATACCTCCAGACTCCAGATTCCAACTTCCATCTTCAAGGCTTCTTCTCAGGCCTCCTATTCTCGGGCATCCTTTGATGCTCCTTTCCCCATGTGTTGATGAATGACCACACTGGCTTTGCAGCTATACCCATCACTGTAGCTCTCTTCTCAGGGTTAGAGGTGGAGGGTTCTGGTCTTGGAGCTGAAGGGCCTGGTGGTACAGCAGCAAGAGGAGCAACATTGTTTGGCCTGAAAGATGCACCATTCTCCTCATCAGTATCTACATTCATGGCATTAAGCTCAGAGCTGGATACTTCAAACTCCACATGGGGAGGAGGATTGGGCATATCTTCCTCTGAAGAAGTGTAAGCAAATGGTGATCTGAGAGGAGGGTCTCTAGACAAGTAAGTCACACTGTAGTAACCACGGGGAAAATAGTTTAACCATCCATCGTGGGATGGCTCGCTCTCAGATGAGTCTGAAGAGATTTCGATGGGCTGGTTTGGAGAGTTGTTCATGCTGCTTTGGTTGGTTATCGACTCTGGTGTTGGGGTTATGTGGGTTGTATGTATGTTTGATGAGGCAAGGGGTTGGTTATATAGACAGTAAATATGGGATCTTTGGTTGGCAGAATTTATGGCTGTAATTAATTGTTTGGTAACTGGATAAATAATTAATTAATAAAGGGTTAATATGGAGACTGTTGAGACACTGTAATGGACAGAAAGGGTTATTTTTTCTCCCTTCCTGCTGGTAACGTGATTATTTCTGCTGAGGGAGCGATGGTTCTGCTGGTAACTTTGATATGGAATCAGTGGTCAAACATTCAGTCATTCCTACTGGTTGACTAAATGGTTGAATTTATTTTGGGATTTAATTAAAGTCAAATTGGTCAAAAATTATGTCCGAGATTTTTTACCAATTTAACCGACTATTTTAGGTAACTCATTTAAATAGTCAATCAGAAGTATCCCAAAACCTAATTACACAATTCCCTCTCAATTTGAATCAAACTCATCGTCAATCTTTTCAACTTTCATCAATGGCAACACTGTCTTACAAATTCGATCATAATAAAGTTGCTTTCTTGGAGCGAGGCAAAGGAAGTGATCTGTATGAATCAATGATTGATTTTCTTCTGCGTTCCAAAATCAGGTATGCTCTAACTTTCTCTCCATCAGTTGTTTATGACTTTTTAGTCAAGCAATTTTAGGCCACTGCTCATGAGAGATCTCCTAATGGTCAATCCAAGGAGATTGTGGCTACCATTGATGGAGAAGAGGTTGTGATAACTGAGTCTCTCATTAGGACTCAGTTACAATTTGATGATGAAGGGGGTCTATTTGAGAACAATAGAGAAGAGATAATCACTGGTTTAGCCAACATAGGGTATCCCACTGATGGGAAATTCATTTGGTATAAAAATAAATTTTGCCCTAAGTGGAGATTTTTAGTCCATACCCTTCTTCAGTGTCTGAGTCCTAAATCTGGGGGTTGGGATCAGTTTTCCAGTTCAATTGCAAATGCTATAATCTGTTTGGCCCATGGTAGAAATTATAATTTTTCAAGATACATTTTTGAGGAAATGCTTAAGAATATAAAGGATACCAAACATAAATTTCTGATGTATCCTAGATTTTTACAGATGATATTAGGCATTGAAACCTCAGATCAAACTCCAAGGGTTATTACTAAATTAACTGCTAAATTGTTTGCAACAATGAAAATGAACTTTGCTAGAGAACACATACCCCTGTTACCTTCTATGTTGCCTGGTGGCAATGTAGCTGCTGGTGCAGGTATTCCTGCTGGTGGCTTAGAGCCTAATATTGATGCCTCCAATGCTCCTGATGTCTCTGCATTAGTTGCCACTGGAGACCAGCAACCCCCATCTCCTACACCTGTTGCCCCATGATAACGCTACACGCGTCGTTCGGGGTCAAGGAAACTTCCTTTTCTTCGAGCAAGTTTTATAACACCCTAGGCAGTGAACCTAATCGTTGTAGTGTAGTAATTAGGGTAAGCCACGGGTATTGATATCGTTCTCTAGGGGAATAGGAATGCTAGTAGGGAGTTACTACGCTAAGGTTAAGGTTGAGGAAGATTATTTTTTTATCTTTTTTTTATTTTATGAAAAATGGAAAGGTACGAATCTCGGGTATTGGATTTGGGGGGTTGGTATTTCTACCGATTACTCTACTATTATCTAATTATCTAAACTAAGGTTGTGGGAGTCTATGTCTAATTAATGTGTGCTCGTATGATAGTTTAAAGATGTGTTTACTTAGTTTGTATTACTCCTTAATTATCTCCTATTGATGGTTGAGTGTCACGTCTTATTCCTAGTTGCGTTGTGTGTCTAAAGTTGTAGGGTATGCGTTTCTCCCTAACTCTTTGAACTTACCAAAGGGTCTCGTCTACAAACCCCTCTAGAGATTATAGACTCCTACTCTAAGGCGCTCTTCGGATAGTTTAGCCTACAACCACTCAGGTAATTATACGCTAAGGTTCACAAAGATGAATCAAGCATTAAGTACACAACGAATGTCCTATCACATTACTAGATCATTAATCAACTAAGATAAGAAACAACCAATCAATATTTAATAATTAAGTTTCATACTTCCTAAGCAAACACACAAATAAATTAGCCGGACATGGAGAACATGCAAGCATACACACAAATAATCAAAGACATAATTGAATTAATGAAGTAAAGACTTATCTTGGTGTAAGATAGGGTTAAAAACCCTAAAATACTGTACAAGACACCTTATGTTCGGTTTTAGGTTTTTACTCCAAAGACTCTCCGCACAAAGACTGAAAAATTCGGATTCTATATATAAGATTACAATTGCGACGGCGTCACCTTATGTTTAGTGACGCCGTCGTGTCGCCGCCATTAGGGTTTCGTCTTGGCCACGTTAACCTTGCGACGGCGTCACCTTATGTCCGTGACGCCGTCCTCTTCAGCTTCTGACGTCGTCTGGATTGCATCTAGGCCGTCTGAGTAGCGACGGCCTACTCTTTCACAACTAGACGCCGTCTCTTGAAAACACGAGTTTTGAGTTCTGAACCGTCACACAAATCCTGGGACGGCGTCGCCAATAGCACCTGACGCCGTCGCCTTCTACTTTCAGCAACTGTGAGTGTCTCGATTTTGACTTTGGCCATTTTCTTCATATATTCGCGCCTTTTCGTCCAAATAAGTGCCATTCCAGCATTTTGCCTTCACGAGACCTAAAAAGTGAAAAGGAACGATATTAAGCAATAACGGATACAAAAGTGAGCAAATAAGGACTTAAACGACCCCTCAAAATGGTACCTTTTAAAACCTTATCAAATATCCCTACACTTGTTATTTGCTTGTCCTCAAGCAAATGTGCTTTTAGCCAATTAATTTATAAGTTAGGGGTCATAAAGCATTAATTCAAAACGGTCCACAACACATATAAGCCCCGCAAAAGTCATAACAAGCACGGAAATTACATACTAGCACCTCACATGGGGTGTTTGGATACTCACATCTCTCTCGGGTGTATATGGAATATAACAAATTGGAAATGGAAGATAAACACTCATTAACCGGTCCTAGTACATAGATTACCATAGGCTTGAGAATAGATCAAACCTCCATCGCTTTGGCGTAAGCACCTAGGAAAGACTATCAAAGAGGTCTTTTAAAGGGTTGTAACGTTAGGCTTACGGTAGGGAAACAAAGGGTTTGGTGGGATAGGCTATTTAGTGGTGGTAAGTCAAAAATCTCTATGTTAAATGCATATGAAGAATGGCGTTGCTAAGCCAAGACTCGACACTCTAAACTCTAATTAACTGAAATAAATAAACATAAATTTAAAGATAGATGTAGGATGGTAGCCCGTATTTTTTTTTTTTTTTTACACTCTATTTTTTTTCTTTTCTCTTTTTCTATTTTTTTTTCGAATTTTTTTTTTTTTTTTTTTTTTTTTTTTTTTTTTTTTTTTTTTTTTTTACGGTACATCAAAATGATAGGGATTTATAAGCACATCCCTACACTTGAGTTTTTATTACTCTAACACTAATTTGACCCGATTTGAAAAGATCAAAACACTTGGGGTACATTATTATGCAAACAAAGGGAATTTGAATTTAACGTTCCCTTCCCGTCATTTCATAAACTTTAACTTTTCCCATGAATCCCAATCATCCCAAAACTGTATACAAAGGATATGACTCGACTTAGCAACTTATGCAAGCAACTAGATAATTGAACTAAGGGTTTAGGGTGATAACAAACATTTGCACTAAAAGTGAGTGCATAAGGGGTAGGCTAAGGCGATTTGGGTGTGTATTTGGGGGTGGGGTGTAAACAATGCTCTTCATTGATATTCCGGAAAAACCGAAACATCACGAGAACCGCAAAAAGGATAGGCTCTGAGGGGTTAACTAGGGGTATCGTGTACTAAAGATGAGTACAACGCAAAGGGTGTGGGGGAATTACTCAACCGATATGGAAGAAGTAATTATATTACAGGTATCAAACAAGGGTTATCCTAATGCCTCTTATCATTTAGTTATTCCTAACTACACAAGTGTAGCCTCACTTGCGATCTCGGAATGCATCACAAAACAAGTTCTAGAATCTAATATACTACCGGTTCACACTCTAAGCATTAAAGATGAATGCTTTTAATTCCTACTAATCTAAGGGCGATCCTCACATTTTGGGTGGAATTTGGGTGGTAAGGGTTTTTGTGCTAGTCATGCAACTTCCTATCCATGAGACGCTTTTGTTAAGACTAATGGCCCACTCCTATATGTCATGAAAAATTTTAAATTTGGTGCCAAAATTACCCTAACCGATATTTTCTCATGGTTTATTACACAATCACAATTGGACAAAGCAAATAATCAAGGATAAGCATAGTTTCAAAGTTCCCGTTTTATTTTCCCTCCCTACACTTAAACTGAACATTGTCCCCAATGTTCCCCGAAAGTATCAAAGTTATGATAAAAGAAGGTAATTAAAACGAAAGAAACTAATACTCCCCTGATTAGCTCGGTAGGATCCGTGTGTGAAGTAGTGGTTAAATCCTTTCCAAGAAGAATTTATGCGTGAAAAGCTCCTCAATCTTATGTAACTTCTTCTTGATAAATTAAACCTGCACACTTGAAGAAAACAAACGAAACCTTCGCGTAAAATCGGCGGTAATAATATATATAAGACTCGATTTAAACTAGGATATAATGCTTGTGGAATGGATGTTTACAGAATTTCTAAGAAAATTAAGACCTGGAAAATTCAAAAAATTTATAAGTAGCTCAGAAAATGAGAAAAAGTAATCTGATGTTTTTACTTCTTCCTGACGCCGTCAGGTTGCAATCCTGACGCCGTCAGGTTATCCTGACAAAAACTGGTATGCGATTTTCTGGAAAAAATTCTGGAAAATTTACATCTTTAGAATCTGGAAAAATTTCTGCAAAACATCCATTATGACTCGATACAAGCATTTGACTCGAACAAACAAACATAAATATCTTTTAGTTAATTGTTATTCTCATGTTTACGTTTCTTTTGAAAACGTGTGTAATCCTCCCTACACTTATCCCTTATGTAAAATACCTTTATATGCAATTAAGACGAGGTTAAAAACAAAATAAAGCATTTTTACAAATTTAAACATGAGGATAAACAATTAATAAAAGATATATGACACTAACAAGCAAACAATTAAGCATGGGTTGCCTCCCACGAAGCGCTTTTCTTTATTAAAGAGTCTTGTAGCTAGACTAATAGTCGTGCTCCTACGTTTTCTCACCTATCCTCTCGTGCTCATACTTAAGCCATTCCAACGCTCTTTCATTCTTTTTGTAATCATCTCCTAATTCAAGGCATTTTTTGTAATATCGCTTAGTTTTCTCATATGGGTACCTAAGCCCACTCTGCTTATCTCTTTCACTAAGCAATGAAATAGGGGTCATTCTATTACAAACCTCGATGTCCTTATGTTTAAACCTAGGATGAGCGCGTGGCATTTGGTAGATGAAATCTTCAATTTCATCAGAGAATGTAATCAGACCATCAATCATCCGTTCATTCAACCTAGTCAATTTCTTGAAAGGTTTTCCAAAAATTATTTGAGTGAGGTCCTTATCTATAAATTCTCCTAAGTCTTCTAAGACCATGAACTTTACCAAATAAACAAAACTTCCGATGAACACGTGCAAATAAATGACTGCTTCAACAACATTGTTCCCTTGATAAGTTAACTCATTGACCTTGATTTTGTTGTATAGGTCCCTTGAGATTAAGTTTAAAGGTAAGAATGAATTCAAATAAGCATCGAACCCTTCTAGTCCTATTTTGCAAGGGAATTGCATATTAAAGGGGCCATCTTTCTCAATCCTACACCTAGGGTCAAAACATTGGGATGGGTCTTCCTTAATTTCAGAACTAACTTCATTAATGACCTCCCCGCTATCAAGTGCTTCACCATAATCAAATTCCTCATCCGAATTTGAGTAATAGAAAGGACTTTGTTGTTGCCAATTTATCTCATTATGCTCTAGGTGATTACCAAAATGGTGAGTGGGTGAAGGGTTTTGTGGGATTGCGTTCTCAATCTCGGGATTGGGAATGGGTAGAGTAAAGAATCTTCGATGGAAAATACGGATCATGGTTAATGATGGTTTTTACGAACGAGGGTCACGAAGAAGGGGGATAGACTAAGAGAAATCTAAAAATGAGAAAAAATTTACTTGATAGGAATCAAGCAAAGAAACCTAAACGAGGTGGACTACTAACTAGCTATTCTATTCCCCGGCAGCGGCGCCAAAAACTTGATAACGCTACACGCGTCGTTCGGGGTCAAGGAAACTTCCTTTTCTTCGAGCAAGTTTTATAACACCCTAGGCAGTGAACCTAATCGTTGTAGTGTAGTAATTAGGGTAAGCCACGGGTATTGATATCGTTCTCTAGGGGAATAGGAATGCTAGTAGGGAGTTACTACGCTAAGGTTAAGGTTGAGGAAGATTATTTTTTTATCTTTTTTTTATTTTATGAAAAATGGAAAGGTACGAATCTCGGGTATTGGATTTGGGGGGTTGGTATTTCTACCGATTACTCTACTATTATCTAATTATCTAAACTAAGGTTGTGGGAGTCTATGTCTAATTAATGTGTGCTCGTATGATAGTTTAAAGATGTGTTTACTTAGTTTGTATTACTCCTTAATTATCTCCTATTGATGGTTGAGTGTCACGTCTTATTCCTAGTTGCGTTGTGTGTCTAAAGTTGTAGGGTATGCGTTTCTCCCTAACTCTTTGAACTTACCAAAGGGTCTCGTCTACAAACCCCTCTAGAGATTATAGACTCCTACTCTAAGGCGCTCTTCGGATAGTTTAGCCTACAACCACTCAGGTAATTATACGCTAAGGTTCACAAAGATGAATCAAGCATTAAGTACACAACGAATGTCCTATCGCATTACTAGATCATTAATCAACTAAGATAAGAAACAACCAATCAATATTTAATAATTAAGTTTCATACTTCCTAAGCAAACACACAAATAAATTAGCCGGACATGGAGAACATGCAAGCATACACACAAATAATCAAAGACATAATTGAATTAATGAAGTAAAGACTTATCTTGGTGTAAGATAGGGTTAAAAACCCTAAAATACTGTACAAGACACCTTATGTTCGGTTTTAGGTTTTTACTCCAAAGACTCTCCACACAAAGACTGAAAAATTCGGATTCTATATATAAGATTACAATTGCGACGGCGTCACCTTATGTTTAGTGACGCCGTCGTGTCGCCGCCATTAGGGTTTCGTCTTGGCCACGTTAACCTTGCGACGGCGTCACCTTATGTCCGTGACGCCGTCCTCTTCAGCTTCTGACGTCGTCTGGATTGCATCTAGGCCGTCTGAGTAGCGACGGCCTACTCTTTCACAACTAGACGCCGTCTCTTGAAAACACGAGTTTTGAGTTCTGAACCGTCACACAAATCCTGGGACGGCGTCATCAATAGCACCTGACGCCGTCGCCTTCTACTTTCAGCAACTGTGAGTGTCTCGATTTTGACTTTGGCCATTTTCTTCATATATTTGCGCCTTTTCGTCCAAATAAGTGCCATTCCAGCATTTTGCCTTCACGAGACCTAAAAAGTGAAAAGGAACGATATTAAGCAATAACGGATACAAAAGTGATCAAATAAGGACTTAAACGACCCCTCAAAATGGTACCTTTTAAAACCTTATCACCCCACCATCACCAAAGGTTGTTGCTCCTAAGGAGCCAGTTGTTGCCTCTGAATCACAGGGTCATATTCCTGTTGAGAGTGAGGACAATGTTGATCAACCTTTTTTCCAACCTTCTAGTTCACCCAGGGATACTTTTTAGGATGACACCACTTTTGTTGATGATTTGTATATGTCTCCTCACAGGTCCAATGAAGTTCCTAAAACCTTAGGAAATCCTGTTGGTGGAGCTGAGGACACTGATACTCTAATGAAAATATCTAGCTTGCTTGATAGGTATACTTAAAAGGTGGATGATCTTGAGGTTCAGCTTAAAGAATCCAGGGATGAGCTTAAGGAGACCAAGCAGACTCTTGGTGGTGCTATGGTTAAGTTGCTCAAAAGGGTGACAGATTTGGAGATTAGGCTCAACAAAAGAAGGAGCAGGGCTGTCGTTTCAGATACAGAGGAGGAACAAGATACTGAGTGGACCAACATTGATCTTGAAGCATTACACATGTTGGCTTCTGTTTCATTGGGAGAGACACAAGCTCAGAAGGATCCAGAAGTCCAAGTGTTTCACAGAAGGAGGACTAGAAAAAGGAGTTATCTAAATCTAAATATCCTCAAGTCTAGTATGGTGGATTCTTGTGTTACTTCTGTTGCTGCTGACATAAAATTTTCTTCTAAACAAGTGAAGCTTCCTACTGAATGCACTTCTGCTGATAAGATTTCTACGCCTAAGCCTCTTTCTAATGCTGCTGATACTCCTATTTCCTCTGATCCTAAGGTTGCTACTGTTGAGGTTGAACCCATGTCTGATTCTCAGGAAGATAAGGGGAAGGCTAAAATAATAGATGAGGATATGGATTCAGATGCTTTTAAGGCTGAATAGGCTAGGGTTGCTGAGATTTCCCAATGTGATACGAAAGTGGCTGCACAGACTCAGGCTGCTTATAATGCGGATTTTCGAAGTCAGGCTCACAAAGTTCCTGATGTCACACCTTAGAGAATGAAAGAGCTTGATGATCTTGCTCTACAATTTACAGATGACACTTGGAATCAACTAGCGGGTGATGTCACTACCAATCCATCTCTTGCCCAATCTATATTGGGTGGTGCATTTGATTCTGAGAACTATGGTGATTATATACTTGCTTTGGTGAGACAGAGACAGAAAGCAGATGCAGAGCGCAAGGCTAAAGCTAAACAAGATAGACCTCTTTCTCAAGCTGAACAGAGGAAACATATGAGGGAATTTGTGAAGAATATGAGTTCTACTGTTTACAACACCGGCTGGTCTATGGCTTTTGTGAAATCTATGTATGATGGTCAGTTGGTCATAGAGTATAACACTATTCTCACAAGGTTGGAGAAGGATGGTCTCAATCCTTATGCCAGGGTGAAACGTTCTTCATCTCTTTTGGAAGGATCTGACTCTAAGAGATTAAAGACTGCTGATGCTCTTGATGATGCTCCTGATAATGCTCTAGTTTCTGCTGAAGAGACAACAGTAGATATACCTCAGCATATTCCTTCTGAGAATACTCCAAAGTCTTTTGCTGAGGTTCTTGTATCTGTTTCTGCTGAAGGTGTAACATCTGGTTCTCCTGATGATGTGCCACCTACTTCTACTGATGGTGGAAAGGTTCCTTCTGCTGGTGCACCAGAGTATGTGTCCACTCCTGCTTCTACTCAAAATCCACCAGTTGTTTCATCTGACAAGGAGGAGGTTGTTCCACCAGTGGTCCCAACTGTTGATGTCTCTGTTGATTCTTCTCCTTCTTCCATTTTTGGAAGAAGATAGAAGAGTATAGCTAGAAAGAAGGGTGGTTCTCTTGAACTTCAGGCTCCTATCAGTTCATTTATAGAGGATTTTGTGGAGGATGATTCTGATGAGGAACCAGTGGTATGGTCTATGTTTGTGAGATGGGAGCTCACACCTACTGGTCTTGGTGGTTTGGGTTCATGTAACTATGTCTATCGCAAAGATGGGTCTGTCCGACATTTTACTTTTCTTACAGAGATACTGAATTTTCTGGACAGACAAGATCTTATTGCACTTTATGGAATGGTGTCAAATCACTTTGAATCTCATCAAGCAACAGGTGCTGGTCTAATGTTGCTGGGTGATCTTCAAGTTTTGTTTGATTCCAAATATCAGGATGGTACATGGTTTAAGATTTGGGAAGGATAGAATCAGTGGAGGGTTTATGGTTGGACATTTTATCCATTGTCTAGTGTACATGTTGTGCAGACTTGGTCTGGGGTTTATGTTTATATGTTTTTAGATCAAACTTATCCTTTGTCTGTACCTCTGATGGAGCAAATGTTGAAAAAGAAGTTGGGTTTCTCTACAGCTCCTGTTGGGAATGATGTGGAAAATGCAGAACAGTTAGTGCAACATATAAAGGATTAACTCATTGCTGCTTCTGCTGATTCTTCTTTTTAAAGTCTGGTTTGTTGTTATATTGATTCTTTTTTTCTTATCTTTTATTTAGTGTGTTGAAAAAAAAATATATTTTCTGTATATATTGTTTGTGTGCTAACTTACATCTTTGAGGATCATGTTGTATAGGTGTGTTTCATATATGGTTTTTAACTCACCATGTCTTCAGTGACAAAGGGTTAACTTGTTATGGGGGTACGGCTCTAGTGATTATTCTCAAATCCGTTGATAGTTGTTGATTTACTAAAAATCAGAGGGTTATCAATGTACCCTGGTCTAACACACCAAACATTGGCTACTCCATGAGCAAACGGCTCTGGTAAAGAGACCTTAAATCCGTTGGAAGGTTGACAACTTGCCAATAATTTGTATGGTGCTCAACTCACCATGTCCTCATAGATGAAGAGTTGGCTAGCCCACACGTTCATGGCTTGTGGTAAAGGCAGTGGGACACCATGACTAGTCCTGAGTTCACGGCTTCAGGTAAAGACAAGTCAAATCCGTTGATGGCTGTGATGGTTTGCCAAAAATCATTAGGGTTTCCAACACACCGTTGATTCACGTTCTAAGTGTTGGACTGGTTATTGGTTCACTAGGGTGATGTCATGATTCCACTCAAGAACCAGCTAGCCCAAGAGTGAGTAGCTACTTGGTAAAGGCTTATCAAATCTACTCTGGTTACTGTTGCTGTTGGAGGTTCCTGATGTTGCTGATCTAGGCATTGCTGATGGAATCCTGGTCTTCATTGTTGTTTCTGGTGGTTCTAGGTGTTAGCTGGTTACTTATCTTGTTTCAGTTGCTGTTTATGTTCAATCCTCTTGCACGTTCAAGATCTATCTGGAAACTTGAAGTTAACAAGGTCAAGTTCAAGTTTAGGGGAGGATTGTTTGGAATTATTGTAATAGTAGGTTCCTGCTGATAGTGTAGTTATTGCGGATAGTGCAGTTGCTACTGATAGTCAATATTGTTTCTGCGGATATGTAGTTTCTGTATTATTAGTATTTAGTTGGGATATGCATGAGTTAAATTAAGAATAGATAATGCATATCTTTTACATGTTTTGCAAGCTGTTGAATTAGGGTTTCTTAATAGTATAAAAGAAACCAGCGGCTAGGGTTTGATGTACGCTTGTCAATAACATTATTAGCAGTTCAATATAGATCCATAGAGGATCAAGTTTTTGTTGTTTATTGTCTTCTTAATTCTTGTGTTTATATTCCGCGTGAACATAAGTCTAGTAAAGGTTCTCCATAGTTTGCTTGTGATTACACAGGTTTACTATACATTCATTAAGGCTCTTAAGATCTATCTGGGACTGAACTAACAGATGGCGTCACGTTTATAACCTGATGCCGTCGGGTTAAAAATCTTCCAAATTTTCCTTCTTTTGTGGTCCATTCTAAAGAATGTTTTGTAAAAACATAATGTGAGTCGTGTCGTCCATGTCATTAATAAAAGTTTCAAAATTTCCGTTTTGGGGGTGTAACATTAGTCCTCTCCCACATAACCCTTTCAACTGAATCACTGTTTGGTTCCATGAATTCACAAGTAACCACCTTCAGTTTGTTCTTTGCATTGAGTGCAATCATCATGCTCCTCTTCCAAGAACTGTAGTTATCAGCCCCTGTTAGCTTCTTTGAGATCAGATTCAAGCCTGGGTGATCATTTGGGTAAAGATAAAGAGGATGATTAGGTGAATTGATATCATTGATGGGATTATGTGTTTCTGTGTTGTTTTGATTAGTTTGTGTTGTATTTGATGGCGCCATTGTTTGTGACTAAGTTCCTGATGTTATTGTGATGGTTTGCAGCGGAATTGTTGTGGTTTTGTTGATCTTGATTGAGTTATGGTGTTTTTGATGTTGATTATGATGAGTTATGATGAATTGATGATGGATTGATGGTGATTATGGTAGATTATGGTGAAACAATGGTGGAGAGAAATGGTTATTGTTACCGAAGTTTGTTAGAGTGGTTGTTTTGTCGTCGGAGTTTGTTAGAGTGGTGGAAGTTAGATACAGGCCACCAAAGATGGTAGTGGCTCTGATACCATAATAAAGTTTGTGATCAAGAAGAGTTGAGAGGGAAAAATGATTGATTATCATTTCATTATTCAGTAATTACATTAAAATGGAGAATACAAAGTATTTATACTTACATGAAATGTTGACTAATAGCTAAACTAACTTTGACTAACTACTAACTGTTAACTACACTAAGCTAAACTGAAATACAAAAGGATAAATGATTCCACAAGACTTCATTGCATGAAGTCTGCTCTTTTGTTGCTTAAGCACATGTTGAAGATACTTGATGGATTGAATAGTCCTTGTGATTGTGTTGATCTTTGATGAGCCATTATGTTTTATATCCTAAACCTGGCCTCTTTTATATATGTGGTGTGTAGTAAAATATAAAACAGTTGGCTATTATTAATATATCAATCAAGTATTCTTTCTCGAACAAAAAAGTCAAATACAGACACATCGGTTTCTCATTTGATTATTGAAGTGATTTAATATATCAAATCAAGTACTTTAAGAATGGTGACACGTCAGTTGCATCCGGTTACAAGTTGCAAATATAGCTTATATGGGTAACAATATAACACAACATCAAAGTTTATGGGTGATAATAATATTTTTGAAAGTTCGTTACCTAACATTAGAAATTTCTGAAAGTTCATGGCCAATCAGTGTAATTAACCCCATAACTTAAGCCAAAACATCTATTTTGAGACCCCACGCAGTTTATTTTTGATTTTATTTTATTTTTTGAACCAACTAGTTTTCCATTCATTATATATAAAAATGCAAATTACATTAAAAAAAATACGATTTTTTTAAAAGTACTCTGGGTATTTTGGATCATCACCAAAATAGTCGCCCAACAAACTTTCTTCTCCAACATCACATTCACGGTTTGTCAGATCATGTGAGTATGTTGTTTGAGCTTCTTGTTGTTGCAACAATTGGTGATAGTTATAAGATTTCATCAAAAGAAAATAATGACATTCATCATCGGATTCGTATACACCGTTCATACTGAAAGTTTACAATATTCGAAGTTTTTTGAATATTTGGCAGAGGGGATAAAAGTTGTATGAAAATTGTTACAAATAGGTTATGATATATAAAGGAGGAATTATTATTATTATTATTATGAAAAAATAGTCGTTAAACAATAAAAAAAAAAAAGAAAAGAAGGGAAGAGTTGGTTTTGGCGTACACCACAAGCATGATACCCTTAATTATGACACAAATGACCACCGGTGCCAGGGTGTCTCCATAACGCCAGCCACGTAGGCTTGGCGTGGCGTGTGCGTCATACTACCCGACCTTTTTAGAAATTTTAGAACTTTAGTAATTTCTTTCTTCCTTACGACTAAGTCGAGTGGCCCCAATAAAGCTGGACCATCAAATAGCAAGAGTTCGGATCTATTAAAAAGTGAGCAATTTTTGCAAAGTCTAAAAAGAAACATCAACAGATGGATCTTTCAAGATTACAAAAGAGGAAAATCTACACATAGGGGCATGATGGTCATTCCAGTAAAATAACCACCATCTCAGATCCAATCTCAGATCTGATTGATAAAGTAATGGTCATTCCAACAAACAACCACCATCACCACCATCGCCGTCCCCATCACCGTCCCATCGCCTGATTTGTGTCTTGGGTCGTAACATCCACATCATCAATTAAGAAGATCTTTGGTAGATCAGTTTTGTTGTGGATGTGAACGAGTGATGATGGTGCAAATGACTGAATAAAACACGGCTGTCTCAACCATTCCTTTGTTAAATACGAACCTTTATACCTATATTTTTTAAGGGTTTCCACGAAAACATCTTCAAATCTCTTCCCCTTTGGCCATTTTACCTAAAATGCAAGTCTAATTAAATGACCATGGTTTTATGATTAGACATGCAAAAGTAGAAGTTGAGATTGTAACTTACATGTTGGTTCATCAATACAAGATTTTTTATTTCTGGATATATTCCAACGACTCGTGGTGCATCGATTGCAATTTGAATGTACTCTTCAAATGTTGATGTTGATGTATCCAAGATGGTGATGTGTTTTGAGCAGTGTTATTTCATTTTAATTAAGTGGTAGGTGGAGATTTTACTTTATTTTTACCTACTATTGTTCATCAATTTTTTTTTAATTTTGTTCTATCACTTAAATTATAATGTTCATTAATAAAAAATATTGTTTATTAGTGTTCATCAATAAAAAAAGATATTAATGTGTTCATTCATAAAAAATATTTGTTCATCAATAAATAAATTGTTCATCAATTTTCTTTAAATTCGTTCATCAGTTTTATGACAATGTTCATCAATAAAAAAACATTGTTCACTGTATACTTTGTTTATATACTTTATTGATTAATAGAAAGTGTTCATCAATACAAAGAGATATTAATGTGTTCATCCATAAAAAATATTTGTTTATCAATAAAAAAATTGTTCATCAATTTTCTTTAAATTCGTTCATCAGTTTTATGATAATGTTCATCAATAAAAGACATTGTTCATCGTATACTTGTTCATTAAGAGAAAGTATTGTTCATCATTAAAAAGTATTGTTAATCAATAATAATAGATTTTCATTTGTTCATTAATAAAAAAGTTCATTTGTTCATCAATAAAAAAATATTGTTCATCAATAAAAAAAAAATGTTCATCCGTTTTTTAAGAAAATTGAAATGTTCATCAGTTATGGTAACAATGTTCATCAGTTAGTCTGTTCATCGTTAAGTCTTTGTTCATCAGGTAGTCTGTTCATCAGTTAGGGTAACTAAGACGTCATCGTTAACGTGTGATATCTCACTCATATCATATCGGATTTGAGTGATTCAATTTTCTGGGTAAAGAATGGTCAAAAGCCTACAATATTCCTGTTTTTAAGTTTTGTAAAATTCGGCTTTTAAACTAGTCGAAATTAGAGCAAAAAATGCCAAAAATTTCAAGAAAATCAAAACCCAATTAAAAAGTTGAAAAAAAAGTTGCTATTTATATATCAAAATGGATACCAAATTAAAGAGAATCAAATTAAAAAAATTATGGTGAAATCGATTTTTCATAAAAGTTGTCGTTTGAAAGTTATTTACGGTTAAAGTTTTGGGGTGAAATAAAAAAAACATGTTAAAAGGACCAAAATATTCCCTAACCGAATTTAATAAGAAAAATGGAAGGATTGGTGAGGGAAACATGGCAATCAATAATAGACTTTCTAGCTTTTTTAATTTTTTTTTCACTTTGCAAGATATCCGAACTCTAAATAACAATATTAAAACATGTTAAGCTGGTTGAAATAGATGTTTTAAAATCGAGTTGACCTGCACCGACTGATTGAACCGGTTCTACCGTACTCAAGATGTACAAGCGAAGAACCAATAAGCTTAACTTGTTTTATTAAAAAGCAATAGTGCATCGACACAATATTTAGAAACAAAAGTTTTACAAGTATGTGGCGATCAAATCTGGAACGTGAGAAAAAAGAAAAAGAAACTGCATGTAGGACAATACGATTTGTGCATTACACTTAACACATTTGTTCGTGGAACCTTTTCCATAAAATGTGTGTCGACGTACCATTTCTATTTTTATATATGTGGTGTGTAGTAGATATAAAACAGTTTGTTATCATAGTCAACTATTCCTTCTCGAACAAAAAGGTCAATTAAACACACACACACCCCGGTTTCCCATGTGATCATTGAAGCGATTTACGGTTTTCTGGATTGGTTCATAAAGAAATCATGGGTGATGCAGCTATTTCAGCCCTTGTGAAGGATGTCATAGGAAGATTAACTTCTATAGCTATCCAAGAGTATTGGTTGGTTAGAGGACTTGAAAATGATCTTTCAGCTCTTAACAACACTTTCACTCAGATCCAAGCTGTTCTTCATGACGCTGAGATGAAACAAACGACTCACAAGGATGTCGAGGCATGGCTCAAGACTCTCAAATCCGCCTCGTTGGAAGTTGAAAACGTGCTCGACGAGGCCTCAACTGAAGCTATGTTACACAGCCATGATATTGGCCTTACATATAAGGTAAAAGCTTTCTTTTCCTCTCATCATAATCCGCTTATGGTCAAAACTAGGATTGCTCATAAAGTCAAGAACATACGGAAAAAACTGTATGTCATTGATGCTAATAGATCCAAGTTTAAGTTGACATGCAATACTATAAGTGAAGATGCTGCCAGAGTTCGTGATGAGTTTCCAAACAAGGAAACTAGCTCGCTCATGCACTTGTCGTCCAAGATCTTCGGAAGGGATGCCGAAATGAAGATGATGGTTGATAAGATTTGTAACCAAGATATAGGCATGGCACATGATGATCGTGATGATTTTCAGGTGTACGCTATATGGGGCATATATGGGTGGCATCGGAAAAACTACATTAGCTCAAGTAGTTTACAACCATCAAACGGTGAATACAAGTTTCGAGTTAAAGTTTTGGGTGTATGTTTCTAACGAGTTTGATGTTAGGAAAATAATAAAATCAATTTGTGATGTAAAAGATTCAGAGTCATTGGATGCGATGCTAGTAAGCCTTCAAAATAAGTTACGAGGAAAGAAATGTTTTATTGTGCTAGATGATGTTTGGATTGAAAACAAGGATATCGAGATGTGGGATGAGCTGTGTAAAGCATTTAGTTGTGGAGCAAAAGGCAGCACACTTATGGTAACGACGAGGAAGTGGACAACTAGCCAAATGATGGCAAAGATTCCTGAGATGCAACATAATGTGGAGTTTTATCAGAAGAAGACTCATGGTCGCTATTCAAGATGCTTGCGTTCCCAGGTGGAAGAGAGGGGGGAAACTTAAGGGAGCTGGAGCTTATCGGAAAGAAGATAGTAGAGAAGTGTGAAGGCTTGCCTCTAGCATTGAAGACTTTGGGTAGCTTAATGTCGTCAAAAAGTATGGCGAATCAGTGGCAGCTTGTGAACGACAACATCATGTGGGAGATGCAAGAAAATGGCATCTTACCTGCTTTGAGGTTGAGCTATGATAATCTTCTTCCACATATGAAACGATGTTTTGCTTATTGTTGTCTATTTTCAAAAGGTAAAGAGATGAGTAAGGAACTATTGATAGAGTTGTGGATGGCAAATAACTTTATTCCACCCAAAGGGCAAATAAGCTTGTATGTACTTGGTGAAGAAATTTTTAATTGTTTGGTTTGGAGGTCGTTCTTCCAAGTTGTCAAGGAGGATGACGATGAGGGAGCAATATGCAAAATGCATGATCTAATGCACGACCTAGCACATCATGTAATGAGAGATGATTGTTTGGTTATAGAGTCGGGTAGGGAGCTGATAACCACGGATGAGGTACTTCATCTAGCATCAAGTTGTGAATTACATTTTTTGAAACAGGATCTGAATAGTCTAAGATTATTACGATCAATGTTAGTCTTTTATGATCATCAAAGAAGTAGTAACATTAGACAAATCTCCAACCATGCCTATCTAAGGGTGTTGTATTTGCAACATATTGAGGGCTCGACTTTACCAGAATCAATTTGCGAGTTAATACATTTGAGATACTTGAAAATATCAGACTCAAATATAAGAGCTTTACCTGAGTCAATTATTTATCTCCAAAACTTGCAAGTTTTAATTCTGAAATCATGTTACTGTTTCCGTGTGTTGCCGAATGGTATGAGGTATATGAGGAATCTTAGACGTCTAGAGACTGATTCCAATAAACTCCACCATATGCCTGTTGGAATAAAGGAATTAGCTAACCTTCGAAGGCTTCCAAGATTTGCTGTGGCTAAAAATGATGGCGCCCGAATAGGGGAATTGGGAAATCTAAATCTTCTTGGGAGGGAGTTAACTTTGTTAAGACTTGAGAACGTTGGAGGTTTACGGGATGCCAAGAGCGCCAATTTGAAAGACAAAACAAATCTGAAGATTTTGAGTTTAGAGTGGTCAAGGCATGATCGACAAGAAACATTTGATACAGAGGTTCTTGAAGGATTAGAACCAAATTCGGGTCTCCAAAAGTTGAGTATATTCAATTACATGGGAACGGTTATTTCTCCGAGTTGGCTAGTCAAATTAGAGAATCTGACTCATGTACGATTTCATCATGTTAAAAACTGTGAACATCTTCCACCACTTGGGAAGTTACCCGGTCTTGAGATTATTAGTTTGGTATCCATGCGTTCTTTGAAGTGTTTCCATGATGACGACAACGATACATCAAGGGACAACATTCTATTTCCTAGTTTACGAAAGTTGCACATAGACGATTGTCCATATTTGGATTCTTTGCCTACTAACTTCCCAAAACTCAGGTTCTTGGACATATCACTTTGCAACAGATTACGTTCTCTACCAGACGAGATAGAAAAATTTAAGGATCTCAATTACCTTCACATTACACAATGTAAAATTTTGAGCAAGAGATGTGAAAATGAAATTGGCGAAGATTGGCATAAAATTTCTCACATTCCTCATCTTGACATCAGACCTCCAAAGCAGGAGCGTACCTAGGCATGTTCCAGGTGGTGCCGAGGAACCACCTTGGCCGTAAAAGTCCTTTAGAAGCGATATAGAATATTGATAAAGCAATTTTAAGTGTGGCAAAAGTCTTTCATTTTGTTGTCTGGCATACAGAATCAAGTGATGGTAACTGTTGTATTTGTATTTCTGTGGACTGGTAAATAGTTTTCATATAACATTTATAGCAATTGAAGTTTTATATTTTCATTCTTCTACATCTTGGAATTTGCTTTATATTTTTACTGTATTGAATGTAATACAAGACTTACAATAAGTGAACTTTTATAAAGCACGTTATTAGTTTTTAACTCGAAATCATTTCTCTCGAGAGAATTGAACCATCTTCCCCAACACCACCCACTTGAACACGTTTGAGCTTTCTATCCTGGACCAAATTGTGGAAGATCCATATGTACCAATCATTCTGTACTACCGTAATCACAATAATGGCGATCATAGCAATTTCCATGCCTTGGAATGGTCTGCAACTTTAAGAAAATCTTTGTCTAGAACCTTAACTCAGTTTTACCCACTCGTGGGTACTCTCGAGAATGATCTTTCTATTGATTGTAACGATGTTGGTTCTAAATTTGTCTTAGCTTTTGAGTTATCTTGTGTCATTAACCCCTCTAGGTTTAAACATCGAAAAGGGGATCAAGGTGCCAACAACGGGCTTAGCGGAACCAAAAAAAAAAAAAAAAATAGTTGCTCCGAGAAAACTGATTATAGAGATGCAGGTAAAGTTACCAAACTACTAATAATTTTAAGAACCTGATAAGCTTTAATTACCCACTTTAAAATGAAAATCCAAACACACCCTTTTGTTAAAAACTTACTACCATTTAAGATCATAGAAATAAAAAATATGTATATCTCCGGATCTCTCCCCTCAGGTAATCTAATACCTTTGCTAAGAAAGCTGTACGAAAGTATAAGCAACACAAGATGAACAATAGAACCTTTATTCAAACATAAGCCACAATAGTCAGCTTAGATTATGTTTACAATAGTATCCAATATGTTACAAGATTAGATTAATGTCAATGAGACAATAATCATGTAAGTACAAAGACAAGACAAGATCAATGAAATGATCAGAAAGAAGAGAAGAGTGTGATACAATGACTGCACACACAAATGTGTCTAACCCTAGATTAAGGGACTTATTAAATAGGAGATTAAGTTACACAAAGACCCCTCTAACGGCTATAAATGACTCATCAGCAGAAATGGGAATAGCTTCAGCAGAAACGATCATCTTGGAACTTTAAACCTTTTATTCTTTGTCCATGATTAACCCCTGTAGAATCTCTGCAATGAACATAACTTGAAAGCCATTAGTAATTGACAGAATGATATGTTTGCCACAGATTGATACCCCAAAAATTAACATTCCCCCTTAATCTGATGGGCAAACATATCAAACAATATCAATTTTTCACACAAAAATTTATGCTGATAGACAGGAGGTTTTTAGTGAGTATGTCTGCAGTTTGGTTTGAAGAGCCAATCTTTTTAGCACTTATAACACCTCTAGCAATTTTTTCCCTGATGAAGTGAACATCAATTTCAAAGTGTTTTGATCTTTCATGGAAAACATGGTTGACAGCAAGTTGTAAAGCAGATTTGTTATCACAAAAAAGATTAACAGGGAGATTAACATCAACTTTTAGATCCTTTAAGATTTTTTGAATCCAAATGATTTCACAAGCAGCAGTAGACATAGATCTATATTCTGCTTCTGTGGAAGATTTTGAAAGAGTGTTTTGTTTTTTACTTTTCCATGAGATCAGACAATCATTAAAGAAAACACAATACCCTGTGACAGATTTTCTGGTTTTCTTGCATTTGACCCAATCAGCAGCACTATATCCTTCAAGATGATTTTCAGAGTTGCTGAAATTGTACCTTAGACCTTTTCCTGGAGCTCCTTTTAGATATCTCAGAACATTGAGGGCACATTCCAGATGAGATTTCAAGGGAGAATGCATATATTGTGCCAGACAATGAACTGAGTATGAGATGTCAGGTCTTGTATGGGTGAGATAGATAAGTTTCCTAAGTAACTTCTGATAACTAGTGATGTTGACAAGTAAGGGATCATCAGCAGTGGGAATGTATGGAAGGACAGAGTTGGGTTCCATAGGAGTAGACACAGGTTTGCACCCAAGAAGGCCAAATTCTTTGAGGAGTTCAAGACAGTATTTTCTTTGGGAGAGACAAATGTCATTCCCAGTTTTTAAAACCTCAATGCCAAGGAAATATTTTAGATTTCCCAAGTCTTTAATATGAAATTTTGATTTTAGAAATTCTTTGAATAGGTTTATCTCATCAATGCAGTTTCCAGTAAGGACAATATCATCCACATAAACAAGTAGAGCAATAAACTTGTTATTCTCTGTTTTGGTAAACAAAGAGTGATCATTAACAGATTGAACAAAGTTATTTTCTTTTAAAACACTGACAAGTTTTTCATTCCATTTCCTGGGAGCTAGTTTTAGGCCATATAGAGACTTGACAAGTTTACAAACTTTATTCTTATTGTTCTCATTACAGAACCCCTTGGGGATGGTCATATAGATATCCTCATCAAGATCTCCATACAAGAAAGCATTGTTAACATCAAGTTGAAAAAGAGGCCATTTGTTTTTTACAGCTAAGGCAATAAGACATCTAACAGTAGACATTTTCACAACAGGAGAAAAAGTTTCATCATAGTCTATTCCTTCCCTTTGATTATAGCCTTTAACAACTAATCTAGCCTTGTATCTATCAACTTCACCATTGGCTTTATATTTGATTTTAAAGATCCATTTGTAGCCAATAGGAGTTCTATTAGGAGGTAGATCAGTTATATCCCAAGCATGGTTTTCATTTAAGGCCTCAATTTCAGAGTTCATAGCATCAACCCAATTACTATCAAGGATAGCTTCTTCATAACAGGTAGGTTCAATACTTTTATTAAGGCTAGATGCAAAGCAGTAATTATCTTTGTTAAGATTAGAGTAATTAACAACCTTTTCAACACCATATTTGACTTTTCCTTCTACAATAAAGTCGTTAAGATTACTGGGCAACTTAGAGACTCTGGTTGACCTTCTAGCAGTAGTGGCTGGCAAGCCTCTTTCTTGTTCAGCAGAATCAGGTGTTGTATCAGTAGAATCAGAAGATGCATTAGCAGGATGTGATTCATGTGATATGGCGCCCTCAGGGTGTGTATTATCATCTATAGATGTTGCAACCGGTTCGTCAATCCTAGTAGGATGACTTACCACTGTGCCATCATCATAGGATGTCACTCTCCCTTCATCATTGGGACTTATTTGTGAGTCAAAGAAATTTTTGTGATTTAAATCTTTTGGCACAAAAGTTTCAACAAAAGGTTTTGACAAGGTATTTTTCATTTTAAAGGGAAAAACAGTTTCATAAAATTTGACATCTCTGGAGTAAAAGATATTTTTTGTTTCTAGGCTCAAGAGTTTATAGCCTTTTTTCTCATTTGAGTAACCAATAAGGATACTTTTTTCAGACCTACTACCAAATTTATCATAGATGTTGAGAATGGTGGCATAGCATAAGCAGCCAAAGACTCTAAGGAGAGAGAGTGAAGGGTCATGCCCATACACAAGGAAGAAGGGGGACTTGCCAGACAGAACTGAAGAGGGTAACCTGTTTATGACATAAGCAGCAGTTAGAACACATTCAGGCCAAAGATATAGAGGTAATTCCCCCTGAAACATAAGGGATCTAGCTACATTAAGGAGATGCCTATGTTTCCTTTCTGCAATACCATTTTGTTGAGGTGTATAAACACAAGAGGTTTGATGTAAAATTCCTTTTTCATGGAAAAAGTGTTGAAGTTTATTATTGACAAATTCTATCCCATTATCACTTCTAAAAATCTTAACATTGTGTTCAAATTGATTTAATAGCATATGAGTAAAGTTAACAATGGAAACATAAACATCATCCTTCCCCTTAAGCATATAAACCCACACTGCCCTGGAATAGTCATCAACAATGGTTAAAAAATATTTGTAACCATCTCTGCTAGTGACTTTATATGGTCCCCATACATCAAGATGAACAAGTTGACTAATTTTAGTTGATTTATGTTCACTTAGAGGGAATGGTTCCCTGGTTTGTTTAGCTTTATTACAAGTATCACAGAGATGATCAGTTTCAGATGTACTATCAAATTTAAGAGTGGGTTTAAGTATGTGTAGGACTTGGTCAGAGGGATGACCAAGTCTTTGATGCCAGAGATTTCTAGAAACATGACAAACAGATATGCAGTTATTAGAAATAATCTTACATGTAGAATCAATATCAAACATATATAACCCATTGTGCTGTTTACCAATCCCCACAATCCTTTTTTGATGTAAATCCTGTATATAGCAATTAGATTCATTAAACCCAACAAACATCTTATTGTCTCTAGCAATTTTATGAACAGACATCAGACTAACATTATACTCAGGAACAACTAGAACATCAAAAAGAGTTAGGTCATTATTGACCTTTAAATCACCAATTTTAGTAATTAAGGCCTGAGTACCATTGGGATGTCCAACAGTTAAGCCAAGATTTGAAATGTTAACAACATTGATTAAAAAATTTTCAGACACAGTCATGTGCTGATTTGCACCAGATTCAACAATCCAACCAAGACTGATGTTTCGAGATAAGGATTTTTTGTTGTTGTTAAAAAATTTGTTGAAGTTTACATTAAACTTGACACTGCCATTAAAGAAGGTTCCTGAAAAATTTTTACCTGCCAAATTGGTATTAGCAGATGACACATTGTTGTCATTGAGAAGACTCATAAGCCTGGAGAGCTGTTCATTAGACAAGGAGACAGGAGAGTTGCTAGCACTATTATCAGTGATATGATTGGTTTCAGCAGAAACATTGTTACTGCTGAAAGGTTTACCATTAAAATTCCTTTTAACATATCCAGCAGGATAGCCAACAAGGTCATAACATCTATCAACAGTGTGACCAGGTTTTTTGCAATTAGTACATTTGAGATTCATGTTTGGTCCTCTGCTATTTGAGTTGTTACCAGAATTAAAACCAGAAACTTTGTTGTTAAAACCTTTTTTGTTATCAAAAAATTTTCCACCATCAGAAGTTTTTGCAGCAAAGGCTGTAGCATTAGGTTTAACAGAGCTATTCCCAGATGAAACATTTCTGTGAGATTCTTCTCCAGAGACAACAGAGAAAGCAGATTTGACATTAGGTAAAGGATCTCTGGTTAAAATATTGCTTCTGATGGGGACATGGGAATCATCAAGACCCATAAGAAATTGCATTAACTTGATTAGCTGATTGTGTTTTTCAAAATGTTTTGCAGCCTCACAAGTGCAGGGAGGCAAGCTAATCATACAATCAAATTGTTTCCATAAAGAATTAAGATTGTTATAATAATCAGCAAGAGAGGACCCACTTTAACTAAGAGAGTTTATATTTTTATGCAAATTAAAAATGGCTGAACCATCAACCTTATCATAAGTATCTTTAAGATCATTCCACATTTCATAAGCAGTTTTAGCATAGATAGCACCATCAAATAGTTCAGGGCTGAGAGAATTAAGAATCCAAGTAACCACAACAGAGTTACAAGTATCCCATTGATTAGCAAGACTAGGGTTCGAATCATTTCTTATGCAAGTAACATCAATAAACCCTAACTTATTATGGTTCCTTAAAGCAAAGGTCATGGCCATATTCCATATTTTATAATTTTCTATTCCAGTGAGTTTAATAGAAATAATGGGAGTACCATTGGTATTGTTGGGGTGTAAATACAAAGCATCACCAAAGGATAAGCTTTTCTCAGTGGAAGAACCACCACCACCAATATTATCATCACCAATAGCCATAATGCAAACACTAAAATAGACAGATATAATAAGACAGACAAAGAAACACAGACAGAGATAATAATAAGAGCAAATAGACAAATAAATAAGACTTTGTATATAAGAAACAACAAGCACCAAGCCTGTGAACTAGGGTAAACCAGAGCAGGTATTCGTACCACTCAAAGGTGGCAGATCAAGATGTTAGTCTACCCGTTTGCACCCACAAAGACTTAAGTACTGTATGTTTAAAGAGGAGATAAGACTTAGACTTACAGAGAAATATGCAGCGGAAGAACAAATCACAATTACCCTAGATTCACTTAGTCTAGGGCTAATTGTAAGTAGAAGATAACCAGTGATAACGCCAATAGCAATAACCCCAAACCACCAATTTGTTGCCGAAGAGAATCAATGAGCCTGAAGCTCTGATATCATGTACGAAAGTATAAGCAACACAAGATGAACAATAGAACCTTTATTCAAACCTAAGCCACAATAGTCAGCTTAGATTATGTTTACAATAGTATCCAATATGTTACAAGATTAGATTAATGTCAATGAGACAATAATCATGTAAGTACAAAGACAAGACAAGATCAATGAAATGATCAGAAAGAAGAGAAGAGTGTGATACAATGACTGCACACACAAGTGTGTCTAACCCTAGATTAAGGGACTTATTAAATAGGAGATTAAGTTACACAAAGACCCCTCTAACGGCTATAAATGACTCATCAGCAGAAATGGGAATAGCTTCAGCAGAAACGATCATCTTGGAACTTTAAACCTTTTATTCTTTGTCCATGATTAACCCCTGTAGAATCTCTGCAATGAACATAACTTGAAAGCCATTAGTAATTGATAGAATGATATGTTTGCCACATATTGATACCCCAAAAATTAACAAAAGCCAAACAAACATTTACATTTACATGCATAGTATCGAAAATCAAAAATATTTTCCGTACTATAAAACTGAAAATATTCGTTTTAGATAGTTATATAGCAGGTCTACTTGACCCAACCTAATGTGTTTTTCTAGTGCGTATCAAAATACCCGTTTTGACCCGTTATACAAATCACTCATTTTAACCATATACCACATCACAAAACTCATTTCCACATACATGCATGCTTGTATATAAATAAAATAAACATGGAAAAATTCATCACAAACCAAGTTCCATAACATACAAAGAAATTTGCATATCATTTCCTAAAAAGTAAAAAAAGGTGCTAGACATGCAAAGCTTATTCACAATATCACAGAGGATTTGTAAGGGTCACGTGTATACATTTTTCAACAATTATAATCAATGATTTTCCATTGTATGCATGTTTATTATGCTTTCTATTTGTGGTAATCACATACAAATCCTAAGAGAAAGTACGTATATTCAACCGCAAATCATATATTAAACGAGAAATGCTAGACTCACATAAATTTTATAAAAAAGTATTCACATGTGTCACTTGATTATGGAGAGTAAAAAATAAGAAAGAGAAAAATTCATGCAATCTAATTGGTACACCTCACATGCCACATGTCTACGTGGATTTTTGTTTACGAAAATTGTGTGAGCCTAGCACTTTATCAAACCACACACACAACACAAATATTCAAAACAAATGAAATACACGCACACGCATCGACACAATCGGATTCTGTCAAAACTATACACAGACGCTGCTATTCGCGGATACTCGGCTATAATAAAACACTACAACAATCGGATGGATGGGTGAGAAGACTTTCACCAGGGACGCTGTGTCTCTGGCGAAAGTCACTAAACGACAAAATAAAATCTGACATGGCACATGAATACGCTGACCGGTTAGAGATAATTCAACGAACACTTTCGGCGGGGACAAGTCCCCGGCGAAAGTCTGTTGGATTTTTAACAAAGTTTGACCGGCTAGTCAAAATTCAACGTAACCTTTCGTCAGTGGTAATATTAAGCCTGAACATTTGATTACATAAATAACCAAAACCAATAAAAACACCACATTTAGAAAGTGTGGAAAACTAGAAGGGGGGGGGGGTTGAATAGTTTTACCAATTAAAACTTCCTTTTAAACTATTTAGATCAAATTATGTCAATCTATTTGGTTGTGTGTGTTGGATGTTGATAAACAAGCATATAAAGATATGTAATGAAAGGAGAAGAGAAAGAAGCACAAAACCACAACGCAAGTATTTATAGTGGTTCGGCTACAAGGACACCTTCCTTGCCCTACTCCACTCCCCGAGTCACCTACTCGAGAGTTTGTAATCACTACACCAATCTCCTTATGGCGGAGAAGCCTTCACAACGTCGCTTAACCTTTTTCCGGTACAAAGCTAAATACCGAGTTCTTTCACACCAAGGCGAACCACACCTAACACAACGTCGCCTACCCTTTATACGGTGCTAGGCTAACCACCAAGTTCTTTCACACCTTAGGTGAACTACACCTTCACAACGTCGCCTACCCTTTATTAGGTACTAGGCTAAGCACCTAGTTCCATTGCAATGGAGGAACTACTACCACACTACACCAACGACTAATCCCAATAGGAGATCTACTCCTTTACAACATCATCAAGGACATCAATATCCTTGGATCTAATGCTAGTCTATCTAGTACATCAAAACACACCATATCGAATGTACATCTAAGGCACCTTTCACTAATGCCTTTGACTAGATCTACAAGACACCTTTCACTAATGTCTTGTGTCTTCACTTTCAAGCACCTTTCACTAATGCTTCTTGTCTTGACTTCTAAGCACCTACCACAAGTGCTTATCCTATGGACGATGTATACCCTTCACTAATATCTTCGTCTTGACACTTGAGACATCTTTCACTAATGTCTTTAACACTACGCTTCTTTGAAGAAAGAAAGGGATCATCAACAAGAGGACTTCAATAGCCTTGATGATGAGGAAGCTTGGCAACTCATGGACTTGAGCTTGCTCGACTTCAAAGGTGGTGATCTTCCCTTTAAGAGGAACCTAAAAGATCACACAAAAACAAAACTACAAACATAGATCTCTTGGATCTATGGTTAGTGAGATTTAACTCAGGGGAGAAAGTATGTTAGAGAGGGGTAAGATATAGTGAAGAAATGGCTCACTATTTATAGAGGAAAAACCTACTGTTTCCCCGGATCCCACGGATCCCTTCCACTTGGGATCTGGCTAGCATAAAGCTAGGGATCCGTGGTCCGCTCCTCTTTGCCCATGGGTATTTTGGGTTATGGGTCATGGGTCATGGGTTATGGGTTGATCCATGGTTTTCTATCTAGATACAATGTACCTTAAGGATACATTGAACTTGTGTAAGTGGTATATATAAAACCATGGGTTATGGGTCAAAACCATTTGCTAGTTTTTATCTATTTAGTATATACTTGCTTTTACCCACTTTAGTATATACTTGTTTTTACCCATTTTAGTGTACTTAATATAAGTATGTATTAACCCAATATGTAAACACTAGTTGTTGTACATATGTATCTAACTCATAGAATTACTTAAACTTGTTTAAGCCAATATGTAAACACTAGTTGTTGTACATGTGTATCTAAAATATAAAATCACTTAATCTTGTTATAGTGTTTTATGTGAAAACGTAAGTGTGTTAGAAAACTATTAGTTCAAACCATTTACGTATTTTATTTGTTTCGTTAATATGATTTTACTTTTGTTATCGACAAAACATTAGAAGATCGTAAAATATAAATAAACGTTTTTACGGCTTATTTGTATTAACAATCTCCCCCTTTTTATTGATGACAAAACATAAAATTATTTTAAGGAAAAACTAAAATTTGTAAACGTTTGAATTTGTAGTTTTTACTTTCTTCTCCCCCTTTTTGTCGAAACAAAAAGTGTTAAAAGAAAGCAACACATCGTTTTTAAGAAAAACATGTGAAAGAAAAAAATAGAGAGCAAGTAACAAGAAAGGATCTCGTCGTTACTCCCCCTTGACGAGTCCACCCCTAAGTAAGGGCATCAAGAAGCTAATTCTAATCTAGTTCATTTGCAACTAACTTATGCAAAGGATTACGTCTATGTGACGAGTGTGCTCCCCCTAAATGATTGCAAAAATTGCAACGGGAAGTCATGAAATTAAAATCAAATGTTGCAAGTAATTTTGCAACGTGTTGTTTTGACACCAAGCTCCCCTAGCTTTAGGATGTCAAATACTTTATGTGTTAATTGAAAAGACTGCAAAACAAGGGTTAGAAAACAAGTATAATTCACAATTTCCGGAAAATGTGATAAAGAAAAACATTCTGACTTCACGGATCCCACGGTTCCCTTCTAGTAGGGATCCGTCTAGGCAATACTGAGGGATCCGTCTGGCTGATGACTAAAAACAGCAAAGGTGATATAACAAGTAATGTTATCACACAAATGAGATATGAATACAAAGTAATCATATACTCAACGAAATAACAAGTAGCATGTAATTCCATTTAATAAAACAAGAGTTATGATATACATGACTCAAAAATAAGAAAATAGACAATACATAACTAGGAATTTCTTAGACCAACTAACGCTTGAAGCTTAGACACCACTATAATCTTCTAGCTCAAGTTATGTTTAGGTTTAATCTCGTCGAAACGTTCGAGGAGATGATAGAACATGAAACGTTGGTCTTCTCGTACTTCATGTATTAAACTTTCAACATGTTGACAATGATAGCAATCTTTGTCATGGCTAGGTAGTGGTGGTGGATGAAATGAAGTGGCTTGATTCAAAGGATCAATTGAAGTGGTTTGAGGAGCCTCGAATGATGGAGGGATTGGTGGAGGTGCATTTGAGAATGCTTCGACCAAGAATGATGGTGGTGGTAAGGAAGTGTCAACTTCCATAAGGTCGGGTGGTTGACTTTGATGATTTCTCATAATCCAAATAGGATTATATGATGGAGACGGCGGAAAGGACGCCGGAGCAAGTGTTGACTCAACACCTTGATTTAGAATCATTATTCCTCCTAATGAGGAGAATGTTGTCGGCGGAAGCGGATGAGACGGCCTAGGTGGCAAGTCCTCTAAATTGTAGAGGTGTGGTGATGATTGTGGGGATGTAAGTGAGATAGCTCTAGGAACCAATGGTGATGGTTTAGTGGAGATGATATTGTTTGGCCTAGGAGGTATGGTTGTGTTTGGTATAGGTAGTTTTGTGGGTACTATCCTTTTAGGAATTAGTTTGATTGGATGATGAAGGTTTGTTGATTTGACCGGAGATGATTCGGTTGAAGAGATTTCGTGTACAACACGAGCCCTTTTGATGGGTGGTTCTTTGGTGGATAGGTTGTTACTTGGGGTTTTTCTCATGATGAGATGATTTGAAGAGATTGCAAAGGCTGAAAGTTAGAATGAGAGTGATGACTATGGAGGTCCTAACAAGGTGGTTTATAAATCAAGAGATTTGGAGAGTGCATTTAAGCCTTAAGCCACTAAGATTCATTGGAATGTGATGATTAGCATGCACAAGAGTCAACTACAGAGGTTGTGATGTTCAAGGAACTCATTTAAGATGAGATGGAGTGTTTGAATTAGGAAGATGAGTTGAAATGATTGTTTTACCAGGATTTGTCATAGACTGTCATCCGGATCCCACGGTTCCCTTCTCAGAGGGATCCGTCTAGGCTAGTTCTAGGGATCCGGCGTTCAGCAGTTTATGAAAGAGTGGAAATGATGCTTCTAAGATCCTAGACCTACATCACCTTGAGTGTTTCAGTTCTCCTAAGTGTTTTAAATGAAGGGGTGCTTAAGTGTTTGAAGGCAATGAGTGGTGTAGCTAATGATTGTTATTTATGGAAGGATTTGGAACTTTCAACAAGTACCAATGGATGAACAAGGATGGCATTAAAGATGTCAATTGAAGTTAAATGAAACTAAATGATCCTAGAGATCAGGTTGTGTCTTAGGATTATGTTTTGGAAAATATCCTAATGGTTATGAGATGGGAAAAACTAGGATTTGATCAACTTTGATCAATTTTGAGGTGAGATTGATTAATGATCAATATTGTCATAATCGAAGGACTTCTAACCTAGTTGTGAGAGATCATATAAGAAGGATAAAGAGTGAGTTTTGGGAGCGGAAGAGTGATGGATTGAAATGGTAGATCTAACAAAGCCTTAGAATGTGATCTATATGAGTTGGAAAGAGTAGGAAAGGTCAACCTATCTTGATAAAGTCTTAATCAATCTTAAGACACTATGTTTAACTTAGTGTGAGGTGTTCTAAGGGATGCGTTTGACATATAATGCTTGCAATTGCATTTTCTGTTTTGCCGGATCCCACGGTTTCCTAGATGTAGGGATCCGTTTAGTACAACATTTGGGATTCGTCTATCTGCTAGACAGAACCTTTACTAAAGGTATGCAATGATCTTCACAATACATTAAACAAAGTTACAATCTTTCTAGAACTAAACCTAAGATCTACACAACCATGACCATGCACCAAGGCTGTTGACTCATTTTCCCATGTGAAGAATAGAACCATCATTCAGTGACTCATAAGTCTTGAACCAGCTTCTATCTTTGCACACATGAACTGTTGCACCAGAGTCAACCCACCACGCAAGATCATCATCCTGCACATAATGAGATTCAGATACATATGTAACATAATAAACTGAAAAGACTTATTAACCATATTCTGACCTTTCAGTGAGTTGGAAGAACCACCACTCCCTGAACCATTAGTGCCTGATCCATTAGCTTTACCACCAATTTTAACACCCTTGCAGTCCCTTTTAATGTGACCAGTTTTGCCACATTTCCAACAAGTAGGTGTTTCCTTCTTGTTAGGATCTGCCCTTGTGTTGTCATGATATTTGCGTTTGCCTTTGTTGTCATTATACCTGGTAGAGTTGTTATGCTCTACCATATTGACAACAGATGGTCCAGCAACATTGCTACCCTTTGGCTTGTCATTATCCTGCATCTTGAGAGATTCCTCAATGTGCAGATGACTACCCAACTCAACCAGAGTTAATTCCTCTTTCTTATGTTTCAAGGTATGCTTGAAATCTTTCCAAGAAGGAGGAAGTTTATCAATAACACAAGAGACTTGAATAGCCTCATCCATGTGCATATTGTGTTGTGAAACCTTCCAAGTATTCCAAGAAGTTCATTGTATTGTTCCATGACTGGTCTTGAATCAGTCATTGTGTAATTTGTAAAATTACTAACAAGAAACTTCTTACTTGATGCATCCTCAGCCATATATTTGGCATCCAAGGAGTCCCACAGTTCTTTGGAAGATTCAAAGTTCTGATAAATATCAAACAGAGCATCAGACATACCATTGAGAATAAGACCTCTGCATATGTAGTCATCATTCTCCCATTTGCTCCTCCTTTGGATCTGCTCCACAGTAGCATCATCCCCATCATCAGGAATAGGTGTAGTTAGCACATACACCACACTCATGCTTGACAGCAAGAAGTGCATCTTCTTCTGCCACCTCCTAAAGTCCACCCCTTCAAACTTATCAAGCTTAGCAAAGTTTGAAGCCATGTGTTTCATTGCAGCAGCAGCCATTGATTATCACAAAATAGTTTACTTTGATTGTTGGTGTGGTAACTCCCAGAACAGGGTTAAATAATCAATTCAGCAGAAATGTGTAACTATTCAACAGAAACAAACAAATGGTCAGCAGTAAAAAATACCACTTGGTGGTTACCGGATATCACTTGGAATCGTGTGATCACTTTCCAAAGTAAACTATTCGACCCTAATGCCTGGGTTACACGAATATCTACTTGGGATAAGACCAAATGCAGTTAGAGAATTAGGCACAATTCTATAACCCTTGCGCTTATAAGTGTTAATCGTTTTCTGTGTGTCTTTCATGCATAATAAGATCTCCTATTTTTAGGAGTTTACTCTAAGCTAATCAAATAGAATTATGAGTATTAATCGGCCCATTAATAGCCTCATAATTATCCCCATTATAGCCGTTAGTGGTTACATGACCAATTAAACGTGGTCATTAAGCAGTTGAAACTGCCACTTGAATAGGTCAAAGCCGTTACAAGCAGTACTTTCATCAGTACTTTCATAGTGCTATCAGTGGATACACTGATTCAGTGGAAACTACAAGCTTCAGTGGAAACACTGCTTATCAGTGGAAACATTGCTTATCAGTGGAAACCACAAGCAGTGCTTTCCACAAGCAGTACTTTCCACAAGCAGTACTTTCTACTAGCACTACCAATACAAAACACTATAAGAGTCAGGGTGTTCATGGAAAAGGACTTTCCCCGGGGAGTTGTCCCCAGCAAAAAAGAGTGCCACGTCGGACATGTTTGACCGGCGTAAAATGGCTACGGGAAAAGTTGACTTATGTCCCCGGGAAAAGTTGACTTATGTCCCCGGGGAAAGTATTCCCGAGAGTGTATTGGCGGGAGACTTTCGCCGTGGACTTGTCTTCGAGGAAAGGTTTCGCAGGGGACATGTCCCCGGCGAAAGTCTGAATATATCCCTGCGATTCCATTGATTGTTGTAGTGAAAAGAAAGAAAGAAATGAACTCTAAATTGAAAGGATTCTTTTTTTAGTACCCATACTAACTAGAAAAACATAAACCATGATAAAGATCGATGAGTTTGAAATATTGATAAATTTACACACTCGAGATGATACCAAGCATAACATTAGTTTTCTAAATTAAAAGAGTTATGAAAAAATGGTAATTTTACCACATGTCACCTTAACTACAAAGGAGCGACTCCGTGATGAGACAACATGTCACTATGTCAGCATATCACTTAGTAAATCCACAACCTTGCAATGTGGCCATCATCTTGGTGATCAATCAAATTCAGGATATACACAAGAATGCAAGTGATCAAGAAATTTCAACAACCGAAGCCCTTATTATCTTCGCGGAGCCTCCAAAGGAAGTCTTAGTCAAGCGCTCTAGCTAACTAAAGCGCACACTAGAAAAGAAAGGGCTTAGGATTCGAAAGGCGTCGACTACCTTCTTACCGATAGCACAACTATGTGTTGGCACTCAATTAGTAGCACTGGCACATCACTCGGCTCTTCGGCTGACTTCGGCTTAAGACAAAAATAGCCTCTGATGAACAATGAGTTGTTCATGTATTATATTTATGACGGGGTTAAGATGATACATGCGCATGATGATGCTTGTTTAGAAAGTACGTATGTACAAATCTAATTTGGTAGTTTTAACCTTTAATTTATGTTCGTATACCAAATTTTTTATAATATCTACGTAATTATAGATATTATTATCTTAAGAATGGGTTAGACTCAATTTTTAAAAAATAACATAAGTTTATTTCGATGGAAAAGTCTCACATTCAAATTTTGAAAAAATATATACTATACAAATTTAGAACTTATCACGTAACATAATTTAAATATAGAAAAGATATCGACAAAGATAATTATAGTTTTTAAACATTTTATAACATGCATATTATATTTGGAGGAGTAAGGATCAAATAAGAAGAAAAATAAGAATGAGAAGAGTGAGAAGAAACTACAACCAAACATATAAGATGCACCTACAAAAGTAGATGCATCTGCCCTTAAAATTCTCCCTCTTATTTAAAATACGTAGTTAGAAATTTTTCTCATTCTTCTCATTTTAATATTACTTCTCACTAGATCTCTTCCCCTATTTGGGGACAATTCTGATGGGACGAATTTCTTTTTATTATATTTCTGATGGGTTAATGTTATCAATAAGTTGGTTTTTTTGTTTCTGATAGCTTTGTTTTGCTAACGAAATAATTTTATTAGTTAAGTACACCATCAAGAAAACAAAAATAGCATAAATACAAACTATTTCTTAATCGTTTTCTGTTGAACATCTGTTTTTTGATTAAAATCATAAAAATTTAGAATTTATCACGTAACATAATTTAAATATAAAAAAGATATCGACGAAGATAACAATGGTTTTTAAAACATTTTAGAACATGCATATCATATTTGGAAATGATTCTGATGGGGTGATTTTTTTTTATTAATTAAATAAACAACAATAGCATAAATACAAAAATTCAATATGTTTAACCATTTCTGTAAATTTAATGTTGTTACAGGTTTTTGGTGAATATAATATATTATTGATTGTACATTATAAAATGTATCTAAAGTTCCTAATGTTGAACTTTGTGATAATAATGAGTGTTAATATTAAGAATGGTGTTCTAAATATGATTGATGGTTACAAATAAAAATGCAACGGTTTCTGATGAAAAGTTTATTTTTTATTTATATAGTTATGCTAGTTAACTTTATATTAGCATGATTCTTATGGAGAATATGAGAATTTCATGTTGTTTAATAAATCATGATTATCTAAAAAATATTCCTGATGAAATATTGTAACTATGTCTAAACATTAGTTTCTGTTTAGAAATAGTAATACTTATGTCCAAACTCACTACAAAAAAATGCACCATTTGGCACGACATTCTCGTGCCAAAAATGCACAGGATGTCAACCCAAAGAAAAAAAGGCACGACATGTCGTGCCTTTTTGGTAGTGCCGTTTCTGTTGACCCAAAAAAATTTGGCACGGCACCATGCTTTATATTTTGGCACGACAAAAGTTGTGAGGCCCAAACGCAATTCAACCTGAAAATCCTCTTTGGCACGACAACCTTTTGCAAAATGGCACGACATTGTCGTACCCTTTTTTTATTTTTTTTTAAATCTTTTTAAAATAATGGAGAAAATGTTAATTTAATTACAAAAAGGCACGACAATGTCGTGCCAAATTGTAATAACATGTGGAAAAACACGTGGCCTTGGGTGCAGAATGGCACGACATGTGTGTGTATATTAGGGACGACAATGTCGTCCCTAATTTTCCTGGGCGAGCAAAAAAAAAAATGCAGCAAACTGCAGATTTTCCAGATTTGTCTTTCCAGGAAAATGGATATCTCCAGAAAAGATTATCAGTTTAATTTTTTCTGCTTTTTTCTTCACTCGGACCAATCCGCCTACCCGACTTCTTCGATTTAAAGTTATTTGTGTATCTACCCCAATAATACTATTGTGCCGTACCATTATGGAAGAAGATTCGGCCGACTTCCACGGGAATAAAAAAAATGGATTTACTTCCTTTTGGTATTTTGGCCAAAGTACATTGACTCCTCGATATTCAATCAAATCCTCTTCGTTGACGATTGAATTAAGTTCTCTAGTCTCATATTTAGTAAGTCCCGAGCTCTTTCTTATATATCGAGGATCATCAAAATAAGCAAGAATACTATTTCTACGGAGAATACCATTTCTGGGGATTTCAATTGAGATACCCGAAGAAGGTATGAGTGGGTTCTCTCCTTCTGGAATCGATTCGAGTGGGATGATGACTCTATTTCTTCGCCTCTTTGCCAATAAATCAGAATTCCCCTCGAGAATGGACGGATATATGAGATTCCAACGACCATTACATGTCATTCAATTAAGTTCTGAATAATCAAACAAATACAACCTGTAATCAATCACAATCCACAATACCAAATCGACAATATGATACAATACCAAATTACTAAACGGATCGAATAACATTCTACAATTCTACGATACCATTCAACAAATACGATACAAAGTAAAATACTCTTAAACTATACAAGGCGCAAATTTCCTAAATAACATGTCTCAAACTAACAAGTCACTAGCTTATAAAGCTAACATGTCCAAAAGTTATAAAGTTAACATAAATCCACGATAACATTCGATAAATACAATACTATTCCATAATATTAATAAGTCTAAAATTCACAAACTAACTTCCCGCCTACTCATCAATGAATTCGTCGCCCGACTCATCATCGAACTCGTCGCCTGCCTCATTATTATCCCCACTATTATTATCATCATTATTATTTAAATCATTATTATCAACATGATCATTTTGGCCCAAATGAGGATTATTTTGTAAGTTGTACCGGTTAAGGTCTGGTGGCGGCATTGCATAGTTCGAACTAGTACCCGGGCACGTGATAGAGTTGGGAAAGGTGGGGTGATAACAACCGGCAAATGCATTATTGGGGTTGAAAGTGGAAGCTTGGAAACCATAAGGGCCGGGAGGGGGAAAAGGGCCAGGAATGGGTACCGAGGGAAAGGGAGGTGAAAATGGATTACCTTGTTGGTTGTAGTGGGTGAAAAAATTCTGAACGTAAGATCCGTATGTCCCAATTGCGGCTTGGGCCGCGGCAGCGGCTTCCCTAGCCGCGACAGACTCTTGCCAAGCCGCGGCAGCTTCTGCCTCAGCCTGACGAGCCCGTTCTTGAGCAGCCTTGGTTTCCCTCATTGCCTCTGCCATATGCTCCCTAGTAACGTAATCTTCAGCAACATGCCCAGGTGTGAACCTGCGAGCGGTTGAGCCACCACCAGGTAACCTCCTGCCCCTGCCTGCCCAGTTCTGGCGGTTGTCACTCGGAACTACACGCTGCAATATTTCCAAGCTGCTCAAGTACGGGATGAGACCGGCTCTGACTTGCTCTTGAAGGGCCCTCATCTCATTCTGTGTAATTTCAAAAAAAATAAAAAATAAAAAATAAAAAATAAAAAAAGTTAGGAAAAAAATAATAAATGAGAAGTAACTTAATATAATGACGCATGTTAAGAGATAAACTACTTACGTAAGCCGTCTCATTCTCTCTCGTCTTAAATGTGCCATCTTTTTTTGAATGGCCCTTCCTCCAAGTTTCAAGCATGTCTTCATTTTGATTGTTATTGTTGACCGTCTATACATACAATATAAAATAAATTGATAACGAGGTAAATATAAACAATATAAAAACCTTTAAAAATCACAAAAATTATAACGAGTCTTACATGATGGTTGCGTCCTTGAACGAACGACTGTCGACCTTGGTGAGTTAAAATCTTATTTTTAGATCGATTTTCTGCATTTGTGACCGATCTTGCCATTCGTTTCGGGTCTAACCACCAGTCAACCAACATCTCCCATTCCTCTTGGGTTCTGTTCCCCCAGGCTTTCTGGGGTGGCGGATGTGCCCTTGCCGCCGCGGGCGTCTCGTGGATATCAAAGTATTTAGACTTGAGCCTGTGTTTGTATTTTCGGTATAGCGTCCTCTGCTGTAACCATAGCCCAAGTCCTACCCTTTCCCCCACCGTATAAAGCTTCTCTCCAACCTGGAATCTGTTCTCATTATTCAACCAAGGCGCCAGGTTGAAATAGGTCTACAAAAAAGTATACGCATTTAAACAAACACACAATTTAAATATAACAAGCATATCTAAATGGTCAATAACAATAAGAATAGAAATAAAATAAACAATAAATATAACCTGTAGGGCCGGCATTATATGCGCCTTATAAGAATCAGGAATTTCTTCCCAATCGCAATCAAGGGGAAGTGGCCTCACTTGTTCCCCAATAAGACTATTTAACTGCGGTGCCTAAGTGCCTACCGCTGAGAAGGTGCCTTGATCATCGGTATCAAAGCCTATAGGCAAAGGCTGCCCGTTATTCTCCCTAAAAGCCTTCCTTAAGGCCCGATTTGCCGTCTCACCGGTGATCATTGAACCTACAAATATAAGTTATTAAGTTGTGAAAATACATGTTAAAAAATTCAGTTTTATCAATAAAAATTAAAAAAAAAAAAAAAAAAAAAAAAAAAAAAAAACCACCATTTGTTACCTGCGCAATAGCCCGGCAAAGTAAATGAGGGTCGTCTTGGTGGATCACCGCCAGCATCCCCGCCGTGTGATTCGGCAGCATTTCCCCTCAACTCCCCAAATATGTGCATTAAAGACATATTCGTAGGAGTGAAAGGGAAATACTGTCGAATTTCTCTCAAATAGTAAAACAGTTATACGCATCCATATCCTAAATGAGACAAAACATTCAAAAAGCAGTCCCAAACAGGGGACTTTCCGAAATTAATTTCAGACAAGTTTTCTATAGGATGATTAACTTCGGACGGGGAATTTCCAAAATTAATCACTAAAATCCTAAAAACATTAAAATCCTAAAAACAGTAACACAACTTTAACAATCACAATATTACTAACCAAAGTATCATTTTCATTATCGACAATTAATAACATATCACATGACATTTTCATTTTCATTTTAACACGGTCACTTTAATTTTATAAGTAACAATTAATAACAAGTAATAAAAGTATATATATAACAAGTAATAACACTTTAAGTTTATAAGTAACAATTAATAACAAGTAATAAAAGTATATATATATATATACCTATTTCGCGGCTGAAATACAGGAAGTGAAGAAAAGAGAAAGAGAAAAAGAGGTGGTCCCAAACACTCTGACGGTCCCGGCTGTCCCAAATACTACACATAAAACCATAATTAAACAAACTATTGTCGTCCCAAAACACATTGTCGTACCAAATTAATTAATAAAAACTTTTTAGGATGACATTGTCGTACCAAAAAACATTAACAAAATAAAAATAAAAAAAAAGTCACTAACCAACACAAAAGGTGGTGGTGGTGGAGCTGCAGCTGCTGCGATTGTTGGTGGTGGTTCACGACGGTGGTTCACGGCGGTGGTTCACGGTGGTGGTGAGCTGTTGCGGTGGACCATCTAACCATCACAAACACAACATAAAACCATTGTAAACAAACCATAATTAAATAAATTAAATTAACAAACCAAATTTTATCAAAAAAAAATACCTTTAAATGTTACAAAATAACAAAAATTATACAAATTGTGCACAGTGGTGCGTGTGTAATCGATGGTTACGAGTGATAGTAGTGTTTTGAAGAAAATTGCGTTTTTTTTGGATTTTTCCCCATTTTTTTGATTTTTCTCCATTTTTTTTTCTTTTTTTACGAGGGATGTAGCAGTTTTTTTGGTGGGTTTTTTGTGTAAGTGGTGAAGATAGAGAAGATTGAGATCTGGTCAATTATTGTGGTATTTTTGGGACGAGACCAAATAGGGACGACAATGTCGTCCCTTTTTGTTTTTTTTTTCCCGAATTATTTTGCGGGTTATTTGACTTTTTATGAAATTTTTTGGTAAAAAAAAGGGTACGACATTGTCGTCCCTTTTTATTTTTTTTCCCTTTATTTTATGTATAATATAATGTGTTTAAATTATTTAATTAATACTAAATAAATTAAATTTGTTATAAACTTTTTAAATAATTTAAAAATTAATTAACTAGTTATAAAATGTTTAAATAAATTTAAAATAATTTAAATTAGTTATAAAAAAATTTAAATTAGTTATAAAATATAGGTGCTATGTAATACATCAATACATTATTATTATTATTATTATTATTATTATTATTATTATTATTATTATTATTATTATTATTATTATTATTATTATTATTATTACTACATAGTTCTTTTATACATCAATAATTTAAATTAGTTATAAAAAATTTAAGTCGTACCTTTTAAAAAAAATTTAAATTAGTTATAAAATTGATTTAAAATGATTTAAAATTAATTATAATTTTTTTTATATAAATTAAAACGGATGAAATGTTAAACGAACGAGTCGAGATAATGTCGTTATACATGACATTTTAAAACGGATGAATCGAGATAGTATCGTGATACATGATATGTAACACTAACGAGTCTAGGTGATATCGTTATACTAACACGTCAAGGTGATACTGGGTAGTCTATAACTCTTTATCTCATCAAAACATCCAACCAAAACTTCCCTCCAAAAATAATGGCGCCAAAACTTCCCACCAAAATCTACCAGATTTGCTCTATATATCACATAAAGAAAACTTGAGATCTTATCCCACCAAAAGCCACCAGATCTTATCCTCAAAACCACTCAACCTCACAACCTCTTATCTTCACACAAATTTCAAAACCTGAGATGGAGCCATTTAATCCTTTTATGTGTTCTTGTGGAGCAGGAAATATAAAATTAAGAACATCGCATAGAGAATATTCATCTGGACAACAATACTATTCATGTCCTCTGTCAAAGGTGAACAATCATACATGTCTTATTTATGTAAATATACAAATAATTGGGTTGTAATCTCTTAGAATTTTCTTATTATGTAACAGCCCAGAAAAGATAATGGGTGTGGATATTTTATGTGGAAGGATGCATTTGACGAGTACTTAAGAACAATCTCTGCACCAACAGAGTGCTCGAGCTGCCATGAAAAAGATCTTAGGATAAGCTTGCTGGAAACACAAAAACATGTGCTAGAGACAAGAGTAAGGTTGCTGGAGGCCAAACTTGAAATGGCAAGGATTCCTGACGATCACGCATGTCAGTCGGATGCATTACTTCGTGAGCTGTTAGGTGACATGGAAAATCTTCGTATGTAGTAGTAGTTGTTGTTCTTGTAGTTGTAGCTGTAGTTGCTGTTGTACGTAGTTGTTGTTGTTGTTCTTTTAGTTGTTGTTGTTGATGTAGTTGTTGTTCTGGTAGTTGTTGTTGTTGATGTTGTTGTTGTTGTAGTTGTTGTTCTGGTAGTTGTTGTTGTTGTTGTTGTTGATGTTGTTGTTGTTGTTCTTGTAGTATGTATCCGTCAAGTATTTTTATAAATCAAAGCACATGTTGGATTTGTAAAGCTGGTCATGTTCTAAGTTAACCTATCACTTATTACTATGTACCTTTCAATTTGACCATGTTCTAAGTTAACAAGATTATGGTTTCCAAACACCCCTTTTCCAATACTAAATTACACATGAATAAAGAAACAACTTGACAACAAAACGAAACAGATCAAACGAAACAACTCGGCAAGCAAACGAAACAACTCAAACGATATGATACACAACACGACATAGACCATATGCTACACACGACATACGAAACAACTCAAACGAAACAACTTGACAACAAAACGAAACAGATCAAACGAAACAACTCGGCCATTCAATTATTTTCCCTGCTACTTCCCGCTCTTCTAGAACCTGCACCATCTTTTCCCTTCCTTTGCTTGACGAAATGTTCAAACAATGCTTCAAGATTTGTTACCCTATTTCCCGCATCATCAAATGTGTAATCGAACGGGCTTTTTTCAGTTTCATCTTTTTCCTTCCTTTGCTTGACGAACTGCTCCCACATTGCTTCAGCTTCCAGTAGGTTTGCTCCTCCATTCCAGAATGTAGAATCAGCTTCACAGTCCAAATACACTCTGTAGAATCGCTCTTTCCTTAACCATTCCAGAATGCGGTCTCTCATCAACGGGTCTATGTTCTTATAAGAACCATATTCATCATAAATTTCTGACCCATACGTATCAAGAACTCGAGTAAAGAGATATATGGACGATAAAACCAGTTACCACTGTTTTTCCGGCGTGTAATCAGCCATTTTATTGTTACGTGTGTTTTGTGGTTATTTATGTTTTGACGGGATATATAAGGAAAACTTTGCGGGAAAAATAATGGCGGGAAAAATAATGGGGGGAAAAATAATGTTTTTAATTCTATAAATCTATTTAATTTTAAATTAAAGTACTTAATTATAAATATAAACTATTTAATTTTAATTCTATATTAAATAAAATTATTTAAATTAAATAAAAATAAAATTTTAAAATTAAATAATTTAATTAAAAATTGGTTAAAAAAAAATAGATTTATAGTTTGGGACGACAATGTAGTCCCAAAACGTTTGGCGGGATAAAAAAAAGGGTGTGATGTATTTATTTACTTTAATGTTTTGTTGAAAAGATTTTAAATTACTAGAAAACAAATAATTACAAAAAGGCACGACATTGTCATGCCTTTTTGCGTCGTGCCAAAACATTTTTGTTGACTGTTGTATTTGTTGAAAAGGTGTGGGTCCTACGTGCAATTTGGGACGACAAAGTCGACCCAAATAATTTGTCCGTCCCCAAACAATGATTTTGGTGTAGTGACTATACTACCAAAATTTACTGCACAAGCTCCGCGACCTAAAACTAGTTAAATGGTATGGAATCATGGGTTAGTGGACTGTGGATAACCATATGAAAATCAATTTACTCTCGTAATTGTCGTAAAGTTTGAACACGGTTGAGTAATAATGCAAGATTCATTGACACGATATGAACACGTTCATCTTGGTCAAATGAAGTTCTATAACGGTAATTTCTTAAAAGCTTGTTTCCTAAACAAAAAACAGGTGGATAATTTTGTAACATAACAATTACAGGAAAACATAAGAGAATGTTTCTTAATAATGGTCTAGTAAAAAAGGAAGTTAATCTTTTTGACTCGTTAATCTACGTATTATATAAACACTATACATGCATGGCAGTAAACATAAGCATTCACATTTTCAATAACTTGAAGCAAAGCAAAATGAAGCAAGAAACAGTTGTTGTGATAGTGGGAGCAGGACCTGCTGGAATTGCAACATCGGCATGTCTCAATCGTCTTAATATACCAAATGTTGTTCTCGAGAGGGAAGATTGTTATGCGTCTTTATGGCAAAAGAAAGCTTATGATCGTTTAAAGCTTCACTTAGCCAAAAACTTTTGTGAACTACCTTACATGCCATTTCCTTTGTCCGCGCCTACATTTGTACCCAAAAATATGTTTGTTGAGTACTTGAAGAACTATGTTCATCGTTTTAATGTAAACCCGTTGTACCAACATAGTGTTGAGAGTGCGTCATATGATAAGACAACAAGAAAATGGATGGTGAAAGTGAACAATCTTGTTTCTGGATTTGTGGAAGAGTATATAGGGGAGTTTCTTGTGGTGGCAACGGGTGAAAATAGTGAAGGATTGATTCCTAAAGTTCATGGTTTAGATAGTTTCAAAGGTTCGGTCATACACTCTATTGAGTATGAAAATGGAAAGAAATTTAGTGACAAAAATGTGCTTGTTGTTGGTGCCGGAAATTCAGGCATGGAAATTGCATACGATTTATGCAATTGGGGTGCCCAAACATCCATCGTTGTTCGTAGCCCTGTAAGTTTTTGTATCTTTCATTTGCGCAATTGTCATCCATATAGATTTTCAAACTCTAAACGCTCTCCCGCTCTATGTTTGAGTTTGAGCACGTGGACACATTTTCGTATAAATAATCTATCGCTATTGTTGTGACAGGTACATGTTCTTTCCAAAGAGCTAGTGCAACTTGGGATGTATTTATTAAGATACGTTTCATGTACTTCGGTGGACAGAATTGTTCTAATGTTAAGTAAGTTGTTATATGGAGATCTTTGTAAATATGGAGTGCAAAGGCCGACCAAAGGACCATTTTATCTCAAACGAGAAACTGGGAGATCGCCGGTCATTGATGTTGGAACAATTTCAAGGATTCAAACAGGAGACATTAAGGTATAACTCGTGTTATTTAGTTCTAATATCATATAACGGCTCAAACTATTATCAACCTTTGCGAAACATATATCAAATTTTTTTTCTTGTGTGTGTCTTAAGGTCATGAAGCGTATTAAAGATATAAACGGTGGCCAGATCAGGTTTAATGATAGTCAAGAGAAACAATTTGACGCCATTGTATTTGCTACGGGTTTTAGAAGCACTGTGCTGAAATGGCTTAAGGTAACTGAAGTTACTACATGTACGTTGACTTAACCTTTTTGTTTTGGATAATCCTAACGTTTGTGGTTGCAATTAGGATGAAGGAAGGGTCTTCAGCGAAAATGGAATGCCGAAGCATAAAAGCCCAAATCATTGGAAGGGGGAAGATGGTCTTTATTGTGTTGGATTTGCGAGTGCTGGATTATTTGGTATCTCAAATGATGCCAAGAATATTGCTAAAGATATCGCCCAAATTATTCATCAGAACTAAGCTCTTATCTATAAACGAGGGTGTAAATGTATATTTGTGTATTGTACATGTAGTATGTACCGTTTATAGTTTACGGGATATAGTAATTAGAATGAATCTATAAGGCTGTAAGTTATTTATCGTCATGCCATTCTTATTACTTTTATGATAGATTACTAAAGCAAGAACTCTAGCAATGCTCATGATGCAGAAATGCAGCATATAAGCAAGTGCCCACTCATATCTTAAAATCCTACGAGCGAGATAGAAATCACATATGAATGGGAAGCAAATTTGGAGACTAATAAAGATAAGGGCAAATTGTCTGAAAAGGCATCGAACTTGCCACATTTTTCTTTTGTGGGCATCGAACTTTTTTTTCTTCCTAAATAGCCCTAAACTTGCCTAATTTTCCTTTTGTAGCCTCTAATAAAAAATTAATTACATAAATTTACATAAATCATCCATGTGGCTCTAAACAATTACACCGTTCATCCTTGAGTCAATTACATAAAAGGTCCATGTAGCTATAAACTTAAACTAATCCAGGCAGCCACCATCCACCGCCTGCCGCCACCATCCGCCGCCTGCCATAAACAAATGTGATAGATTAAAGTAGCCCTAAACAATTACACCGTTCATCCTTGAGTCAATTACACAAATGTGATAGATTAAAATGCTTCATTTTTGTCAACATACCAACACAAAGTGAGTAATGTGATATGACCTTCATTAAAGTTTTCTCCAAAGGTGCACTTGACACAACTTGTAACATAACTGCTTTCGTTTTCATATATGACCAGATCCGTGAATTCTAAATCGCTATGTTAAGAAAAACCCTTAACGGAAATCTATACATGTGGTTCATATAAATTGATAAAATTGCAGCATAACTGCTGTCTTTTTCATTTGCGTCACCTTATATTACTATAAATATGTACCCAGCCAAGAGAAACAAAGCAATAGAAGTTGCAGTTAGGTCTAATATCAATGGCTGCCACTCCTGGGTTTAGGGTTTAGGGTTTAATCCGTGAATTCTAAATCGCCATGGACACCACTTGGAAGTTTTAAGGTACAACCTTCTCTTCACTATACAGTCAAAAATATTTTAGACTTAACCTCGAATCTACAAGCTTAATTAAAGACTTTTTCTTTTGTCATACTAAAAAGCTTACTAAAAGATTTATTTTGCATTGGACCTAGAAGCTTATTTGGAAGAAGCTTGACCAACTTCAGCTATTGGTGTAAATTAGTCATTCATTTAGTTGTTTAAATAGCTTCTTTTGAGTTGGAAAGGTTTCTTGAAAATGACTAATTTGCATGGAAATATGAGGTACAGTTTTTTTTTTAAGTCTTTGGATAAGTTTTGCTTTGAGATGCTCTTGATCAGTAATTATCCACCAGAGGTATGTGCATATTAGAAACATAATAGAGTACATCGACATAATTTGGCGCTTTCTCAATAGATAACATTTAGTTAGTGTACCAATGCTAAATTGATATAACTATGAGGCTTAAGAATACTTAACAATTTAATGTAATTTTGATCAAAATATTCTTGATATCAAATCTCATGACAGTGTTTTGTTTCATGATGGTGTATTCTTTGAATTGCTTATTGTTTTTATTTGAATAAGTAATTAGATCAAAAGTCACTTTGGTTATGTTTGAATATGATATACTGAGTATATATTTTTTGTATCTGTATTAACAATTTTGCTGCATTTTATGGGACTTGAAGTATTTACTATTTGGAATGTGCAAAACACGTACCCCTTTCGAGGTTAGACGGTATTATTATCCTAATTTTCTACATGTTGGTGCAGTGGAATTCTTGTATTATTGGCTTCATAGAGCTCTTCACCATCATATCCTCTACAATCGTTACCATTCTCACCATCATTCTTCCATCGTCACTGAGCCCATCACATGTAAATCTCTTTTTCTATCCTAAAAGCAATAGCGGGGCTGAAAATGAATAAACGCGCTCCTGTTTACTATATAACTAAAATAATTTGTCGCTTAAGTTATGGTAGTTATTGTAGTATGTTTTGATGGCAACTGTTACTCATCCATTTGCTGAGCATATTGCATATTTCTTTCTGTTTGCGATTCCGATGTGGTGGTGCTAGAGAGAGAGGGAGAGGGAGAGGCAGTAAAAGGGATGTGAGAAAGAGTACAAGATAGATTTTATGATATAAAGTTACTCAAGGATGAACGGTGTAATTGTTTAGAGCCACAGGGATGATTTATGTAATTAATTTTTGATTAGAGGCTACAAAAGAAAAATTAGGCAAGTTTATGGCTACTTTAGGGAAAAAAAAAAGTTCGATGCCCACAAAAGAAAAAGGTGGCAAGTTCGATGCCTTTTTAGACAATTTGCACTAAAGATAAAGGTCATTTTAAGACATCTTAACTAAACGAATGACAGACAAACAATACAGTTAAACAAATAAATCATTATATTTGGCCTAAAATTTGTTCTCACACAATACACACTTAAACAAATGAATCAGTGTGGCAAATTATATAGTGATTTGCACACGCTGTGAAAGTTTCTAAGTACAAAAATGACCAATCTTTTTTTTTTTTTTTTTTTTTTTTTTTTTTTTTTTTTTTTTTCATAAAGGTAAATTAAAATTCACTCATTGTCGTAAAATAGAGTAATTACTTTTTACCCTTAACGATAGATACTCTATATGACGTTTTGAGTATTTATCTATCCTATATATTGATATGTGATCTGTTATTAGTGTATACGAAATATATTTAAGGGATATGGACACTGAAGTTACTTCTGCATGAACATGGTCCAATAACTTAAGCAAGATACATTGGCATAACATGAACACATCGCTTTAATTTTGGTCATGTTAAGCTTTGTAACTGTTAGTTATCAAGGTTTGTTTACGATGACGGGGACTCGTATAAAGTAAATTAGTGCTCTTCATGTTGGCGTATGTGTCCGGACGTCCTGAGGTCCGGCAGGATTATCGACCGGACGACCTTCCCTGCCGTCCGGGGACGACAGATAACAGTGACCAGGTTTTACGGGATTCTTACCACGTGGCCTATCAAGTAGAGTGGTTGTAGACCTACAGGCAGGTAATATAGGTCTACGCAAACAGTAACAGAACAGTAACACAGGTACATAGTTGGGGTAGTATAAATACCCAACACATTTAATGTTTTGCATTGAATACACACACCCACATTAACTACTACATTAACTACCACATTTATTACCCTTTTCTTACTCTCACGCCGGAGCTTGGTCCTGGGCATCACCCGGGACGAGGCTAACGCGTGCTGTCCATTGTGCAGGAACTCGTATTTCCTCCGGAACCGTTGACAGAAGCTTAATTTCCAGGTCAAGCCGAACGACGGGAATTTGCTTCAACAAATTGGCGCCATCCGTGGGACCACGATTCATTCTACCGAGAGAATCGAATGAAAGGTCCGGAGTTAACACCTCCGCCCAGACCCCTCCCTCCCCCGGAGCAAATAGGCGGGAGCGGGGTCACGAATGATCAAACTTCCGGAATACCGGAACAGATACAAGCCCAGGTAGCGTCATTAGAGGCTCTTATTAAAAAGTATAACGCTACAGGAGCCAGCGCTATCAAACCCATCTGACTCACGTTCGGAGACGAAGATGAGCCACAAAAGGATGTTGAACCGAACCCCAAGGATGATCTTAGCAAACCCCACAAGGAAGTGGCTAGGTCACCCTTCACAAGGAGGATAGTGGAATTCGCTGGCCCCAAGTACACCATGCCTACCAACTTGAAGTTGTACGATGGGTCAGCTGACCCGGATGATCACATTAATCGTTTTGTAGGAGCGGCGAACCAGGGGGAATGGCCAATGTCGGTATGGTGTAGGATGTTCCAACAAACGATGGACGGAGCCGCACAGGGGTGGTTCAGCAATATAGAACCAGGGAGTATCGATAGTTGGGATGACCTCAGGGATCAATTCACCACAAGGTTTGCATTACGCCAGAAAAACATGAAGGACCCCATGAAGATTACCCGGATAGTGAGAAGGGCAAATGAGACATTGTCAGATTTCAAGGAACGCTGGACCGATGAAGCCAGCAGGATACCGGGGGTCCCAGAGCTTATGAAGATATCGACATTCATGGGCGCTCACCGGTGTCCTGACTTATCTAAGAAATTTTCTGATCAGGTCCCAAAAACTGTTAAGGAAATGATGACTCGGGCGGATGACTATGTCCGAGCAGAGAAGGCATACAAGAATACCGAGCTACCGAAAGGCGAGGTGCACGAATTATTACGAAGGGGAAATCCATCGGCAGTAAGGGATCGGAGCTTCAGAGGAGGATTTGGAGACAGGAAGAGGAACGACCGACGACCCTGGGAAAGAAGTGATTCTAGGCAGAGAGAAGTCTTTTCTCCGTACGTTGCCCCGAAAAAAGAGACTCGGCCCCGAAACGAATTCCGACGCAATGATATCAATAAGCCTGACAATCACCGGGTCATGCTCTCCGGCTTGTCCAAACAACCGAAGGAGATACTTTCCACGGAACACCATCTAAACCTACCCCCACCACCCCCGTTGCAAGGAAAGCCGAGCAAAGAAAATGAGAACCGATTCTGTGAATACCATGGAGAGAGGGGCCACCTAACTAATGACTGTTACCATCTGAAAAGACAGTTAGAAATGGCTCTCGAATCCGGGAAGCTGGATCATTTGGTCAAGAATGTACAGCAAAAAGGAAGGGAAAAACCGAGAGGTCACAACGGAAAAGGAAAAGTGATCAACATGGTCCATCATTACTCAGAAGACCGCAAAAGGAAAGTCAGGTTCTATGACGAAGACTGGATGTATGTCCCTATATCCTTTCCCCGGATTGCCGCAGGCGACCTGTCCGAAGAGCCATTGATTGTAGAAGCGGAGATAGAGGGCTACTTTGTTCGGAGGGTATTTGTAGACGAAGGTTCCTCCGTCCAAGTCATGTATGAACATTGCTTCAGGAACTTATGCCCTTCTATTCAATCCAGATTGCAGGAAACTCGCTCACCGTTGGTAGGGTTTTTCGACGAGGTCATTCAGCCCATGGGAAAGATTGAGCTAGAAGTACGTCTCGGCGATCATGGCCTGTTCCGGACGGTCATGATGATGTTCACGGTTGTGAAATCACCCTCACCTTACAACGTAATATTGGGATGGTCGGGTTTAAAGGAATTAAGAGCCATACCATCAACTATCCATGCTATGATGAAGTTCCCCACTCCCGGAGGAATAGCCACCTTAGCCAATAAGAGAGCGGTAGTCATGGAATGCAGGAGGCTAAAAGAAAGACCAGATCCCAGGAGAAGCTGTTCTCCCGAAAGGAAAGTAGAGACGGGGGATCAAGAGATTCAGGATAGCCTAAAAACAATAGAGGACATCCTGGTTAATGCGGCATACCCTGAGCAACGGGTAACCGTGGGAACCGACTTCTCCCGAGAATGCCGGAAGCAACTCATTGAACTTTTGAGAAAAAACAAAGACATTTTTGCTTGGGAGCCGGCAGACATGACCGGGGTGCCGAGGCGCCTCATGCAACATTCCCTCTGCGTGAGCGTCTCGGACACACCCGTTGCACAAAAGAGGAGAACATTCTCGCGGGAGAAAAACCAAGTGATCACTAAGGAAGTAGAGGAGTGGGTCAAAGTCGGCATAGTCCGCCCGGTAAGATACCCGACATGGATATCCAATCCTGTGCTGGTAAAGAAGTGTGACGGAAGCTGGAGGATGTGTATTGACTTCAAAAACCTAAACTCTTCGTGCCCAAAGGATTACTACCCTTTGCCGGAGATAGATTGGAAGATCGAATCGGTCATGGGATATAAGTATAGGTGCTTCTTGGATGCTTACAAAGGCTACCACCAAATCCAGATGAATAAGGACGATGAGGAGAAGACGGCATTCTATACAGAACGGGGAACGTATTGACTTCAAAAACCTAAACTATTCGTGCCCAAAGGATTACTACCCTTTGCCGGAGATAGATTGGAAGATCGAATCGGTCATGGGATATAAGTATAGGTGCTTTTTGGATGCTTACAAAGGCTACCACCAAATCCATATGAATAAGGACGATGAGGAGAAGACGGCATTCTATACAGAACGGGGAACGTATTGCTATACCAAAATGCCGTTTGGATTAAAGAACGATGGAGCAACCTATCAGCGGTTGGTAGACTCCGCGTTTCAATCACAGATAGGAAGGAATTTGGAAGGATATGTGGACGATATGGTCATAAAAAGTCGAACAGAACGCGAAATGATAGCCGAAATTGCCGAAACCTTTGACAACCTTAGAAGGATAAACATGAAGCTGAATCCGCGAAAGTGTTCTTTCGGGGTAGAGGAAGGGAAGTTCCTCGGCTATATGGTGACGTCGGAAGGTATAAGGGCGAACCCCCGGAAGACAAAAGCAATCATGGAGATGAAGTCTCCGGAAACCCTAAAAGAGATGCAAAGTCTAAGTGGGAAACTAGCAGCCTTGAACATATTCCTATCGAAGTCGGCGGAAAGAGCCCTTCCTTTCTTTGACACGCTGAAGAATATCACCAAAGAAAATAAGGACGAATACCGCTGGACAAACGAGGCCGAGATGGCGTTTCAGGAGAGGAAAAGGTTGATACTTGAGCTGCCCTCCCTGTCCACACCTAAACCAAAGGAACAGTTGCTCATATATCTAGTGGCCTCAAAAGGAGCAGTAAGTGCAGTATTGATGGTAGAAAGAGAAGGAAGGCAGTCGCCAGTGCACTATGTCAGCCGGACACTGCATGACGCCGAAACACATTACTCTCCAATAGAGAAGTTAGCCTTGTGTCTTTTGCATGCATCCAGAAGGTTGAGGAGATATTTTGAGGCCCACCCCGTTCGAGTCATTACTGATCAACCCATCAAGCAGATATTGAACAAACCAGAAGTCTCAGGAAAGTTAGCCAAATACACTGTGGAACTGGGAGCATATAACATCACCTATGCTCCTAGAAATGCAGTTAAGGGGCAAGTGTTGGCGTATTTCCTAACGGAAGTACCTGTGGAGTCCGGACGCTCTAAAGGGAAAAGTACATGCATCATGGAAGTAGGGGACGGAGAGTGGTTACTGTATACGAACGGAGCATCCAACAAAAAAGGCTCCGAGGCAGGTTTGGTCCTTATCAGCCCGGAGAAAGAAGAACTAATCTATGCCCTGCGACTTAATTTCCCCAGCACCAATAATAAAGCAGAGTATGAGGCCTTGTTGGCCGGACTAAGGATTGCAAAGAAGCTCAAAATAAGGGCTTTAAGTGTGCGAGTAGATTCGAAGCTGGTGGCCAGCCAAATCAACGGAGAATTCACAGCTACTAAAGAAAGCATGCAGAAGTACTTTGTCACACCCCCAAATCACCTGTTTTGCAGCGGAATGAAATTCCTGAGGATTGACTGTCATAGCTCACAATCACAGTTATATTGAACGACCTAAAGTGTCGTTTAAAAACACATCACTTGATATTTATTTAAAACATTCAGAGTTACAAGATAGGTCCCAAAAGTTGATAAAGTTTGCGGAAAATATTGTTATTACAAGCCAAACGATGTTTTAGAAAATGCCATAATATACAATGAGACGCGTCGACGCTGCGACTCTATGAGGGTTCCTTATTCGTGCCATGATGCGAATGTCTTAGTTACCTGAAAATACATTGCTAAAACGGTCAACAATAATGTTGGTGAGAAATCATAGGTTTATGAAAATGATTTATACGACTACACAAGTATAGACCATGTATGACAATAATGTCACATAAAAATGTTACAATTGCTATAAGTCCATGACACCGAAACTAGACTGATCATGATGTTCGCCCCAACAGAGTGTTTGCCAAACAACTCAAATAATGATATTAAATGAAATGCATCCGTTTAACCAGTTGGAATCCACCAACCCGGATGGAGGAGTCACCCTCGATAGATCTATCCACTCACCCTCGCTTCTATGAAATTAACGGCTCATGTTATATAATGGGGACATTCAATTGGCATGAGGTAACTTAAGCAATGTAATGAATTTGATATACTTGGCATCGTAATAAAAATGATGTGCAATGTATTCTCCCCCGCAAGTTTGAAAATAAGTATAAACATGTACAACGAGGCTATGAAAACTCACTTGATGAATTGATGCGATGACAAAAGTGGTTACACCGAAATGTAGCGTGAATCTCGAAACTGACCTATTATGAATGATATGATATGTAATAAGTCATGATGTAATGTTATGCATGCAATTCGGATGATATTTATACCACTTATGAATTTTTGAAAATAATACTTTTCGTCGAAAAAATAATCTTTTAACGGCTTGACCATTTTTAAATTACTTACATGTATTTATGTTGAAATGATATCCGACGATAATCATTTAGTGATTTATTAAGAGATTATAACTTTTCGTCGTAAAATAATGTCGTTGAAATTTCCATGAAAGTGACTAAATCAGCCTCTAAAAGCTAGTCGTAAAATGGTGCACGTCGAGCGTTAGGAAACGAACGCAACGGTTTTAGGAAGCTCGTATCATTATCTCAAAGTTTTAGTGTTTAAGTTTCCTTCCTAGAGGTCTCGATCACAAAGAAAAATATAGGTTAAGTATGGTACCTTAGTCCAAAGTATAGTTTAAGGGTGGTTTTCGGCAAAGTTTAAGTAACCGTAATTAATTCATTACAACTCCGCTAGAAAAATGGTCGGACATTTTGGAAGATAGGCTAGGCGATCTTACTTTTACTAGAAAACATCATTTTTATAAGAAAATGTACTCCATTTTAGTTCTCCAAATTTTGTTCTCCATTTTAGTTCTCCAAATTTTGTTCTCCATTTTAGTTCTCCAAACTTTTTGTTCTCCAAATATTTGTTCTCCAAACTTTGTATCAAAGTGACTTATATATTTTCGATAAATCGACACATTTTATAACGCCTAAGCCTCGTTTTTGACTCGTACAAAATAGACGTAACATGCTGAAATTTTCAGAATTTATAGTTTTCGTCGCTTAACTTGAAAAATTCATAACTTCTTCGTTATAGCTCCGTTTTAATCCGTTCAAGCGGCCACGTTTTCGTTTTAAAGTGTATTTTCTAAATTTCTAGGCCAAAATTTTTTAATCACTGTCGAAATTTCCAGATTTTGAAAATAAGGACAGACCCTTTTTAAAACGTGTCGAAATGAGTTTTTCTCGCGCCAAACCTATTCTAACCCATTCAAAACAACTCCGAAGCTATTCTAATCCTACCATACACCTTCTTAGGGTGTCATGGGTTCTTAGACATCACCAAGAGTGATATATTACAAGGAATAATTATAGGATAACATAAATATATATAACTCTTAAAATCAATGTAAAAGTGGTACAAACATCATATGACTTGCATGTTTTCTCAAATATGATGAAATGAATATGAAAATGAATATGAAATATGATCATGAATATGAAAAGCTTACAAGTAACTTGATGAGGTTTATGAGAACAAAGGATTTTTCCTAATCACCCAAGGTTTATATTGCAAAACCTTAAACAAAAGTGATACTAGAGTATGTAAAACTTGATTAGAGAAAAGTTTATGATCTCCTTCTTGGTCCCCTTGGTTGGCCGGTTTGCAAGAGAAGAGAGAAAGATAGATTTTGATCTTTTACTTGAGAAATAATGAAGTGTAAGTGTTTAGATATTATCAAGAGTATAATACAATATACTTAGTAGAGATATTATGCAAGATTAAGTGACTCACCCAAATGACTCACCCCCTTGTCGACAAGGGGTTGTTATCATTTACTTTTATATATATATATTTTTTTAAATGCACAAGTATGAGTAGATGTGTAATGGTAAGTATAGTTAAGTAATTAAGTGTACATTTAAGCTTGTAAAATAGCGTTAACTAAAATAAATTTTTAACGGGTCAAAATAAAACATATTGAAGTCATAAAATTTATAAAAATACATTTCTTGCAAAAATTAAGTGAAATAATAATAATCGTGTAATATTTAAGAAAACCGTCGTAATTATATAAATATAACAATTTATATACAAAATAAATTTAAAACACTGGGTAAACTCATAATATTATTTTATAAACTTAATATGAGTATAAAAATATATCGGGAAAATTTTTGGAAGTAATGGATCAATTGTACAAAATAATTAATCACGCGATAACGTTTATTTAATATGAAATTATACATTTAATGTAATATGCAAAACCATGCATGAACTAATATGATGATAATGATGCTAATGATATGTAGACTAAACCTAGTCTATATGGAATGTCCTCGATGATATGATCATGAATTCACAGCTAAACCATTAAGGTTACGCGAATTTGATACTCGTAAACCTAGTTTACGATAAATGATAAATGGTGAAGCATGAATAATGATTTGAGAAATGACCTGAAAATACAAGTTGTCACATACTTGGCCCAAGCGAAGAAATATATAGCCGGTTTTCAAAGCTTCAAAATCTGCATCATTCCAAGGGCTCAAAATCAGAAGGTAGATGTACTAAGTAAGCTAGCTTCAGTGGCCTTTGATCACCTTACCAAAAAAGTATTAGTCGAGGTCCTGGAAAAACCATCGGGAAATGAAGAGATGGTTAACACCATAGTAGAAGGGGAGACGGACAACTGGATGACGCCGATCATCAAGTGCTTGGAAGAAGGGATATGGCCGGAGGATCCCAATGAGGCAAGAAGTTTGAGAATGAAAATTCCACAGTACGCTATGGAAGAAGGAGTCCTCTTTAAAAAGGGTTACTTAGTGCCGATGATGAGATGTGTAGGGCCATTACAGGCAAACTACATAATTCATGAAGTGCATGAGGGATGCTGTGGAATGCATTCCGGACCAAGAACCGTGGTAGCCAAGCTTATGAGACAAGGGTATTATTGGCCCACCATGCACCGGGATACCAGGGAAGAAATTAGGAAGTGCGACTCTTGCCAAATACACTCTCCGGTACCCAAACTCCCCAAGACACTAATGACATCCATCATGGCCCCATGGCCCTTCTACCAATGGGGAATGGATGTGTTAGGTCCCTTTCCGGAAGCACCAGGCCGCATCAAATATGTGATAGTAGCAATTGACTATTTTACGAAGTGGATAGAAGCAAAGCCGTTGGTTAAGACGACAGGGAAAGATGTCATAAAATTTGAGTATGAAAACATCGTATGTAGGTACGGCCTACCGGGGGTCATAGTCACTGATAATGGGACCAATTTTGTCAATGGCCCATTCAAAAAATGGTGCGAGGGGTTGAAAATTAAACAGATGAATACAGCTGTGGCACACCCGCAAGCCAACGGATTGGTAGAACGGGCCAACAGAAGCCTGATGGAGAGAATAAAAACGAGGCTTGGACGAGAGAGAACCGGATAGGTGGATGAGCTACCTAACGTTTTATGGGCGCACCGGACAACTCTAAAAACTAGCAACGGAGAAACCCCATTCAGCCTGACATACGAAAGTGAAGCTGTGATACCAGAAGAAATAGGGATGCCTACACATCGGACCATGATGTTCCGAGAGGATCAGAACGAAGAAGAACAACGTTTGAACTTGGACCTTCTACAAGAAAGAAGGGAAAATGCTGCCATCCGAGAAGCTAAGTACAAGACGCACGTCGAGCAGTATTACAACCGGAGGGTCAAGCCAATGAATTTCAAGGTAGGAGACTGTGTTTACCGGAAGAATGAGACTAGCAGGGTGGAAAACCAAGGGAAGTTGGGGCCTAATTGGGAAGGGCCCTACCGAGTAGTAGGAGCAAATCAGAATGGCTCTTATAAGTTACAAACGATGGAGGAGAAGGAGGTCCCTCGGACCTGGCATGCTATAAACCTCAGGAACTATTTCTTATAATTGTTATTGTGATAAGAATCATATTATCATTGTGTAACCTAAGTTAATTATGTACTTTGTTTCAATGATGAAAGTTTTCCCACAATGGGGAAACAATTTTCCATGATAACTTATGTGATATATAACAATTCCGACGGCTGGCCCCCGTCGAGTATGAAAAGCATAAACATGCCCGAAAGCACCTATCGGATGCCCTTTAACTTTATAAAGATGCCCGAAATACGGATGCCCAAGTGTAAAACACTTTGGACGCCTGGTGGAATAACCACGCAGATGCCCGAGCACCTGTCTCGGATGCCCAAATAATGGATGCCCTTTAACTTTATGAGGATGCCCGGAATCCGGATGCACGACCTATGCAGCCGGATGCCCTTAGAATAACCTAAGGAGGATGCCAACGCGAAATATAAATAAATAACAAGGAAGAGTAAAGCAAAAGCAACATGTGTCAGTAGGTCAAGCAAAAAGAGCATTCATTCACAAATTGACGAATCACAAAGGAAAATCGTTAATTATTACAACCATATTATCCGAATAATTGTTCACAAATTACAAGTCATAAGGGTGGCTAAAACTTAGGCATTCTGCTTCGCAACATCAACAAGAGTATCGGCAGCCGGAGTACCAGTGGCAGGAGGAGGATTGGATGGTCCGGGAGGATCCCTTCTGATAGGAGCCGCCGGTTTCATATTTAGCAGATCCCCCAGAGGTAAACGGTAGGAGTCGACGAGCTTTTGAATAAAGGGATACTCAGCTTCGAAAAGCTTGTCATACTCAGCCCTCCATAGACTCGGAGCATCCCTGTTAACATTCCTGATACCCTGAAGGGCAGCCTCCATCTCCTCCTCGGTCCTGTTCACCTTGGCTCCCGTCACGAATCCTGCTTGATAGGTCAAGCTGTATACCTTGGCCATTCTCTTTTTGTACTCCACGCTTCCGAACAGTCGGCGAACAGCCGAAGGCAAAAGACACCGAACAGCGTTTTGATTCACGACCTCACTCTAAGCGACCTCGGCAACCAACTTGCCCTTCTCAACCTGAAGAGACGCCAAAGATTGGTTCTTAACATTCAACTCACTCTCCAGTTTCCTAATCTTCTCGGCCTGCGCAACAGAAGTCTCCATCCACTCATTCTTGTCTCGGGTTATCCTATCAACCTCCTCCTCCAAGCCTTTTTCCCTATCCGCACTAGCCTTCAGACCGGTATCCAGCTTCTGTAACTCCTCGGACAATCTTCCATTTTCGCCCTCGGCAGCCAGAAGCCTGTCGGCAAGTCCTTGGCAACCCTTATGATCTTGGCTCAGTTTCCAATACCCACTTGAGAGATCCCTGAACCTCCTCAATAGTTCACCCTGCGCAATCACACTTTTGCCAAAATCCTCGTACGCCCGACGAGTAAGATCAATGTTGTTCATCTGCTCCAGAGCTTCTCTTTCGGCAGGGGTAGCGAGGTTATCAATCAGTTCTCGGCAAGAGCGATATGAATTTATCCGGACGTCATCACGGAGAGCCCAGTTGGGGATAAAAAGGTTGGTGGCTTCATCTTCACCCCAGGAAAGAGGATGATGAGAGGAAATTAACGAACAAACAGAGATTAATGAACCTAAGATTAAGGCATACCTGAATCTAGGTTAACCCTTTCAACATGCTGAGGACCGCCAATGTGAGGGGCCGAATGACCTGAAAGGCAGCCAAGTAGCAAAAATAATAACAGGAAATAACAAAATAAATAAGGGAGTCACACGAGGGCTGGTACGTACCTTTAGAATTGTGTGGAAGTGAGTTGACCGGAGGAGAATGGCCACCTTCATGATGGGAAAGGGGCGGCTGTTGCAAAAAACCACCACCTCCGGCGCCGTTGTCGCCCATCCCCTCAGGTGCCACAATCTCTTCACCCCCTCCAGCAGCAACATGGGGAGTCTCCTGCTCAGCATTAACATTTAAGTTCGGCTCTTGGCCGTCTGGATTGGCTTGGTTCAAGGGCTCTGCGTTAAGCACGGGTGAACCAGAGGAGAAAGTTTCAACAAAACTTGTCTTCTTTTTCTTGTTCTTGACCTTAGACGTCCCCTCACCTTTCCTTTTTGCTGCTAGCCGAGCAGCGACTTCCTTCTCTTTCTTCTCTCTTGCAGCCACAACCTCCGGATCTGCCTCTTCGGCTCTCCTTGTCATCGCATCCTTAGGAGGAATGGCTGCTCCCACCGGCAGAGGATCAATCGTCCTCTTGGGATTTTCCCGATTCGGATCGATGGGAGGGCCTTTGCTCACCACCGTATCATCCCATTTCGGGAGTTCAAGGTACTCAGACATGTCCACAACTGCAAGAAGAGATTGTCTAAGAAAAACATAAAGTAATAATTACAACAAACCCCACATGAACTAGACAAATAATTACCGTGACCCTCGGCATCCTTTAGGAGAGGCTCGAACCCTGGATTTCTGAAAACCGAGGAAAGGTGACACATCCACAACAAGCTAATGGTCGGTTTCCTTAGTAAAATGGGAGTACGGATGAGCTTCTCGGCGTTATCCTCAGAGAAACCGTCAGGAAAAGGATCGGTAATCTTAGAATCCTTATGCCTCCATGCCATGGCATAGGGGATTGCCCTACGGTCAATCAGAAAAAATTTCTCCTTCCAATGTTTCAGGCCGGAGAGCACCTCTTTAAAACACTTGTAAGACTTCTTACCTGTCCTACTCTCAAAAGAAAACCAATGCCCTTGCTTACACAACCGATAATGTAACACCCCCAATTTCGAGATACGCATCGGAATTCAAACTGGGTGTTACTTCATGGCACAACAGTCATAATAATAGAAAACGATCTATAAAGGAGTCGTTTTAAGAAAGCTTTATCATTCAAATATATCAGAGTTTACAAAATAGGTCCCAGTTGGTTCCATTGTTTACAAAATACATTAATATAAGTTTTTGATGTTTTGTGAATGATAAATTATTTATAGCCTTTTTGATCTTGTCCTTGCCCTTCCGTGCCAACTTTCGACATTATGGACCTGAAATACATGCTTAAAACTGTCAACACAAAGGTTGAGTGAAATTCATAGAGTTTAGGAAATCAGTTGAACACAATATTCATAACGTGAGGTAATGAGTCTCACATTTATGGTTTAGAAAACAAAACAGTTATTATTCACTAAGCATCATGCAATCAAGGCGTTAACTTGCTGTCATATAATAGTAACCGATGCCCCAAGTAGGTAAAATTTGCCGTTTTACCTGATGTACTCAAATATAGTGCGTTTGTTTACCGGATCCTGGTCAAACAAACGGGATTCGTCAATCCCGATAGATCTATCCACAATATTCGCGCTCACTTCACTCGTGATTAATGATTCATGATTTAGGGACTTAAGATTGGCAAATGCGGTAACTTAGTGCAAGTAAAATAATCACATAAGTATACAGTTTGAAAGCAATGTATTCGGTTTAAAATAAAGCATGTATCTCCCCCAAAGGTTTGTAAAACAATTAAGTAATAGAAAGTGGGGCCATGAACTCACCGTAGTGTAAATGATGTTAAGTACTTTAACGGATGATGGATAAGTTGGAAAACTCCTACGTGCAACCTAGAAATGAAATGTTGCGTCTTAAGTTTGGAATAATGTTTTAGGAAAACATAAACCATTCTATATATATTTCTATGTTGATCATGATGTAGTCAATTATCATTTGATGTTTATAGAAAGATATTTAATATGTGAAAACGTATTTAGTTTATAGATATCGTACTACCGTTTGGGCCATCATAATTCAGAGTTCATGCAGTAAACGTTCGAGGAGCTAGGACACTTTAAATCGTAAATCCAGCAACTCGTCGATACGTTTTACTCAAATGAAACCCCTCACATGAAGCTCCCTACTATTGTAGCACTTAGTAAATACAACATATGTTTTGAATGAAGGTTGTTATAACATAAAGTTTATCATGTTTTAATAAGTATCTAGTTTTTACAAGTTCTCGTCGTTTCATAAGTATAATTACCATAGTTAACGGTCTTGGGCAAACAAGCCTTGCGGCTTTAGCCATGGCCTTGCCATGACTTTGGTCTTGACTACCATGGTCTTGAGACTTAGCTTTGGCCTTAGCCGTAGCCGTGGTCTTGGCTTATGGCCATTAGGCCTCTTGGTTTGCTTTTAGTTGTGACAAAATTATAGTTATGAGACTATATTTATGGCAGTTTCTGTTTTTGAAAGATTATGGCCTATTTATGCGTTTTCAAGGTCCGAGCTTCTTTGTTATTGAAGGAAAACGTCGTTCCGGACAACTTTCGTAATTTAACTTTTTGATGAAATGGAATAGAAGGGCCTCAAAAAAATTCGGAATTTAGGCAGAAAGTTATTTTGGCAGATTCATATTTTAGCTTCGCTAATTTCTTTTTGTCATAACTTTTGACTCGTGTGTCCGTTTCGGGTGATTCAAATTGCTATGTTTTTGTTTTAATATTATCTACAAGAATATGAAAAGTATCAGATCTATATGTGGTCGATTTTATGGAAACTTTGTACAAAAGTTTATCATTTAAACACTTATTAACCCAAGTTTAACATATAAGTTCTTATAACTTGTTTTAAAGATTTTTGTACATCATGATCCAACATATGAGCATATATAGCATAGATTTAAGAATATGAAACATGTAAATGATGTAGAGCAAGAGTGGTGGTTAGTTATTCTTACAACTTTTGGCTTTCAACTTAAGAAAGGAAAATCAAGGATCAAGAACTAGAACAAGAACTAGTAACCCTAGCTTCCAAATTCTTCAACCTCTTGATACTAAGTTGTGATGACTTGGGAAAACACTTGAAGTCTTCTACTAGAACACCTCTTGTGTGGATTGGTGATCATAAAAGGATGGAAGAAACTAGTACTTGGATCAATCAAAGCTTAACATGAACTTTGGAATTGATAAGGACTTAAACTCTTGAATAATACTTGAAAGGAAACTAGCTAATGAATGTGTGATATTTTTGTGATATGGAACGACCTAGGAGGGAGGGGAGGGGGCATTTATATGGCCTTGAGGAGGTGCAAGGGTGGTGAATCACTAAGTCTTGCTAGCTAAGTTAAACATGTGTTACAAGATTAAGTAAAACTTAGTCATGTAAGTAAACACATGTAATGATCTAGTGTAAGCAAGACTTATCACATGCCACCATTACATGGTGACTCCCCCCACCCCTAGAGGTGGTTTGTAAGAGTAGGATAAGATGACTTTGCTAATTTTGGTATTATCTTGTTTACGGGGTGAGTTTTGGTTCCGTTAATCGTCAACTGTAAGCCGTTAAGTCACGAAACATAAAACCGGGTATCGTAAAAATATGAAACTTATAGGAATGATTAAACTCATCAATTTACTCATTATTATCTTATAAAAATGAGTGATAAGTTTAATGGGTCGCGTAAACGCTGCTAAAACTGGAAACGTAAGCTAAATACGTGAAAAATGCAATTTATCAGAAAAGAACGAGATTTCAGGGAAACGACCGTGAATTTATTTAGAGTATACTAGAATTAGTCTAAAAGTGATATGAGATGTCAAAATGTGGTTTTCGTCATACGCGGGATAACTTAACAGTTATTTGTGAAGTTTAAAAGTTACGCGATTTAAGCAAAAATGTAGAACGTACAAGGTTAATTCCTTTATGGTCAAAGGAGGAGGGAAATATGTTTGACTTTTCAAAAAAATGTAAAAGTGTCAAAAACATATTAGAAACACAGTGCAGGAATCGTTAAGTCTGGATGTAAGTAGAATTGCTTAAAACGTAAGTTTAGTTTTGTCAGCGCAGGGTTTATTTGGTGACATAAAAATAAATTTTAAAAATTCTCAAATTAATCATGAGTGATCTAAAAATTAAACTGATGTGAGAAAAATTATCAGAGTTGATTTTCGTTAAGCGCGTGATGTTTAAACGGTGGACCGTCCAAAACGAAACTTTAAAACGATGTTTTCTTAATAACTTTTGCGAAAATGATCTAACTGTAATACCTGAATTTCTAAAATTCACAAAAAGACCAAAATACCCTTATGATCAAAAATAAGAATAATTAAATAAACACAAAACCAAATGAGCTACGTAAATTCAGAAAACTTATAAGAAATATTACGTATGATCCAAATAAATCTTAAATAACTATGTAAAGTCAATTTTATAGTTTATGATTTTATAAAAATTGATTTTGTATTTTTCCTTAATAACCGAATATATCTAATAGTTTTATAAAAGAAATTAATTAATAAAAGCCCAAAATAAATTTCCAAAACTAAGAGTCCATTTATTTTAAGTCCAATACATATTAAAGCCCACAAGAAAAATTGGAAAAGTATATATATACATATATTCGGTTCACCATTATCCCTAATAACCGATTTAATCACAAACCGACTTCAAAACCCTTCATAATTCGATTTCTAGTTTCCAGAGCTTGAGACCATTTTTCTTGGACAAGTTTGAAGGTAAAGAAGGTGGGAAAAATAGTGTTCGAGTTCCTAGGCTGCTGTTTTAGTCGTGGGTAGTTTTTGGATGAATTAGGGTTTCGACAAGTGAGGGTTTTGTGCTTCTTTTGTTCTAACGATCCAAGCTCATTAAGGGTAAGTTCCTAATGTTGATTTCAGTCCTATAAGTCATATATAACACATAAAAATTGGCCATGCATGTTTAATATGTTGTATGGAATTATTTGGAATCTAAAACCCTAAAAGCGTATGAATATAACGAATGGGTGTATAATATTTTTAGAGACCATGATTTGATTTTTCCAGAAGCTATTATATGATATAAGACCTGAATAAAATACATACTTATTAATTTGAAGCTTGTATGAATTGTTTTGAGTTTTATGGGTCGATTAAACATGAAAAAAGGAAGGTTTTTAAAAGGGACCGATTAGGGTTTGCATGAATTAGGGTTTTCTTGTAATCATTGAAGGTAATTAATGAAGTAGTAATGATGAGCTAATGATTGGTTAAACTTAGGTTTAGGGCTTGTATTTGAATTATGTCTATTCGGCCTTAAATAAAAGTTTTGGGTTGGTTTTGTAAAATATGAAACTTAAGGGTCATTTTTGGGAACAGTAAAATAAAGGTAATAAACGTATAAAAACAAGTGTGGGGGTTAAACATGTAATTTTGGATATTTAAAGGGCCATTCGAATTGTATTTAATTTATTAGGGTACGTTTTGTAAATTCTAAAACCTTTGGGTTAAAAGTGTAAAATCTGATAAAGTAAGGTGAGATTGTGAACTTAAAGATGTCAAGGGTGTAATTTGAAATTCTGAGTAATTATGGGTTCAACAAGTGTAAATTGATTTTTGTAGAGACACGCATGAGTTAAGTTAATTTCGGTTTGTTATCATTTACGTTCTAGGTTAAATTGGGAAATCATTAAAAGAAGTAATATGTGAATTTAATGCGTATTTAGTAATATTTAAAGAGTATGGGAAACCCTAGAACCTAAATAGAAAGTTGGTGAATTAATGAAGAATACCCTAAAATGTTGAGAATTCGTCTGTCACTAAAATAAGAATATTCTGACAACTCTAAAAGTATTAATGCGATAAATCCGTTATAATATTAATGATTCTAATAAGTATTAAATAAATCATAATCCGTGTAGATTCGTTGGAGGAGACGCGACGTTACTTCTTCATATTCCTACATTCGTTTCTTTTCTCTCATTGCTTTAAGGTACGGATATTCTGACCTTTTCAGTAAAGGTCCCTCATGTTTCCCTTCTTTGTCATTCTCTTATGCTTATTAGGATTTCCAATGCCATTGCTATGAACCTTTTTCCTGATTGTGTGATTTGTTGTTTATCTGAAGTTATGTTTTATTGAACCATGCAAGATCTGATTTGAACTTTATGTTAGGAAAACTTTGATATGTGTAATTGTTGAACCTTACTATATTTGAATATGAACCTTATGATAAGATGTTATCTGATAAGTTATATGAAATCTTTAAGATGAAGTATGATCTGTGTCATTTATGACGATTTGTTTGACCTAAGTTAGTTTGACACCCGAGCCAAATTATTAACTAGTCATGGGGGTTCCATGTCCGTGTCAGCAAATGCACTTCTGACATGACTCTAGGGCAGTAGAGTGATGTTCTGCCACGTCCCTTATCTGTTATCTGTATGAGCTCAATTTGAATTATATTACCTATATTTGTCTGTGGGGCGTATGGATGCATCCTAGATCTGTTATATGCCATATATTATTTGTTATCTGTTATATGTTATCTGATGATTGATGCTGCGTGCATGCACGTCCTTCATAACTCTGGTAGGTCTCCCCTACAAATATGTTGCCTTATGTGATTATGATATGTTTCTGATATGGCATATGTTCTGGGCTTCGAGGTAGTTAAGCTATAAAACTTATTCTGATATTCTGAATTATCTTTTGAAAAGACTATGATTTCACTATCTTTCTTTTACTTTATTTCGTATTTGTTCTCGTTTCGTATTCGTTTTGCTTGTATATCTGTTCACTGGGCTTTGTAAGCTCAGCCGCACTTTTCTTTTCCTGCGGCAGGTATTAAGCGTTCAAGATAAGCTTATGGGATAGCTGATCTGGGTTTGAGAGTAAAGATGAGAGCAAGATTTTGACCATAGAGATCTTAGATTTATTTTGAAGTTTAGTTATTTATGTTTTCTCTTGAATATTTTTGTAAGGTTTTCGCTTTTGTTTAGTTATTAAAGTTCTGATATGAAACCGTATTGTGATATCTTTACCCTTGTCGGGTTGGGGTGTTACACTAACGATTGTCAAACTCTCAGGTCATTACTAAAACAATTTATCTTACGAGAATGTGAAATAAAAATTTTACGGATGAATAGTGAAAGTGAATAGTAAATTCTCGAAAATGAAAAGTATCCTAAAAATGCGGGTGGTTACAGTCTCACCACCTTAATGGGAATTCCGTCCCGGAATTCAGGGTGTGTTATCCGATGTTGAATTGTCTGCGAAAATGTGGATGTATGCGCCGAATTCTAATCTTTGCGTTCTCAAGTTTCTGGTCATAGAATGTGTTATATACCATGTGGCTTAAGTTGATAATATAAAGGGTTTTGTTAAAATCTTATAGAGTTCAATATACCTAAAGTTTGGCTTTTCCCGATTCTCAAAACGAATCATATCTTATTATATCGAGGCTATCAATAAAACCTTAATTTCAAAATGGAGTTTTTTGTGATAGTGTGCGGCATGGAGCCTAATTTGTATGGTTTCCTTAGTTGTTTCGTGGGTGATCTCTGAACACCTTAGTCCAGCAAATGGTTAACTAACACTTTCGTCTATATAGTGCCTCAAATTTAATAGTTTTTTTTTTGTTGTTGTTAGGGTAATTGTTGTTAATCAAAGGTGTAAGATATTGTTGATGTGAAATGGTTTATAATAATGTGACAGTTTTCGTTGTAGGAAAGTCTTGATAGTGGCAAGTGGTTATCCAAACCATTTCCAAAGTTGATCGTGTCTTAGGTGGTTTCGGGATGAAGGCTATATCGTATAGTGTTTGAATGAAATGTGGTACTGTGAAGTTTTACTTACTGAATTTCTATGGGGTTCAGATAATGATGTGATATGTTGACGATTAGAAGAGTGTAGCGTACGCTTACCATTATTCTTAGGTAGAGATGTCAAGTTTGTTTTAAAATCAAAAGTGAATTTTAAAGGAATATGGCGGAATGATATCCTTGAAACCTAATCAGGCTAGTACTTCAAAAAAAATGACGAGAAGATTTGATGACTGTAGAGAAAGTTGCTGAACTTCAGCTTTTGTAGACGATTAGTCACTTTGTCCTTTAGAAATCCTATTTCTTGTATTTCCATTAGGGAAATTGATAGACTGTGATGGGTTACATGTAAAACGATATCATATAAGGTTTATAAGATAATTCCTAGAGACTTTGTATAACTTACAATGTCTGTAAAGTAAATTAGACCATTGTGTACCTCACAATGTCTTGAGAAATGATGGAGAGATCATTGTGTAACCTACAATGTCTTCAGAAATGATAGAGAGATCATTGTGTACTCACAATGTCATGAGAAATAAATTAGACCATTGTGTACCTCACAATATCTAGGGAATAATAGAGACCATTGTGCAACACACAATGTCTAGGAAATAATAGAGACCATTGTACAACTTACAAGGTCTGAGAAATAGTTGAGACCACTGTTTCACTCACAGTGTCTGAGGGTATAAGAGAGACCACTGTAGGATTTACAGTGTCTGAGAATGTAATAGAGACCACTGTATCTCACAGTGTCTTGAAAAATGAATGAGACCATTGTATCTCACAATGTCTGGAAGTAGGAAAGACCATTGTAGTCAGTTACAATGTCTTTGATAAAGTTTCGTAATCCTAAAAAGCACGAGTAGATGCATGATTGGGAGATTAGGAAAATATGATTGTGCCGTAATGCCTTAGACTAGGCATACGCATATATGTTGAGTACTTTGTTTATGATTGAAATTATGTCAAGTGTATATATCAATATACTAGTATGTTTGTATATCTTAAAATGCCTAAAAGTCACATAATCGTCAGGATGGAAGGCACGGAGAACGGAAGGCTATAAAATGTTTTTGTTTGAAAAAATAGTTATAGTTTAAGTCTCGATTAGACCCGTTTCTCTATAACTGTGGCTCTGATACCAATCTGTGACACCCCCAATTTCGAGATACGCATCGGAATTCAAACTGGGTGTTACTTCATGGCACAACAGTTATAATAATAGAAAACGATCTCTAAAGGAGTCGTTTTAAGAAAGCTTTATCATTCAAATATATCAGAGTTTACAAAATAGGTCCCAGTTGGTTCCATTGTTTACAAAATACATTAATATAAGTCTTTGATGTTTTGTGAATGATAAATTATTTAAAACCTTTTTTATCTTGTCCTTGCCCTTCTGTGCCAACTTCCGACATTATGGACCTGAAATACATGCTTAAAACTGTCAACACAAAGGTTGAGTGAAATTCATAGAGTTTAGGAAATCAGTTGAACACAATATTCATAACGTGAGGTAATTAGTCTCACATTTATGGTTTAGAAAACAAAACAGTTATTATTCACTAAGCATCATGCAATCAAGGCGTTAACTTGCTATCATATAATAGTAATCGATGCCCCAAGTAGGTCAAATTTGCCGTTTTACCTGATGTACTCAAATATAGTGCGTTTGTTTACCGGATCCTGGTCAAACAAACGGGATTCGTCAATCCCGATAGATCTATCCACAATATTCGCGCTCACTTCACTCGTGATTAATGATTCATGATTTAGGGACTTAAGATTGGCAAATGCGGTAACTTAGTGCAAGCAAAATAATCACATAAGTATACAGTTTGAAAGCAATGTGTTCGGTTTAAAATAAAGCATGTATCTCCCTCCAAGGGTTTGTAAAACAATTAAGTAATAGAAAGTTGGGCCATGAACTCACCGTAGTGTAAATGATGTTAAGTACTTTAACGGATGATGGATAAGTCGGAAAACTCCTACGTTCAACCTAGAAATGAAATGTTGCGTCTTAAGTTTGGAATAATGTTTTAGGAAAACATAAACCATTCTATATATATTTCTATGTTGATCATGATGTAGTCAATTATCATTTGATGTTTATAGAAAGATCTTTAATATGTGAAAACGTATTTACTTTATAGATATCGTACTACCGTTTGGGCCATCATAATTCAGAGGTCATGCAGTAAACTTTCGAGGAGCTAGGATACTTGAAATCGTAAATCCAGCAACTCGTCGATACGTTTTACTCAAATGAAACCCCTCACATGAAGCTCCCTACTATTGTAGCACTTAGTAAATACAACATATGGTTTGAGTGAAGGTTGTTATAACATAAAGTTTATCATGTTTTAATAAGTATCTAGTTTTTACAAGTTCTCGTCGTTTCATAAGTATAATTACCATAGTTAACGGTCTTGGGCAAACAAGCCTTGAGGCTTTAGCCATGGCCTTGTCGTGACTTTGGTCTTGACTACCATGGTATTGAGACTTAACTTTGGCCTTAGCCGTAGCCGTGGTCTTGGTTTATGGCCATTAGGCCTCTTGGTTTGCTTTTAGTTGTGACAAAAGTATAGTTATGAGACTATATTTACGGCAGTTTCTGTTTTTGAAAGATTATGGCATATTTATGCGTTTTCAAGGTCCGAGCTTCTTTGTTATTGAAGAAAAACGTCGTTCCGGACAACTTTCGTAATTTAACTTTTTGATGAAATGGACTAGAAGGGCCTCAAAAAAATTCGGAATTTAGGCAGAAAGTTATTTTGGCAGATTCATATTTTAGCTTCGCTAATTTCTTTTTGTCATAACTTTTGACTCGTGTGTCCGTTTCGGGTGATTCAAATTGCTACATTTTTGTTTTAATATTATCTACAAGAATATGAAAAGTATCAGATCTATATGTGGTCGATTTTATGGAAACTTTGTACAAAATTTTATCATTTAAACACTTATTAACCCAAGTTTAACATATAAGTTCTTATAACTTGTTTTAAAGATTTTTGTACATCATGATCCAACATATGAGCATATATAGCATAGATTTAAGAATATAAAACATGTAAATGATGTAGAGCAAGAGTGGTGGTTAGTTATTCTTACAACTTTTGGCTTTCAACTTAAGAAAGGAAAATCAATGATCAAGAACTAGAACAAGAACTAGTAACCCTAGCTTCCAAATTCTTCAACCTTTTGATAGTAAGTTGAGATGACTTGGGAAAACACTTGAAGTCTTATACTAGAACACCTCTTGTGTGGATTGGTGATCATAAAAGGATGGAAGAAACTAGTACTTGGATCAATCAAAGCTTAACATGAACTTTGGAATTGATAAGGACTTAAACTCTTGAAAGGAAACTAGCTAATGAATGTGTGATATTTTTGTGATATGGAACGACCTAGGAGGGAGGGGAGGGGGTATTTATATGGCCTTGAGGAGGTGCAAGGGTGGTGAATCACTAAGTCTTGCTAGCTAAGTTAAACATGTGTTACAAGATTAAGTAAAACTTAGTCATGTAAGTAAACACATGTAATGATCTAGTGTAAGCAAGACTTATCACATGCCACCATTACATGGTGACTCCCCCCACCCCTAGAGGTGGTTTGTAAGAGTAGGATAAGATGACTTTGCTAATTTTGGTATTATCTTGTTTACGGGGTGAGTTTTGGTTCCGTTAATCGTCAACTGTAAGTCGTTAAGTCACGAAACATAAAACCGGGTATCGTCAAAATATGAAACTTATAGGAATGATTAAACTCATTAATATACTCATTATTATCTTATAAAAATGAGTGATAAGTTTAATGGGTCGCGTAAACGCTGCTAAAACTGGAAACGTAAGCTAAATACGTGAAAAATGCAATTTATCAGAAAAGAACGAGATTTCAGGGAAACGACCGTGAATTTATTTAGAGAAGACTAGAATTAGTCTAAAAGTGATATGAGATGTCAAAATGTGGTTTCGTCATACGCGGGATAACTTAACAGTTATTTGTGAAGTTTAAAAGTTACGCGATTTAAGCAAAAATGTAGAACGTACAAGGTTAATTCCTTTATGGTCAAAGGAGGAGGGAAATATGTTTGACTTTTCCAAAAAATGTAAAATTGTCAAAAACATATTAGAAACACAGTGCAGGAATCGTTAAGTCTGGATGTAAGTAGAATTGTTTAAAACGTAAGTTTAGTTTTGTCAGCGCATGGTTTATTTGGTAACATAAAAATGAATTTTAAAAATTCTCAAATTAATCATGAGTGATCTAAAAATTAAACTGATGTGAGAAAAATTATCAGAGTTGATTTTCGTTAAGTGCGTGATGTTTAAACGGTGGACCGTCCAAAACGAAACTTTAAAACGATGTTTTCTTAATAACTTTTGCGAAAATGATCTAACGATTGTCAAACTCTCAGGTCATTACTAAAACAATTTATCTTACGAGAATGTGAAAAAAAAATTTACGGATGAATAGTGAAAGTGAATAGTAAATTCTCAAAAATGAAAAGTATCCTAAAAATGCGGGTGGTTACAGTCTCACCACCTTAATGGGAATTCCGTCCCGGAATTCAGGGTGTGTTATCCGATGTTGAATTGTCTGCGAAAATGTGGATGTATGCGCCGAATTCTAATCTTTGCGTTCTCAAGTTTCTGGTCATAGAATGTGTTATATACCATGTGGCTTAAGTTGATAATATAAAGGGTTTTGTTAAAATCTTATAGAGTTCAATATACCTAAAGTTTTGCTTTTTCCGATTCTCAAAACGAATCATATCTTATTATATCGAGGCTATCAATAAAACCTTAATTTCAAAATGGAGTTTTTTGTGATAGTGTGCGGCATGGAGCCTAATTTGTATGGTTTCCTTAGTTGTTTCGTGGGTGATCTCTGAACACCTTAGTCCAGCAAATGGTTAACTAACACTTTCGTCTATATAGTGCCTCAAATGGAATAGTTTTTTTTTTTTTTGTTGTTGTTAGGGTAATTGTTGTTAATCAAAGGTGTAAGATATTGTTGATGTGAAATGGTTTATAATAATGTGACAATTTTCGTTGTAGGAAAGTCTTGATAGTGGCAAGTGGTTATCCAAAGTTGATCGTGTCTTAGGTGGTTTCGGGATGAAGGCTATATCGTATAGTGTTTGAATGAAATGTGGTACTGTGAAGTTTTACTTACTGAATTTCTATGGGGTTCAGATAATGATGTGATATGTTGACGATTAGAAGAGTGTAGCGTACGCTTACCATTATTCTTAGGTAGAGATGTCAAGTTTGTTTTAAAATCAAAAGTGAATTTTAAAGGAATATGGCGGAATGATATCCTTGAAACCTAATCAGGCTAGTACTTCAAAAAAAATGACGAGAAGATTTGATGACTGTAGAGAAAGTTGCTGAACTTCAGCTTTTGTAGACGATGAGTCACTTTGTCCTTTAGAAATCCTATTTCTTGTATTTCCATTAGGGAAATTGATAGACTGTGACGGGTTACATGTAAAACGATATCATATAAGGTTTATAAGATAATTCCTAGAGACTTTGTATAACTTAAAATGTCTGTGAAGTAAATTAGACCATTGTGTACCTCACAATGTCTTGAGAAATGATGGAGAGATCATTGTGTAACCTACAATGTCTTCAGAAATGATAGAGAGATCATTGTGTACTCACAATGTCTTGAGAAATAAATTAGACCATTGTGTACCTCACAATGTCTAGGGAATAACAGAGACCATTGTGCAACATACAATGTCTAGGAAATAATAAAGACCATTGTGCAACTTACAAGGTCTGAGAAATAGTTGAGACCACTGTTTCACTCACAGTGTCTAAGGGTATAAGAGAGACCACTGTAGGATTTACAGTGTCTGAGAATGTAATAGAGACCATTGTATCTCACAGTGTCTTGAAAAATAAATGAGGCCATTGTATCTCACAATGTCTGGAAGTAGGAAAGACCATTGTAGTCAGTTACAATGTCTTTGATAAAGTTTCGTAATCCTAAAAAGCACGAGTAGATGCATGATTGGGAGATTAGGAAAATATGATTGTGCCTTAATGCCTTAGAATAGGCATACGCGTATATGTTGTGTACTTTGTTTATGATTGAAATTATGTCAAGTGTATATATCAATATACTAGTATGTTTGTATAGCTTAAAATGCCTAAAAGTCACATAATCGTCTAGAGGATGGAAGGCACGGAGAACGGAAGGCTATAAAATGTTTTTGTTTGAAAAAGTAGTTATAGTTTAAGTCTCGATTAGACCCGTTTCTCTATAACTGTGGCTCTGATACCAATCTGTAACACCCCCAATTTCGAGATACGCATTGGAATTCAAACTGGGTGTTACTTCATGGCACAACAGTCATAATAATAGAAAACGATCTCTAAAGGAGTCGTTTTAAGAAAGCTTTATCATTCAAATATATCAGAGTTTACAAAATAGGTCCCAGTTGGTTCCATTGTTTACAAAATACATTAATATAAGTCTTTGATGTTTTGTGAATGATAAATTATTTAAAGCCTTTTTGATCTTGTCCTTGCCCATCCGTGCCAACTTCCGACATTATGGACCTGAAATACATGCTTAAAACTGTCAACACAAAGGTTGAGTGAAATTCATAGAGTTTAGGAAATCAGTTGAACACAATATTCATAACGTGAGGTAATTAGTCTCACATTTATGGTTTAGAAAACAAAACAGTTATTATTCACTAAGCATCATGCAATCAAGGCGTTAACTTTCTGTCATATAATAGTAACCGATGCCCCAAGTAGGTAAAATTTGCCGTTTTACATGATGTACTCAAATATAGTGCGTTTGTTTACCCGATCCTGGTCAAACAAACGGGATTCGTCAATCCTGATAGATTTATCCACAATATTCGCGCTCACTTCACTTGTGATTAATGATTCATGATTTAGGGACTTAAGATTGGCAAATGCGGTAACTTAGTGCAAGTAAAATAATCACATAAGTATACAGTTTGAAAGCAATGTGTTCGGTTTAAAATAAAGCATGTATCTCCCTCAAAGGGTTTGTAAAACAATTAAGTAATAGAAAGTGGGGCCATGAACTCACCGTAGTGTAAATGATGTTAAGTACTTTAACGGATGATGGATAAGTCGGAAAACTCCTACGTGCAACCTAGAAATGAAATGTTGCGTCTTAAGTTTGGAATAATGTTTTAGGAAAACATAAACCATTCTATATATATTTCTATGTTGATCAGGATGTAGTCAATTATCATTTGATGTTTATAGAAAGATCTTTAATATGTGAAAACGTATTTACTTTATAGATATCGTACTACCGTTTGGGCCATCATAATTCAGAGGTCATGCAGTAAACTTTTGAGGAGCTAGGATACTTGAAATCGTAAATCCAGCAACTCGTCGATACGTTTTACTCAAATGAAACCCCTCACATGAAGCTCCCTACTATTGTAGCACTTAGTAAATACAACATATGTTTTGAGTGAAGGTTGTTATAACATAAAGTTTATCATGTTTTAATAAGTATCTAGTTTTTACAAGTTCTCTTCGTTTCATAAGTATAATTACCATAGTTAACGGTCTTGGGCAAACAAGCCTTGAGGCTTTAGCCATGGCCTGGCCGTGACTTTGGTCTTGACTACCATGGTCTTGAGACTTAGATTTGGCCTTAGCCGTAGCCGTGGTCTTGGCTTATGGCCATTAGGCCTCTTGATTTGCTTTTAGTTGTGACAAAAGTATAGTTATGAGACTATATTTATGGCAGTTTCTGTTTTTGAAATATTATGGCCTATTTATGCGTTTTCAAGGTCCGAGCTTCTCTATTATTGAAGGAAAACGTCGTTCCGGATAACTTTCGTAATTTAACTTTTTGATGAAATGGACTAGAAGGGCCTCAAAAAAATTCGGAATTTAGGCAGAAAGTTATTTTGGCAGATTCATATTTTAGCTTCGCTAACTTCTTTTTGTCATAACTTTTGACTCGTGTGTCCGTTTCGGGTGATTCAAATTGCTACGTTTTTGTTTTAATATTATCTACAAGAATATGAAAAGTATCAGATCTATATGTGGTCGATTTTATGGAAACTTTGTACAAAAGTTTATGATTTAAACACTTATTAACCCAAGTTTAACATATAAGTTCTTATAACTTGTTTTAAAGATTTTTGTACATCATGATCCAACATATGAGCATATATAGCATAGATTTAAGAATATGAAACATGTAAATGATGTTGAGCAAGAGTGGTGGTTAGTTATTCTTACAACTTTTGGCTTTCAACTTAAGAAAGGAAAATCAAGGATCAAGAACTAGAACAAGAACTAGTAACCCTAGCTTCCAAATTCTTCAACCTCTTGATACTAAGTTGAGATGACTTGGGAAAACACTTGAATTCTTCTACTAGAACACCTCTTGTGTGGATTGGTGATCATAAAAGGATGGAAGAAACTAGTACTTGGATCAATCAAAGCTTAACATGAACTTTGGAATTGATAAGGACTTAAACTCTTGAATAATACTTGAAAGGAAACTAGCTAATGAATGTGTGATATTTTTGTGATATTGAAAGACCTAGGAGGGAGGGGAGGGGTTATTTATATGGCCTTGAGGAGGTGCAAGGGTGGTGAATCACTAAGTCTTGCTAGCTAAGTTAAACATGTGTTACAAGATTAAGTAAAACTTAGTCATGTAAGTAAACACATGTAATGATCTAGTGTAAGCAAGACTTATCACATGCCAGCATTACATGGTGACTCCCCCCACCCCTAAAGGTGGTTTGTAATAGTAGGATAAGATGACTTTGCTAATTTTGGTATTATCTTGTTTACGGGGTGAGTTTTGGTTCCGTTAATCGTCAACTTTAAGCCGTTAAGTCACGAAACATAAAACCGGGTATCGTAAAAATATGAAACTTATAGGAATGATTAAACTCATCAATATACTCATTATTATCTTATAAAAATGAGTGATAAGTTTAATGGGTCGCGTAAACGCTGCTAAAACTGGAAACGTAAGCTAAATACGTGAAAGATGCAATTTATCAGAAAAGAACGAGATTTCAGGGAAACGACCGTGAATTTATTTAGAGAAGACTAGAATTAGTCTAAAAGTGATATGAGATGTCAAAATGTGGTTTCGTCATACGCGGGATAACTTAACAGTTATTTGTGAAGTTTAAAAGTTACGCGATTTAAGCAAAAATGTAGAACGTACAAGGTTAATTCCTTTATGGTCAAAGGAGGAGGGAAATATGTTTGACTTTTCAAAAAAATGTAAAAGTGTCAAAAACATATTAGAAACACAGTGCAGGAATCGTTAAGTCTGGATGTAAGTAGAATTGCTTAAAACGTAAGTTTAGTTTTGTCAGCGCAGGGTTTATTTGGTGACATAAAAATAAATTTTAAAAATTCTCAAATTAATCATGAGTGATCTAAAAATTAAACTGATGTGAGAAAAATTATCAGAGTTGATTTTCGTTAAGCGCGTGATGTTTAAACGGTGGACCGTCCAAAACGAAACTTTAAAACGATGTTTTCTTAATAACTTTTGCGAAAATGATCTAACGATTGTCAAACTCTCAGGTCATTACTAAAACAATTTATCTTACGAGAATGTGAAATAAAAATTTTACGGATGAATAGTGAAAGTGAATAGTGAAAGTGAATAGTACATTCTCAAAAATGAAAAGTATCCTAAAAATGCGGGTGGTTACAGTCTCACCACCTTAATGGGAATTCCATCCCGGAATTCAGGGTGTGTTATCCGATGTTGAATTGTCTGCGAAAATGTGGATGTATGCGCCGAATTCTAATCTTTGCGTTCTCAAGTTTCTGGTCATAGAATGTGTTATATACCATGTGGCTTAAGTTGATAATCTAAAGGGTTTTGTTAAAATCTTATAGAGTTCAATATACCCAAAGTTTGGCTTTTCCCGATTCTCAAAACGAATCATATCTTATTATATCGAGGCTATCAATAAACCTTAATTTCTAACATGGAGTTTTTGGTGATAGTGTGCGGCATGGAGCCTAATTTGTATGGTTTCCTTAGTTGTTTCGTGGGTGATCTCTGAACACCTTAGTCCAGCAAATGGTTAACTAACACTTTCGTCTATATAGTGCCTCAAATGGAATAGTTTTTTTTTTTGTTGTTGTTAGGGTAATTGTTGTTAATCTAAGGTGTAAGATATTGTTGATGTGAAATGGTTTATAATAATGTGACAATTGTCGTTGTAGGAAAGTCTTGATAGTGGCAAGTGGTTATCCAAACCATTTCCAAAGTTGATCGTGTCTTAGGTGGTTTCGGGATGAAGGCTATATCGTATAGTGTTTGAATGAAATGTGGTACTGTGAAGTTTTACTTACTGAATTTCTATGAGGTTCAGATAATGATGTGATATGTTGACGATTAGAAGAGTGTAGCGTACGCTTACCATTATTCTTAGGTAGAGATGTCAAGTTTGTTTTAAAATCAAAAGTGAATTATAAAGGAATATGGCGGAATGATATCCTTGAAACCTAATCAGGCTAGTACTTCAAAAAAAATGACGAGAAGATTTGATGACTGTAGAGAAAGTTGCTGAACTTCAGCTTTTGTAGACGATGAGTCACTTTGTCCTTTAGAAATCCTATTTCCTGTATTTCCATTAGGGAAATTGATAGACTGTGACGGGTTACATGTAAAACGATATCATATAAGGTTTATTAGATAATTCCTAGAGACTTTGTATAACTTACAATGTCTGTGAAGTAAATTAGACCATTGTGTACCTCACAATGTCTTGAGAAATGATGGAGAGATCATTTTGTAACCTACAATGTCTTCAGAAATGATAGAGAGATCATTGTGTACTCACAATGTCTTGAGAAATAAATTAGACCATTGTGTACCTCACAATGTCTAGGGAATAATAGAGACCATTGTGCAACACACAATGTCTAGGAAATAATAGAGACCATTGTGCAACTTACAAGGTCTGAGAAATAGTTGAGACCACTGTTTCACTCACAGTGTCTAAGGGTATAAGAGAGACCACTGTAGGATTTACAGTGTCTGAGAATGTAATAGAGACCATTGTATCTCACAGTGTCTTGAAAAATAAATGAGACCATTGTATCTCACAATGTCTGGAAGTAGGAAAGACCATTGTAGTCAGTTACAATGTCTTTGATAAAGTTTCATAATCCTAAAAAGCACGAGTAGATGCATGATTGGGAGATTAGGAAAATATGATTGTGCCGTAATGCCTTATAATAGGCATACGCATATATGTTGAGTACTTTGTTTATGATTGAAATTATGTCAAGTGTATATATCAATATACTAGTATGTTTGTATAGCTTAAAATGCCTAAAAGTCACATAATCGTCTAGAGGATGGAAGGCACGGAGAACGGAAGGCTATAAAATGTTTTTGTTTGAAAAAGTAGTTATAGTTTAAGTCTTGATTAGACCCGTTTCTCTATAACTGTGGCTCTGATACCAATCTGTAACACCCCCAATTTCGAGATACGCATCGGAATTCAAACTAGGTGTTACTTCATGGCACAACAGTCATAATAATAGAAAACGATCTCTAAAGGAGTCGTTTTAAGAAAGCTTTATCATTCAAATATATCAGAGTTTACAAAATAGGTCCCAGTTGGTTCCATTGTTTACAAAATACATTAATATAAGTCTTTGATGTTTTGTGAATGATAAATTATTTAAAGCCTTTTTGATCTTGTCCTTTCCCTTCCGTGCCAACTTCCGACATTATGGACCTGAAATACATGCTTAAAACTGTCAACACAAAGGTTGAGTGAAATTCATAGAGTTTAAGAAATCAGTTGAACACAATATTCATAACGTGAAGTAATTAGTCTCACATTTATGGTTTGGAAAACAAAACAGTTATTATTCACTAAGCATCATGCAATCAAGGCGTTAACTTGCTGTCATATAATAGTAACCGATGCCCCAAGTAGGTAAAATTTGCCGTTTTACCTGATGTACTCAAATATAGTGCGTTTGTTTACCGGATCCTGATCAAACAAATGAGATTCGTCAATCTCGATAGATCTATCCACAATATTCGCGCTCACTTCACTCGTGATTAATGATTCATGATTTAGGGACTTAAGATTGGCAAATGCGGTAACTTAGTGCAAGTAAAATAATCACATAAGTATACAGTTTGAAAGCAATGTGTTCGGTTTAAAATAAAGCATGTATCTCCCTCCAAGGGTTTGTAAAACAATTAAGTAATAGAAAGTTGGGCCATGAACTCACCGTAGTGTAAATGATGTTAAGTACTTTAACGGATGATGGATAAGTCGGAAAACTCCTACGTGCAACCTAGAAATGAAATGTTGCGTCTTGAGTTTGGAATAATGTTTTAGGAAAACATAAACCATTCTATATATATTTCTATGTTGATCATGATGTAGTCAATTATCATTTGATGTTTATAGAAAGATCTTTAATATGTGAAAATGTATTTACTTTATAGATATCGTACTACCGTTTGGGCCATCATAATTCAGAGGTCATGCAGTAAACGTTCGAGGAGCTAGGATACTTTAAATCGTAAATCCAGCAACACGTCGATACGTTTTACTCAAACGAAACCCCTCACATGAAGCTCCCTACTATTGTAGCACTTAGTAAATACAACATATGTTTTGAGTGAAGGTTGTTATAACACAAAGTTTATCATGTTTTAATAAGTATCTAGTTTTTACAAGTTCTCGTCGTTTCATAAGTATAATTACCATAGTTAACGGTCTTGGGCAAACAAGCCTTGAGGCTTTAGCCATGGCCTTGCCGTGACTTTGGTCTTGACTACCATGGTCTTGAGACTTATCTTTGGCCTTAGTCGTAGCCATGGTCTTGGCTTATGGCCATTAGGCCTCTTGGTTTGCTTTTAGTTGTGACAAAAGTATAGTTATGAGACTATATTTACGGCAGTTTCTGTTTTTGAAAGATTATGGCCTATTTATGCGTTTTCAAGGTCCGAGCTTCTTTGTCATTGAAGGAAAACGTCGTTTCGGACAACTTTCGTAATTTAACTTTTTGATGAAATGGACTAGAAGGGCCTCAAAAAAATTCGGAATTTAGGCAGAAAGTTATTTTGGCAGATTCATATTTTAGCTTCGCTAATTTCTTTTTGTCATAACTTTTGACTCGTGTGTCCGTTTCGGGTGATTCAAATTGCTACATTTTTGTTTTAATATTATCTACAAGAATATGAAAAGTATCAGATCTATATGTGGTCGATTTTATGGAAACTTTGTACAAAAGTTTATCATTTAAACACTTATTAACCCAAGTTTAACATATAAGTTCTTATAACTTGTTTTAAAGATTTTTGTACATCATGATCCAACATATGAGCATATATAGCATAGATTTAAGAATATGAAACATGTAAATGATGTAGAGCAAGAGTGGTGGTTAGTTATTCTTACAACTTTTGGCTTTCAACTTAAGAAAGGAAAATCAATGATCAAGAACTAGTAACCCTAGCTTCCAAATTCTTCAACCTCTTGATAGTAAGTTGAGATGACTTGGAAAAACACTTGAAGTCTTCTACTAGAACACCTCTTGTGTGGATTGGTGATCATAAAAGGATGGAAAAAACTAGTACTTGGATCAATCAAAGCTTAACATGAACTTTGGAATTGATAAGGACTTAAACTCTTGAAAGGAAACTAGCTAATGAATGTGTGATATTTTTGTGATATGGAACGACCTAGGAGAGAGGGGAGGGGGTATTTATATGGCCTTGAGGAGGTGCAAGGGTGGTGAATCACTAAGTCTTGCTAGCTAAGTTAAACATGTGTTACAAGATTAAGTAAAACTTAGTCATGTAAGTAAACACATGTAATGATCTAGTGTAAGCAAGACTTATCACATGCCACCATTACATGGTGACTCCCCCCACCCCTAGAGGTGGTTTGTAAGAGTAGGATAAGATGACTTTGCTAATTTTGGTATTATCTTGTTTACGGGGTGAGTTTTGGTTCCGTTAATCGTCAACTGTAAGCCGTTAAGTCACGAAACATAAAACCGGGTATCGTAAAAATATGAAACTTATAGGAATGATTAAACTCATCAATATACTCATTATTATCTTATAAAAATGAGTGATAAGTTTAATGGGTCGTGTAAACGCTGCTAAAACTGGAAACGTAAGCTAAATACGTGAAAAATGCAATTTATCAGAAAAGAACGAGATTTCAGGGAAACGACCGTGAATTTATTTAGAGTAGACTTGAATTAGTCTAAAAGTGATATGAGATGTTAAAATGTGGTTTCGTCATACGCGGGATAACTTAACAGTTATTTGTGAAGTTTAAAAGTTACGCGATTTAAGCAAAAATGTGGAACGTACAAGGTTAATTCCTTTATGGTCAAAGGAGGAGGGAAATATGTTTGACTTTTCCAAAAAATGTAAAAGTGTCAAAAACATATTAGAAACACAGTGCAGGAATCGTTAAGTCTGGATGTAAGTAGAATTGTTTAAAACGTAAGTTTAGTTTTGTCAGCGCAGGGTTTATTTGGTAACATAAAAATGAATTTTAAAAATTCTCAAATTAATCAGGAGTGATCTAAAAATTAAACTGATGTGAGAAAAATTATCAGAGTTGATTTTCGTTAAGCGCGTGATGTTTAAACGGTGGACCGTCCAAAACGAAACTTTAAAACGATGTTTTCTTAATAACTTTTGCGAAAATGATCTAACGATTGTCAAACTCTCAGGTCATTACTAAAACAATTTATCTTACGAGAATGTGAAATAAAAATTTTACGGATGAATAGTGAAAGTGAATAGTAAATTCTCGAAAATGAAATGTATCCTAAAAATGCGTGTGGTTACAGATAAAACGCCCGGAACAAGGATACTCTAGGCTGAATGTCCAAACTATAACACATGATCTCTAAAAGAGTCACCCGGTTCAAGCATAAGGGAATTAGCTGAGAAATGTGAACCCTAAAGTGTTTGATCACATTCAATAAAAACGAAGAAAAAGGGATTCTAACTCCTCCGGTATCCAACTGTTGGGGGTATATACCAATCTTATCCGCCGGGAGTTGGTCCATAGACATATCGTCCGGAGGAAGGTGGGGACGAAGATCATTGGGAATACCATAATCTATAATTATACTATCTAGCTCGGATTGTGTTAACTTAGAAGTATAAATATGCATATCGAATTTCGGTACCACCGAAGGTTGGATAGCTTCAGCTGTGGCGGGAGTGCTCAGTTCTTCGGTTCCGTGTTCGGCCATTACTAAAAAAGGATGCCGAAGGGAAATGTACAAATAATTAAAGGGGAGAACGAGACAAACCTTATAAATATAGAGAAGACGTCCGGCAAGTGAAAGCGATTCAAGTACAGGTGAAATGTGTGAAAAAAGAACTGTGGTAAAAAGTGAGCTTATATAGGCGGAGAAAACCCTAACAGGCTGTCCAAACGTCCAATCAGTCAGTAAAAAAATGACGTGGCAAAATCTTGCTCGTCCACGTCAAATCTGCGAGGCAGAAAGGCCCGGACAAAAGCCCAACAAATGGCAAGGCCCATCAGAACGGCCCAATACCCACATAAGCAATTAAAGACCCACGACCATCCGAAGAGAAACGTTCTTTTTTACAAGACAAAATAATTACAAGTATTGCACCACCGGCTTCCACCCGGTGATACAATACTGGGGGGACATGTTGGCGTATGTGTCCGGACGTCCTGAGGTCCGGCAGGATTATCGACCGGACGACCTTCCCTGCCGTCCGGACGACAGATAACAGTGACCAGGTTTTACGGGATTCTTACCACGTGGCATATCAAGTAGGGTGGCTGTAGACCTACAGGCATGTAATATAGGTCTGCGCAAACAGTAACAGAACAGTAACACATGTACATAGTTGGGGTAGTATAAATACCCCAACACATTTAATGTTTTGCATTGAATACACACACCCACATTAACTACTACATTAACTACCACATTTATTACCCTTTTCTTACTCTCACGCCGGAGCTTGGTCCTGGGCATCACCCGGGACGAGACTAACGCGTGTTGTCCATTGTGCAGGAACTCGTATTTCCTCCAGAACCGTTGACAGAAGCTTAATTTCCAGGTCAAGCCGAACGACGGGAATTTGCTTCAACAGTACCTCCTCATCCTATTCCTATATAAAGGGTGTATACATGGCACAATGCATTCACATATAGTTGTTCAGAAAATCATATTCAAAAGAACATGAGGCAAGAGACAAATGTAATAATAGTAAGAGCAGGACCTGCTGGTATATATTGCATCGGCATGTCTCAATCTTCCATCTATTCCAAATGTATTATGTCGTTCTTGAGAGGGAAAACTGTTATGCATCCTTATGGCCAAAAAAAAGGCTTATGTTCGTTTGAAATTGTACTTGGCCAAAAACTTATGTGAACTCAAGTAATAATCAAATGAGAAGTAAAATTAAAATGAGAAGGGTGAGAGGAAAACACAGCCGCACATTTCAGATGCACCTAAAGAAATAGATGCATCTCCTTTTAAATTTCTCCTCCTCATTTAAAATGTGTGGCTCAAATTTCTTCTCATTCTTCTTATTTTGATTTCTTTTCTCACTAGATCTCTTCCCATGTGAACTCTGATATATTAGTAATAAAAAGGCTTATTAACTGATGCGTACAAAATAAGTTATAAGGATGTTGGAAGGTTATCCCTACAAACGCATGTGTACTACATTAATTATATTTGTTTGTCGTTTAAATACACGCTCTTATAAATAAGTAGTTTTTGTGTATTACAAAAGTACACGCTGTTAGAAAATTATGTTTAAACAAACGAACGAACATAGAAGAAGTTACAAACAACGATTAAACCACACATGTGAAGAAAGAAAAAAAAAAAAAAAAAAAAAAGGCGGTACACACAAGTTTTTGTGTGGCACGTTTTTATCCTAAGCAAACAAGCAAACATAGAAGAAGTTATAAACAAAGATTTAACCACACCCGAACAAAACAATAAAAAGCAATGAAGAATAAGCACTACACATAAGTTTTTATGTAGTGTTCTGTCCATCTCTTGCTTAACTTAAGATTAAAGCTTGGAGTAATAAAGATATCTTTGTTCTTACTTTCTACCAATGTGGGAGAAGAGATATAATCATCAAATCAAGTTAGATAATTATCAGAAACATGAATGCACGAGTAGATTAATAACTTGTTAAAAACATAAATAAATAAATAAATAAATAAATAAAAACATTATAGAAAGCTTAATTTCATTCGGGAATGGATCGAGTAAGAAGAAAAATAAAAATAAGAAGAATGAGAAATGTTCTTAGCCACACATTTCAAATGTAGAAGGAGAATTTCATGAGATATGCATCTCTTTTTGTAGGTGCATCTGAAATGTGCGGCTGTGGTTATTTCTCATCCTTCTCATTTTACTTTTATTTCTTATTTGATCCTTACTCAATTTCATTATTATTAATCAATCTCATAAACATTACTTATGTTTGGGGTCGAAATAGATGCAAACTCGTGTTGCAATGCCTCTCTAATTGCAGAACTTATGGGAAGCATACTTACCACATCTTAAATTATTTAAACCAAACTTGTTAACGGCTGACAACAGTTCGTCGTTCTAACACAGCCCTCCAACATCGTGTAATTAAGAATCCAAAAACAAAATTCGAGTGTGTTATGTGTACATGTATATACCCTGAAATCTTGTATCTGATTTTTGGTAATGTATTTGCCAAGACTTTTAAGTTCCAGCCGAAAAAAGTTGATAATATGATAATGCAAACCTAGGTAAAACAAACTCGGAGAAAAACCACATGAAACACAAGAAGATTTACATTTGCCTCAAACTACTTTCATTTGGGCCATTTGGCCAATAAGTTCACCTACAATCACACTAAAGCTGGAATTGGGTTGGCATTCAACCCTTCTAATAACATTCCTAACATCTTTTATTGGCGTCTAGAGACAATATACTACAAGATACATAAGACCTAGAGGATCTACTAGAAGGTGGATGGGACTTGAACTAACATATTTGAAGCCTATCTCAATTAGCCGCAAATAAACTTATTAACACTTCATGGGCAGACGGGTTCCAGATGAATCAATTTGGTGAGCGTTACTGATCAATCAAGGTGCCAACTTGTTCACCGGTCAATGCTTTCGAGACATTCCCAACCTCCAGCATGTTAAAAATAACAACTATAAATACAAAAGGACATAATCAGCCAAAATTACAAAAAGATTTTATTTTTCTATGTTTAAGGTTAATTATGAAAAGATAAACTCAGCTATTTAACCTAAACATTTAAGTTAAATCTTGACAAATTTAAAAACTATTTTTTTTTTCTTTTAATTTTGACGAAAACTCCCTCTTTTGGCAATTTACACATGTTTGTATCCTCAACTTTCTCTTGCGAGTGTTCTCGTATCTTAACTTTTTACTGGTTTATTCAAACATAGATATTTCTAATTTAAAAATTAATTATAGCTGAAAACAAGGAAGAAAAAAAATCAGCACACGAAAAAAGACGGTTCAAATCGCTTATGAGTAAAAACACAATACATGTTTAAATTAAAAAATAATAAAGTTTAAGGGCGAACAATATGTGGGGGAAAAAAGTGAGGCTTAATTGATTAATCATGCCAGAAAAAGTTTAAGGATTAAATATCCTAATGGTTCACTGTTTAAAGATAAAATCATCAATCATTTATTATCCGTTATGTTTATTAATCACTAATCTAACAGTTGATGTATAATGTGTTAGATGGATCATATGAATTTTGAACGAAAAACTGTGAAATGTGGAGAGATAAAGCTAACCAGGAATTGCGTTCTCTTCGCAGAATTGTATTGCCATAGTGTCCATGGAATCACAGCCATTAGAAACTACATCACGATAGGATATTTTATCCAATGTGATGTTGCGCTTATCGTATATACCATCTTCACTAGTACCTTTAATAACAGCATCTGCATTGACTGGTAAACAAAAAGAAAGTATCGGGTCATGTTGGTATCTAGGATCAATCTCATAATATAATTTAAAATAGATGATAGATTATAATCATATTAAAAGCATTATTTATTTTTAAATTCTAAATGGACAAAAAGTAGTGTCTACTGGTCAACCCAACCCAATTTCACCCGCACAAAAAAAACCATTTTGAAATGAACCCGTTTTAACAAGTGACGAGTAATAGGTCTTACTCTCAGTGGCTCGTAAAGCTGCAGCTGTGTCGGTTGTAAAAAGTGGGTTCCCTGTGCCGGCCCCAACACCACCAAAGATAACAACTCTCCCTTTATCAAGATGACGCATAGCACGTAGCCTGTTATATGGTTCAGCAACTTCCGGCATCACGAAAGCACTTTGCACACGTGTTTGAATACCCAATTTTTCCAAGGCTGATTGAAGTAATATGGAATTCATCACCGTTGCCATCATGCTGCAGGATACATAATATGTAAGATATATTTAAGAAAAAATTACTACTAGCTAGAAACATGATTATATGTTTGGTGATAGATATATACCCAATTTGGTAAGCCGTAGGTCGATCCAAATCGGTTGCCGATACCCAAGAGTCGCCACAAAAGAAGTTACGACCTCCAATGATGATAGCCACCTACAAATTACAATCGGTGTTACTTTCACCCAAAATCAAGGTTTAATGGCTATGTTAGAAGTCTAGAGCGTGTGCGGGATTGCTTATTCTTGGCTAGTAAGCAGTTTTGAGCATTTGGATAAAACTGCGCTTATCTGCTAAGTTAAGAGTAAATAAGGACAAAATAATATGCAAGGCTGGTATATGCTAATCGTTTAATTTTCCAGCAGATAAGCAATCCCGAACACACCCTCATAAAGTCATAATCAAATAAGGAGCCTGGTTACGAGTATAGAACTTGACGGGCAACCACATCCCTTACATGATTTTCAAGTTTTAAAATAGGCGCTTAGATTGTTAATTCTTAGAATATATGTGTTACATTTACATGCAACTATTCATATAGAGAAAGGATCAAGAGAGAGGTTAGTACCTGCACACCACAGCGTGAAGCCGCTGCTACTTCTTCTGCAATTTGCAAAGCCACCTATAAGTAGAAGGATCGAGTTTAGAATGGAGATTGCAACAGATAACAAGAAGTCAACTAGTAAAATAAATTAAACCTTCGGATCAATACTCTGACTGCTTCCAGCTAATGCAGTACCACTAACTTTGAACACCACTCTTTTCCACTTCAAACTTGAAACTGGTCTTTTTTTGTTTGAAACAGGAGCGGTGTGCGTTATAAGCCTTTATACATAAACATCATACATAAGACACAATAGAAAGAAAATTTGAAGGAAAATAGTAGTATCATGCAGAGAGCAAATAGCTCTCCATAAAAGTAATTACTGCATACATTTCGTGTTTATAAATTACCATTTTTATTTAAGGGGGCGTTTGACAGTTTTTAAAAGTGGTCGTGTACTTATAATCAGATAACCAGCCGTAACAGATCAGGTTGCACGAAATGGTGTTTGGGTATACTTCTCCAGTTTTAAGTTGTATCATCATATTATGGGATGTTTAGGATTGCTTATTTAAAGTTGCTTATCCGGTTAAAAGATATTCAGGTAACAGACTAACAGCCTCCTAAATTTGAAGCGCTTAATTATTTACTCTCAAGTCTGAATCACATATGTAAGCAGTAAGCATATTATCCAGACACTTGATGACTATTTATCTGCTTATAGAAATAAGCAAATTATCACTTAGATACGCAATCCCAAACACCCTCTTATAATCAGTAGTTATTATCAAATGTTTTAGCAAACTATGCGTATTTAATCATTTGCATAATTGCATGTAAAATAACTCGTATACTCTGTAGTAACGAACATCCCTAATTTTAATGAGAACTGTAAACCAAAAACTGAATCATATAATCAGATCACTTTCATTGGGACTCACTATATCGCCCCTAAATTAGAACCAATTTAACTACACTCGAACACTAAAAGAGAACCACTTAGGGGTGGCCTAGACTTCTAGTGGCAAAAGGGTTGTGACTATCATCAGTAACGGTGTGAGGGATCTCAAGTTCAATTGATGTGGGCATGTGGCCACGCCAACCTTCCCAAAAAGGAGAGAGCATGGTTTGTGTCTGTGTAGCGGTGGGCTCAAATCCCGTGAATTAGTTGGTCAAAAGGTTGGAAACCATGGTTACCAAAAAAAAACACTAAAAAAGTAATGCCCCCACTCCTTAAAGAAATGGACTAACCAATTTAACTACCCTTCATGTTCAACTAAAAGCCATGGTGAAAAAGTATTAGCAATTCACTACTATAGACTTATAAGGGACTTATGTCTTATCTCATACCAATGTGAGACGGGTAGTTATAAACTCCTAACGTCCTCGTCAGGCTTACATAACCAGGATCCATAACCCACAAAATGAACGAGCCGCGTGCCCATCACAACACGAGATGCATGAGACAGAAGGGGCAGGGTGGTGAGCATCTGCCCAAACAAAAAAATTTGTAGTGTATATTTAAAAAAAATATACGCCTACTTTTGTAATTTGGCCCCTTAACAAAACGATTTTTAATGCAATATTTTAAGGATATCATAGTTTGCCCTTTCGACAATAAAGTTCTGGCTCTGCCACTACTTAAGCTAAATTGCTTATTTCTATAGGCAGATAAAGGGTATATTAACATGAAGTCGGCGCCAATCCGAGTTGGCACGGATTTGGCTTGCGCCAAACCGGTGCCACTAAACCCCAACCCATCAGCGCCAAAGAGAATGTGAAGAATTTGGCTTGCGCCAAATGAGTGTTTTTTGTTTTTTTAATTGGTTTTTGTGTTGAGTTATTGGCGCATAGGTGGCAGTTTGGCTTAAATAAGGGAGGGTGTTTTTTTGGTGTGCCAGAGAAGTGAAAGGGGAAAATGGTGACTTGGCGCATAGGTGACAGTTTGGCGTGAGCCACTGCACCTTCCACTTATATTAGTAGCTCACCCGCTTTAGACTTATAAAGGGTTCAAATGTTTTATCTTATACGGTTATACCAATATACGACGCTTTATAAAAAAAACTAATCATTAGTCACATCAAAATTCAAAACGCAACAATCAAATACTAATCACTTTCACCAAACACAAACCTCGTAGATCGCCTCGTCGGCCTACTATCCAACGACACATCATCACCAACATCCTCGCCACCGCCACCACCATTCTCACCCCCCTCCTCACCTTTCGCCGCGCTCGACATGACATTATACGCGCTATCACCAAACACATAATCCATTTTCTTAAACCAAACCCAACTACTCACATCTCCACTCTCACTCATCCTTTTCGTCTCCACCTTATACCTCTTCTTCAAATTATCAATCTTATTCTTACACTGCTCTACGCTTTTACGCTTATCGCCTTCAACGCCTCCTTCCGCTACATCCTCCCCCACCATTTCCCACTCTTTCCACCGCAAACTGGTTTTATCCAACGCTAAATACTTATCAGTAAACGAATCTAACAGGATTGAGATCTCTACTTCACTCCATTCCTCACGCTCCTTGCGGGAAGGTCCTGTGACGTCATCGTGACGGGACTTTTTGGTGGGACGGCTGTTGCCGGTGGTGGGGGTGGTGGTGGGGGATACGGTGGTGGTGGGAGTGGCGGGGGTGGGGGTGCCGTTGGGTGGTGATGACGTCATTGAAGGGGATGAGAATTAGGGTTAGGGTTTTGAGATGACGACGTTAAGTGTCGTTAAGTGTTTGTTTGTTAAGTGTTATGTTTGGTTGGTGTGTTGGTTTCAGTTTTGGTCCTTGTCAAGTTTGTGAGTTTGGAAGTGGGTGTACTTTAAAAGTTGTACAACTAGTTAAGATAAGAGTAAATTGCAAAAATCGTTCATTTGGCTAAATATCAGGTTCAATTTTTATCTTTAGAAAGTGTACTCGTCGTCTCTGTGAGGAAGTTATAAATGCACATTTGGTCCTTGGCTAAAGTTAAATTACTAAGCTACCTTTTTCATCTTCATTTTCACTTTGGTCCCTGCTATGGTACGACGAGTGCACTTTCGAAAAGATAAATATTGAACCTGCAATATAGTCAAACCACAAAAAACGAATTATGCAATTTACTCTTAACGTAACAAAATGTTAGTTTGGACTCTCGAGGGCATGGTATGCACACGGACAAGTTTAAACTAGTTTTCCTTATTAGAAAAGTCAAGTTTTTTTAAATGAAATTAAGAACGTTATTTTTAAACACTGACCAAGTCTAGGTCTATTTTTTCTCATTTTTCTTTAATATTTTAAATATCGTCAATCTAGTTTTAAACAGTTTTTTTCTCTTATGCGACTTATTTTATTTATTAATTTTTTCGTATAATTTCAAATCGAAAAAATTGTTTTGCATATAGTATTTCAATCCCTAGATCTTTTACCATGGCTATTTTTCTTAATAAAAGCATGCGCATGCGCATGATTTATGTAAGTAACACTTTAGTTCAAATGAAAAGAACATAAAATACTTAAGGAACTTAAAAAACAAAACACGAAATCGGTTTTGTACCAATTTCAATCCTAGAATGAACTGATTTTGGTCCAATTTAGGACCAGTCTTAGCTTTAAACCAACTTTTAGAGTAACTGCAAAAATCATCCATGTACTTTGTGTATTTTTGCAGATATCATCCCTATCTCAAACCTTTGGCATTAAACATCAGCAAGTCCTCAAACCTTTGGCACTAATCATCCCTGAGCACTAACGAAGTTACTTTTCCCCGTTATCTACCCCACGTGAGGGTATTTTTGTCAATTAGTATCAGGGATGGACATTTTTTACACCCCTTTCCCGCCCATTTCCCGACCTATATAATCCCTCTTAACCCCACACACCAGTTTTGCCAAATCTGCTTTTCCCCTCAAACCCTAATTCATTGAAACCACAATTCTTTATAACCCTAATTATAAATAACTCAAAACTTTGTCATCTCTGTGAGGCACCAACAACAATTACCACATCATGGACACCAATAAATCCAGGGCGTCGTTTCTTAATGTGCCATAATTGTGGCTTTGATGATTGGATGGATCCTCCAATGTGCCCAAGATTTGTGGCTATCATACATGGGTTATTGAGGAGGATCAACAATGCTGAAGAAACATCTAGGTTGAATGCCCGTCAAGCTAGCAGGATGATGATGTTATTGTGTTTAAGTTGGGTTTTTTTTTTGTTTTGTATGTTGTCATTATAGGTTGACTAATGTTGGTCATGAATGGAAAAGTCAACTGGTTTCATGTGTCTTTGTAGGTCATATTTTATCTTTTGGTAATGTTTTGTTAATTAGGTTGAAATAGTCCCATTAAGGGTTGTAATGTTATCGTATGAATGAAAAATATAATGTCTTTTATGCATATGTATTGTTGTGTATATCTTTTGTTATGAATGGTGATGCAAACTGGTAAAATACCATTAGTGAATGCTTGCACAAGGGAATGTCTGCAAATACCATAAATCAACCAAACCTGCACAACAATACATGTCTACAAATACTATAAACTGCAAATACTATAAGTGAACTAAAACTGAAAATACCAAAGTCAAACAAAACTGAACCAAAGTGAAAGAGCTATGAGCCATAAACTGAACCATGATTGCAAATACCAAAGTGAACAAAACTGAACCAAAAGTGAATCAAAACTGAACCATAAACTGAAATTACCAAGTACCATGCCTGCAAATACCAAATACCCAAACTACAAATACCAAATAACAAGATCATAAGCTGATCATAGATGCCATTACATGATTGTTTCACAGTAACAAAATAACCACTTAAACTGATAATAGTTGCCATAAACCGATCATAGTTACCACCTAGTACAAATTAACCACACAAGTTTTTGCAAATACCAAATACCACGAGTTTTTGCAAATAAAAAGTGTTCAAAATAACCACTTAAAACTAATCATAGTTGCCATTACTGAGTTGCTCTTTGCATTGGTTGTTTTCCTTTGTCCTTTGCAGATTCTTGACTTGCTCTTGATGCAGTTTTTTTTGTTCTCCTTGACCCTCCACTTGCAGTACCTTGTCCTCCACTTGATGAAACTCGTGGTCTTCATGTACAAGTCCTTTTGTTATGTCCTGTCTGCTTACACTTGGGACACATGTAACAATCTTTCTTTTACTAGACAATTTGACTCTTATTCTATATTTGTCATTTTTTATATATAGAGTTGTCTTCTAGTGGCCACAGACAGTGCATACACGGATTCTTTAATGGTTTTTTTTATCACCAAAATCTTTACCAATAAAAAATGGGACAAAAGAAGTGGTATAAACACTTTTATTTTTCTCATGCTCTCTTCTAAGTATTCTCATTGCTTTCTTTCTTTTTCCCTCCTTTTCTAAATCACTGTTACTTTCAAAATCATCTAGATTCATTTGAACTGCAAAATCCTGCTCACCTTCATTGTTAGATACATTTTGAGTATCACAACCAACCCATTCAACCCCATTGTCAATGTTTGCAAGAAATTCCTTCATATCAACTTCAACTTCAACTTCATTCATCAAGTGATCCTCATCAACAATATAGTCAATGTCTTCCTCTTCACTATCAACCTCTTCGTCACTGTCACTAACATCCTCTTGACTATCAGTATCTCCATCTTGGTCACTATCACTTATTGGTATACTAGGGGGTTCTCTGCTTCTATTGGTTTCACCAAAAAAAAGGATCAAAATCATCATTCATTGCCTCTTGGATACCCTGACCAATATCAATACCATTCTCATTACCCTATCCCATAACACTACTCTGACCAATATTAGTACCCTGCCCAAGATGAATACCCTGCCCAATATCAGAACCCTTTAGTAACTTACTTCCTTCTCCACTAGGTCATTCAATTGCTAATTTTTGCCTTTTTTGGTCACTTTCTTCTTAACATTGTTAGGGTCCACTTCATCTAGGAGTTGTTTTATCATTACCTTTTGGGGTAACTTAAGGTAAGTTTCAAGACATCTAAACCCATGTTCAACATAAACCTCAAATATTTTACACTTATCTATATATTATGTCATGCCAAAATCATCTAAATCACTTCCTAATGCTTGTAGACCATAATCTAAATTATTGTTGGGTATTTTGTAATGATAATACATGATATCTTTTCTATCATAACCTAACTGAACAATCATATCATTTAACTCAATAATTGAAAACAAATCAGTATCTACCATATCAAAGTTGTTGAAAGTGCCTGACTAGTATTTTCTATTCGATGGGGCCAGTGAAATATCCACCATGGTAAATCTTGATTGAGAACATGTTTGGATCATTAACTGTAAAAAAAACAAAACACAATTCAAAACTAGGGTTAGACCACCACATTATCCACAAAAAACACAACAATAAATTGGGAATTGGGTTATAACTTACTATATTCATGTACTTCATCAATTTCTTGATCTTTCGTATGAATATGCCACTCAGAAACCACCATTGTTAATGTTTCTTAACGATTATAGATTTACTTAAACGAGTGTGCATAGGATTTAGGGTTTATGTTTTATTTGCGATCACTATGAGAATACAGAGAGTTGGTGAAGTGGTTTAATGTTTTTGGGTTTATCCCAATAAAAGAAATAGAAGGGAAAAAATCTAGAAGGACAAAAATACCCTCACGTGTTATTGCACGTGTGGTAGATAACGGGGAAAAGTAACTTTGTTAATCCTCAGGGATGATTAGTGCCAAAGGTTTGAGGACTTTGTGATGTTTAATGGCAAAGGTTTGAGATAGGGATGATATCTGCAAAAATACACAAACCACAGGGATGATTTTTGTAGTTTACTTCAGTTTTTATTTGATTCAATTTTTGATAAGTTTTTAATCGGTTATTAACCAGTTTTGGACTAAAATCGGTTCCAATTTAGATTGATTTCTAGCATGTTTTAAACTGATTGTTGGTTTGAAAGTATGACTGATTTAGGACTGGCGGAACAATCCTAGTCCTAAAATGGGTCGGTCTTATTGATGACCGGTTTCAGGTCGGGTTCAGAACCCGTTTAAGTTAAATATTGTTTTACTCATCTCCAACTCTACGTAACCATTTAATTCGTTTTGTCTTTCTCCTTTCTTTTCTAATTCAATTTTTGTAGAATATCTCTTATATAGTATTAGGTATTTCTTTACCTTTATCACGAAAGAAATACTTGAACACACACATACCAACTCACAAACACATACAATAACACCATCTCTCTTATGGATGTTGTAGGACAAAGATGTCGCAAGGGATGGATATCTAGGCTTTCCGCAACAATGCAACATGAGGGGAGTTTTGTAAATTGCCACACAACATAAGGCTTTGCAGCAAGGATTGTTGCGGGTGCACCATGAGCCTTAGGAATGCTTTAATTTTGTTGTACAACAACTCAATAACACTTAAAAACATGTTGAAGTACTGTAACATATGAGTGTGTTTGTTAAAATCAGCAGCAGTAGTTATTAGTAGCATTTTATTTTATAAAAATGTTTGGTAAAGTAGATTTAGTTGTAATAATAATGTGTAAAATGACTAAAAAAGCATACATATTCAAATATAAACACTTTAAATGAAATTGCATGAGGGTATTTAAGTAATTCTTTGATTCCACTGCTCTTAAAATGTAGTTTCAATGAGCATTTAGTATTTAGCATTTTCTTCTTCATAAATGTTAACTGCTGATCATTCCAAACAAGCATACAACCAATAACACTAAATGCTAAATGTTAATTGCTCAAAAATGTTGTTTTATGCTTCCTACCAAACACGCCCAGAAAAACTATTGATTCATATTATAGATTGTGTTAACTCTAAATTTTAACTTTCAAGATGATTTGCTAAGTTTGCCATTCTAAGATCACAACAATGTAACAACTATAGCTATATATTACAGTAATAAACTTATGTGTTCTCAAAACGTTAAAAATTTCCATATTTACCCAACTTAAATATGCTAATGTCATATTTACCCAAAACATGCTTTAAATGCATTGTACATCATGCATTCAAAGGTTGTATTTTGGGTATATATGACATTTTCATGTTTAGATTGGGTAAATATGGAATTATCCCAAATTTAAAATAGCATTTTCATAGATAAAAAACATCATTTAGTATTATCTATTCTACTTATAATGGAGGAAGACATTTCTCTTCTATTTATTATTTTAAGACTACTATAAATAGAATTTTAAGCAAATACTACCTTATAAACATTATTTACAAGTATCTAAAGCACACATAAAACTAAAAAACACACTACTCATATAATACAATTAATACACTATTAAAAACACCCTTCATTTAAAAATACAACTTTTTAACCAAAAAGTACAATATAATTAAGCTTTCACACATAATCTAAACTAAAAATAGATTTTTAAGCAAATACAAGTAAATAAACATAATTTACAAGTATTTAAAGCACAAATAAAAATAAAAAACACTATTCAGCACATACAAATAATACACTATTAAAAACACCCCTTCACCAAAATATACAACTATTTAACCACAATGTACAATCTAATTAAGCTTCAAAATCATAAATCTGAAATCCAGCAGTCCAAAACAAAATAACATTTGTTCGCCGAAAAAGTTAGTCACAGGGTATCCGCTGCCGCATCGCGCGCCTGCTAGTTGTAAATGAATAATGCAGAGGGAAATGTAAACCGACTTTAAAAACCGGAGGAAGACTTAAATTGGAGTTTACAAGTAGACGGAGTAAGCTTTGAGCCAGTTTTTATGTACGAGTTAAAGACATATTCATAGGCTTGAGCATTTATAAATTTTCTAGCTTGAGATCATGATTATAACATATTTATCATTCGTAACACAGATAAAAACTACTTTGATGGCCTTAATGTGAATACTCTCGTTATTAGCTAAACCACGTTAAATCAAGATGTCCTTTACGTACACCAACAACAACAAGACCCAATCTCGCAAAAGCGAGGTATGAAGAGGTACAATGTAAAACAATCACACCCTCTGAAGTAGGATGTGTCCTTTACGTGTTATAGTAAGTTATTCTTAAGTTTTGCCCGATATAGCATAGCTTGAACATTTTTCTTGAGTTATATCAAAATCGGACCAAACATCACTTGTTTTAAAAGTTTTTTCGTTCTGAAAATGTGATGTTTCTGTATAAACTTCAGTTCCAATTTTCTTTATTGCTTGTTATATAAATTTCAGTTTTAGTCAAAGTGTCATCATAATTGATAAAACAATCATTGCACCAAAGACAATCAACTTGAACCATAGTTTAACACTAACTTGAATATAATTAGAGTTAATGATGATAATGCTTAATCAACACCTCATCTTAGTTTCTGATGATCGACTCTTATTGTTCATAATCTGACCGCCTCAGTTTCAATCGATAAAATTCAATCATGGTGATATTCATGTATACGATGACACTTAACCTCAAGCATCTTATAAGTAGTAATAACCTTATAATCGCTACAAGTTTTCACATAAGTTTTACACCCCTAACAAAAAGATAAATAAACCTTTTAAAGGGTACCTTTGTGATTGACCAAAAGGTCATAACCGCTACTAAACCAAGTTTACATACTCATCGACGCCGTTTTCACACTCCAATAAAGCTTTAGCATTTACTTCACGACTAAACCTCCATATGTAGTTTAAACCAACAAGAAGCTCGGTAATCGTTGCTTCTATCTTTTCTTGATTTGCATAGTAAAGTGTTTGCACTAGAAGGACATTTGTTCTAGACACCAAGTTTTGATGCTCAAAACTTCTTTCTGATTGCCATCTTATCGTATTATGAGCAAGAGGCGATAACCAATCTAATATTCCCATCATCGCTTCCGTCCATTCTTCAGCAAGACCCGTATCAAAAGGAGCCGAAGCTAAGCTTTTGGCATACGGTTTTAACCGCACACGAAGAGCATTTTTCACGTTTTTTGGCAACATGTTGTACAAATCATCTCGTGCATCATGACCAATCAAATGAGGGGACGCTACTAGTTTTTCAAGAACTACGATTAAATTAGCATAATGCAATGCTAAAGCAACCCCGCCAAGAGTTTCTGGAGGAGCATCAACCCGTTTTTGTTTGGACCCGTGGATATCTTGAACCCGCCATGTGGAGTCAGAATTAGCTATGCTTAAATTTACATGGTGAGTTTTGGCTGGAGACCCATCTCGGCCCATCATAGATCCTCCAAAGGGTCCACTATTAGTACTCGTATGAATCGGGGTAAGGCTTTTCCCATGGATTTTCGATGAATTATCGCGAGCATGCCACCATTTCAGCCCGGTTTTAGCAACACGCATCAAGGGTCCTGACTTTGATGTTAGTTTCCCAATGGGTCCCGATAAAGAACCAGAGCTTCCACTTCTGGAACTAGAAACCGTAATTGAATTACCAAGTGGGCCAGAATAGTATTTCTTTACATTACCCGCTCTTGAAATCGGGCCGGATTGAGTACCAATGTTTCCCAATGGACCTGACGAGAATTCTGTAAAACTATTCTTGTTCGGGTAATTTTCTTGAAGCATACCCGAATCAAAAACTGCAGATTCTTGGATTTTTTTAGGTAAGATGTGCCCGATGCCAAAAACATGACCAATCTTAGCAAAAATTGTGAATACAGTTCTTGCTAGAAGAAGAACCACGTAATCATAAGTCTTGTTCCATAACGAGATCCCTTTAAGCCGCTTCACTTCATGTTGTTTCCACGACATTTTCTTTGTATACTCAACCACGGTTATACTGTCATGATCTTCATTACTTTTTATTCTCTTCAAGATTTGTTCAAGCTCCACAAGGCTTTCCATTTCTTGATACAAACTCGCGTTAACAGATATAAAACTTTCCATCTTTTTCAGTTTCCCGCTCATCTTTTTATCTGTAAACTGCCACTGGTACTGGTCAACACCATGTTTGACCAAATCAGCGTATGCACGTTCAAAACATTTTAAAACCGGATCTTTGCATTTTTTCGAAAGCCTTGTAACAATTTTCGCCACATTGTCCAAATTGTGTAGCATCTCGTCACATATTAAATCAACTATGCAATCATCATCATCGGAAACGAGCTTTTTAATACCTAGTGAGTTACTTATTTCATCCCTTAGCTTCATGACTTGTTTATCGGTTAGTATATTCCATTGATGGACTAGCTTAGACATTACACTTGCTACTTCAAATACCAACACGCCAATACGCACCTTTTCTGGACCATGGTCATGTTTCTTTGATGGTTTCCATAGACTATGAAACCATGAATCGGTCACCATATTGCACCCTGAAGAATAACGGAAGTAACGTATGGGCAGCCGCTGAATCAACAGAAACATGGTAAAAATCAGAAAACAATCTTGAAATGAACACGATATAATTGGTTTAAGATATATGAAACAATTTAATGACTGCAACTTTTAATTAGCATAAAAGTAGTGATTAACGGAAATCTAAGAATAAGTAAATCAGCTAACATAGAGTTTAAATTTGCTGCATTGAAGCTATGATAAGAGGTTTGAGCAATTGGTGATTGGTAATTAAAACCGCTTATGCTGTACAAAAAAAACAGATAAGAAACTGAAATAAGCAAACTCCCAACATGAATATTCGAAAGTGCTATTTCACCCACAAATAATCAGATGAGCAATTTGGATGAGCAATCACAATCACCTCACAACTAATAGCGCCTTAGATAAGCAATAGTCATAATTAGTCTTGGTGAACTACTAATTATCAGGTGACTCGAAGCAATACCAAAGACCACTAAAACAATGGCGTATTTACAAACGGGCTTGAAGCTCAGAGGTACCCAACCTAATGGTTGCGCGTTCAAGTCCCAATGTGGAAAAAAATACGTGTTAGATTAGAGAATGTGTGCTACTCTTTGCATTTCAGAAAAACAATGGCGTGTTTGAGCACTCATTTCCATGACCTAAAATCGGGATTCGAACTAAACCAACTTTGATTTCATGATCCAAAATCACAATCTAAAATGTACAAAAAAATCCAAATTATTAATTCCAAAGCATCTCAAAGACCACACTTTCACAAATCCCAATGCCACGACTCCAAAACCAAAATTCAACCAAAACATTCACCAAAAACACATCTTCATTAATTCCAATTTCACCTCAATCATTAAAAAATAAAAAAACCCATAATCAAGCTTCTAAAGAAAATCAATATAAAGTTATAAACTAAGGGGGTGTTTGTTTCGGCTTATATAGCCGGCTTATGGCTTATTTGGTTTTGGCCATTTGGGCTTATGCTTCATAAGCTCACTTTTTGTAGCTTATTTTGAAACTTTTTGGCTTATATAAGCTTATTATGACATAATAAACTTATTTAAAAAGTTCCAAAACAAGCCACAAAAAGTGAGCTTATAAAACATAAGCCCAAAACCAAATAAGCCATAAGCCGGCTATATAATCCGAAACAAATACCCCCTAATGTATTCAATAAATAATGGCTTTGATACTATGCAGGATGAAACAAAACATAACAATGAATCAAATGTAATTATAAATATAAAGTAGTGTATGAAAAAATGATTACCGGTTGTTAATGAGGAGAGAATCTTAAACAAAAGACATGTAGTTTAAGGTGAGAGAAAGAAAGAGAATGTGGGTTTTGTTTCTTTGTTTCTTTGAGTGTGAGAGGAAAGAGGGGAGAAGCTGCTGTGACTAGAGATCGACTACCCAACTCTCACATGGACATTTACACAAACCGAGTGAAGTTGAGTTTTAAGGATGTTGTGTTTTGCCCCTTCTTGTTTAATAGGATGTTTCTGTTAGTCCTTGTATACATATTTTGTGAAACGCCGGTAACTGCTGTGATCGATCTACACGTCTCGGTTTAAAGATGTTTTTCTTAAGTACTTGTCGAGTGTATGTGTAATCGATTCGGGTCAAAATGAGTTTGACTAATGGGCCCATCTCGATAACAATATTAATGATAAAAATGTTAACTAGGGTTTGTATTAATCGACTTGATTTTGGTAAATGTTCGAAAAATCGTATCTAATAAACCATAAGTCATCGGAAGTTGTGCCACTTATTTTTTAAAGGTAATTGAGTCTACTTACATTTAAAAATACTTTCAAGGGCTGGTTTGTAACAAAATTTGCCAGCTATTGAATTAGTAACAACAGATCATTTTTCGGTCATGTAAATAGCAAATTTTTTTAGTCAAATCGGGAAAGGGGTGTTTCAACTTGGTATCAGAGATTTGGTTTAAGTGAATTAGGTTGCCACTATAAGGTTTCCTAAACTTAAGCCACCAATAGTTGCTTGTGTCGTAAGTTTAAGTTATGCGAAGTATTATGATGCCTTAGTTTTAAGGTGGTGTTAGTGCTTATAACAAAAGATGAGACAAGTATGTAACTTAGACATGAATTAGTAATTGAAATGTGATATAAGAACAATAGACTATATGAATTGAAGATGAATAAGAATGTTTTAGCACTTGTCGGTTAAGTGTTATTATAGGATTGCATATGAATGTTAAGGCTATGGTAGTTTATTATATGTCTAAGTAAAATGTGAATGTGTTTGATAGTATGATGCATAGTAGTGAATGAGATAAGTTAGATGCATTGGAATGCATCTTAGACTGATCTAAATGCACAAATGACAATTTATGTGCGATGACCTAGCGGTGGTTAAAAGCGGCAAGAACACTTTGTTATGTGAAAGATAAGAATTATGAGTGGCATTTGATAAATCCTGAATGCTTTTAAAGCTATAGATAAGTAAGAAATAATTAACGAAGTATGTTTACAGCTTGATGCTTAGATAGACATGATTGAATTTGATTGCGATTGTTGTATTGGAATAAACGATAAAATATGATAATGATTAGATGTTAGAAGCATTTTCTTACACGCTTAATTAAAATGAGGATAAGTCGAAGTGTATGGTTAAGAGGTGATGAGAGCATGTTACATATAAAACATGATAAATAAAATACGTTAGTAATAAATGTTTAACCCAGATGAATGAAAATGGTGAATGAGATAGATTGCACTAGAATTCATAAGTGATATGAAGTGCGCTAGAAAAAAAAATCCTAAAACATGAATCCAATCATGGAAATATATTGAGAATATGTATGATGATAAATTTGAAACTTATGTGTATAGAAGAGTTAGATAGACTAATGTGATATAATTTCATATAGTGAAATGTGTGTGTCAACTTGGGGTTGACGGATGAATGATAAATATCATTGTGAAAATGCATATATAATAAATCGACAAGTATTACGTTGAAACTTGTCTAAACGGAAGTAAATATGGTAGTGTGAATTGAAATTGCTTAAGGCAATGAGAATTGGGAAAATGATTATATGTACTTAATGATAAAATTACGTGAATGATTAAATGAGTAAAGATGATAAAGTAAAAATAATTTGGATCCGATGTTCAAGTTTTGGTATCCTTCGGGATGACCTAGCTTGCCTTTATGGCATGATTGTTAGCTTGCCTTCACCGACATGGTTTGCCTACATCCTTGGCATGTGTTGAAGTATCCTTTAGGATAGCTTAGTGATGTGTTCTATCATTGTAGGTATAGATTATGTGTATTGAAGTTTAAATTTTTATTTAGCCGGCTTAACCTATAACAAATACTAACGAGCAGTATACCTGACCAATGTAGCATAGTTGGTAAGTAGAGTGTCGATCACTATGACTGGAACGTTAACACTTATATGTCTATCAGTATTTTAATCCTAATGTTAGTTTAATTACACTAATCTAACGCAGGGGGGTTTTCAGCCTGAGAGACTGACACAGTTATTAGATTAATTAAAACTAATTAAATAAAAGTGAAGACAACAAGACACACACGTACACAGATTGAAAATAGATAGCAATAAGAGGTCAAGTCGATAGTAAAGAAGATACGCTCGCTAATCGTTTAGTTATATATGATGAGTACTAAATAGGCACTTTCTCTATGGATGCTAATTGTGTAGTGTACTTAATTCCCTAGATTTCTTGTAAATGCACTGTCACGACTAATTAGAAATCCGTGTTAATCTTTTTTTAATGATACTTAGTTTTAATTACTTATCCCTTTCGGTCTTACATTAACTATGCAAACGATGTTAATGAAGTAATTGTGGGAGGCAGATGACAAAACAAGCCACGATAAACAAGAAGTGTCAATGCTTACACACAAACATTAAAACCAATAAAACATCATATAATCTTTAATGCATGTAGTATGTTTAATGCGAATCTAATGAAAGAAAAAGGCACGCTAACCAAACGATTAAAGAGTACTACTACGATTAAACGAATCTCCCTATGTAATCACACACTTGCAAGGCCTTCTTATGCTTCCGAATTCGTCCTTATGTTGTGTCTTGTAGTGCTCGGTCTTTAATTCTCGTGTGGTATTATATGTGTCTCTCAAATGAATGGGTCGATGCCTTATTTATACATTCTGGAAACAGACACGATACGGCGTACCAGTTTACTTGATACTCCGTATCTAGGTAGCTTCGCGTGGGGTCCAAGATTATTATATTTTGGAATATTCGTACACCGTCATAGGATACGGCGGATCTTCAATCTTGATACGGCGTACATGTCTTCGTAATCTTGGAATGGCTTGGTGAAGTTTTCAGGTTGATACGCCGCATGTCATGGATGTCATGCGGCATATTTGGATTAGATAAGTCAAATCTTTGTGTTGACCAAGGTTTCATATACGTCGCATGAGAGAACTCCATGCGGTGTATGCTTAAAAGTCAGGCAATATCTTCACATTCGTCTAAGTCTTGATGTATGGCGTATCTGTCTAGAATGATACGGCGTATCTACCTTCAATTCAGTAGACTTTTCCAACTTGATCCGTTTAGCTCCAATTTGCGTCCAAAATAGCTAACTTTCACCAAATGCTTGTTTATAACTGAGATTTACAAAAGAAAGTGATTAAGTATCAATTCTCATATAAAATAATACAAAACAAGCAATATACATAGGATAAATGATGCTATTAATATGTTGTTATTTGATATCATCACTTAGTTTGCCTTTTATGACATGGTTGACAGTCTGCATTATATGGCATGGGTTTAGCTTGTGCATGGGTATTAGCTTGCCTTTATGGCATGATTATTAGCTTGCCTTATATGGCATGAATTTTAGCTTGCACAAGGGTAAGGTAAAATGGCTAAGCCCTACGGGGAAAAGGCTGACTTGCCTTCATGGAAAACGTTAGTGAGATTGGATCCAAGGCTAGAAATGAAGAGTAAAGAAAGTATTGGAGATGCGTAAGTAGGATGATTTATAATCTCCTTATTTAAATGTACTGGGACGCCTCTTTATTTAAATAAAGAAATTTTAAGTCGCCGAGCCATAAGTTTATAATTCCTTACTTCCATAAATTAGGACGCCTTTTAAGTAAATAAATAATGGGGTAATTACCAAAATAGACCATTCGCCCTACGACTTATCACTTTCTAGACCTAAAATTTTCAAAAGTTCAAAATAGATCGGGCGACTGGGCAGCTTGTACAACTCAATCATTAGTCAACAACTGTCCACTTGTGACATGTGAATTAATCTTTTTTTTAAGGACACGTGTCAAACGCAGACACGAGTTCCCCAAAAAATGAGTCGCCCTCGGTCTATTTTGGACTTTTGAAATTTTTAGGTCTCGAAAGTGATTAGTCGTAGGGCGACTGGTCTATTTTGGTAATTTTCCCAAACGAGTGGGCTTATGTGTATTCGATATGACATTACATGGTTGATAGTTGGATAACTGAAACCTAAAACAAGTTAGATGTTGTAAGAAATAAAATAAGTGCGTATTGAAGCCGATGAGGATGCTAAGAGTAGAAGCGAAACCCATAGGGTAAATACCTAGAATGAAGAGTATGGTGGAAGATTTGAAAGAGGTTAGCTGTTATGTGTCAAGAAAATTATATTCGAAGTGAGAAGTATCTTATGATATAAATAAAAAAAATGATATATTGACCATAAGATACGCTAAGTTTCATAGACCGTCGATGAGCTATGGACGACATAGCAATCAAATTGACTTATATAAAGTCAAAATTAGCAAAATTTCCTAAGTGACTAGTAGTCCTTGTTGAAAAAATTAAATATGAATGCAAGAAAATATGCTATTGGTAACAAAAATGTAGTAAAATGATATATTGGCTTTTAGTAAGTGTGATGAAATTGGTGTGGTGCTGATGTGTGCAAAACCGTCAAGTTTTCTCACGCAAGCTGACCACTTGTGAATGACCAACTGTAAGAAACTTAAAACAGCTTAAGCACAAATGCAATGAAGATCTGAGGAGTATAGTGTTTCCCCGGGTCGTTATGTCCCAGCGAGCTATGCAATGGATTATCAAACGAATAGTGATCGGGAGATTTGAACGGAAAAGGAGATTTGAGATTAATATAACTACAGGAAAAGCCAACAAATTACAACGGCTTAAATGCAAATTAAAGAAAATTAAAAAGATAAAATCTATTAAATGAACGCTATCACTATTTTAAAATTGATGAACGTTTAAAACTTAAAACTTACGTTTAAAATAAAATTACGTAAACGTACAAAATAAAAAGCGAAATCTAAGAAATAAAAGTCCTAAAAACATGAAAATGACATTTTTACAAACCTAAAGATAAAATAAAATTTATAGAAAAAGAAAATTATTTTTATAACTAATTATCTAATTAAAAACTATTTTTAACTATTTAATAATTACCTAAAATACAAGAAAATAGGAAATAAAACTAGAAAAATAAAATTATGAATTGGAAAAGTCTAAAATATTAAAATAGAATTTTCAAAACTATTTTTGTAATTTTCTGATTATTTTTGAATTTTCTAGGAATTAAAAACTATTTAAAACTAATTAAATTACTTAAAAATACAAATTTAACTAAGAAAAATATGGAAAAATACGTTTTTGGCTTTTTATATTTATCTAAACTTAAGAAAATTGAAAAATTATTTTTTTGAACCTTTTCTTAATTTTTTGTATTAAATGCTATTTAAAAATGCTTAAAAACTAATTTAAATTAAGAAAAATAGCAAAACAACTTAGAAAAATCTGAAAATTTCAGGAAAAGTCTAAAATATTATAAGGAATAAAGGAAAAATATAAAAACAAGGTGCTATGTGGAGGAATATGAAACTGATATGGAAAGTGCTTATGAATAAGCACTTGGATAAGCCAAAAGCTCACCAAAAGGCACCAACTGTTAACAGAAACTATAATAAGCTAAGAGAACCTAAATGCAACAGGAAACAACAAGCCATGACCTCTGATTGCAAACTAACACAGATTTGAGTAATTGAGCAAAAGAGCTAAAACAAGTTCTAGGGGTGCTACTTCAAGCCAAGAAATAAGCACTAAAATAAGCTGGAAAGCAAAAACCAATTATTGAGACCTAAAGTATACCTGGGTGAGAACAGGTAAACCAAAAACTAGACCTTGGTGAGCCAAGGTGAGCCCTGCACAAGCTCTACAAGACCTGCAGATTCCCTGTGCAGGCTACAGTGCCCTGCACAGGGCACATAAGCCCTTATTGATAAGCATATTGAGCCTTCTAAAATTTTGACAAAATTCAACTAAATTGACAATAAGAAAGGGGACCAGCTGAACTTTTAAAAGCTACAAATTTCATTAAATTTGACTCAGAAATGAGTTCACTAAAAATCTCTCTAACTTGGCTCAAAACAGGTTTTCAAAGTTTTGACTTTATTAACAAAACTGAGAGTTTGACTTTCTTGAGCTTTGATCTAGATTTTAAGGACTTAGACTGATATAAATAAGTGAAATGAGACTACTGCAAGATGTATTTATGAAATATGAACACAGATTAAGCTTTTGATATGCAAAAACTTCAACAGTGAACCTGTTGAAGGCAATTGAGGATGATTATGACTTTTGGTGGTTACAAGAACAAAAGTAAGACAGATATAAACTCAAATAAGGTAGCTAAGCATGAAACAACAAGACTCCAGAACTTAACTACCCTAAACAACTGATAAAACAGCAAATCCAAACACCCTTATATATAACTGATATGAACTTTTCATGAAGCTAACTAATGAACCAGCTTGAACCAATGATTGAACAGAGTCTACATGACCATTATACAACTACACAAACAAGTTTAAGCTATCTATAACTACATTTACAAGTTCAAACAAAAACTGCCATATGACTTGAAAACTGAAAATGATAAAATCACTAACCACAGTGTCCAGCTTATGCAGGCCAAAACCAAATCCAAACCTATGCTAACCTAATCTAAATTCAACCCAAATAAACCTCTGTGCACCCATTATCAGCTTCCATTCTAATTTGAGCTCCTGTTGACTTTTGTTGACTAAAATGGAAAATTGTTTGAAACTGTAATATGAGCTTATACAAAGCTTACAAGGAGCTTAGATAAACTTAGTAAGGCTTCAAATAAGCCAATAACAACTTGGAACATAGAATTTGAACATGAAAACTGTAACAGTAAACTTGAAAATATAAACTTATATAAAAAACTTTAATTGATACTCAAAAGTAACTTACAAAGGTTTGTAAACTTGAAAGTGATACAATGAAACTGAAATTACACCATTTTAATTTAAACTAAGACAATAATCTAAAAATGGACATAAGTGAAATTTATAAAAACTAACTACCCCCTTGAAACTGCTTCTTTCTTCTCTTTTATAGCTCCAAGTTGCCTCTCTCCTCTCTCTAAGAAAATCCCACCATAAATCCTGACCCTTGGATGAGATAACATGATCTTGGCCATTCATCACTTTTTGGCGGGAAACTTTGTTTTGACAGTGGGGATTGAGTGTAGATGTTGGAGGTGCATTTAATGCTCTTGGCAGGTTGTTGAGGAGGGGGGAACAAGGGAAGAGGAAAGGTGAGGAGGGGGGAATAGGTGTTGCAGAAAAAGTGGAGAAGACAGTGGTTTGGAGGGAACATTGTGGGCGGGGTGGTTGTTTGACTTGGGAGTTTGACTGGGCAGGCTAAATATCAAAAAGGGGGTTCACAAATGGTAAGTGACAGGGGGTCACAATTAGGCTTAAGGTCCAAAAAGGTTTTAAAGGCTTTAAATAACATAAGGACCAATTGTATAAATTCTGAAACTTCAGGGACCTAGGCTGCCAATTCTGAAAAGTTTCTCCAAGGACTGAAACTGACAATCTCAAAAAGCACAAGGACTAGACTTGCCAATTTCAAAATTCCAGGGGCCAATCTTGCCAAATTTCAAACTTGGAGGACCATTTTTGTAATTTTATCAAACTTATGATATTTTTCACTAAAGGACTAATTTTGACAAGTTATGATTTAAAAAAGGACCTTTGGTGATTTTTTCTTTTGAAATTTTGACTCAGGGACTATTTTTGACAATTTTAGAAATTGGGGGACTAAAACTGCAATTTTTGCAAACTTTGAAATGTTTTTCATCTGATTTTGATATTTTTGCATTTAAAACACATAAAACACTGATTTGTGGTATTTTGATCATTTTGATGTGTTTCAGAGTGTTTTCAGATGATTTTGCAGTTTATATTGTACAAAAATGATGAGTATTTAGAGACTCATCAGGTGCCATTAGAAAGAAGCGAGAATTTGTGAAAATTAGGTCGAAATATTACAAATTTAGAGAGGAGATTATGGGTTTGTAGGATTAAGGATGTAAAATTAAGTATATTAAAACAAATTATGTTAATGCGAAAATGAGAAATTGGTATGAAAGACTAGAACGAGGACTAAAACTGTGGGATGAGTTTTACGAATGGTCGCAAATTTCAAGTAAATAGATTTTGGGGACAAAATCTAAATAATGTGATAGATTTGTAACACCCCAAAACCCGTTTCTAAGTATTTTAATGCTATAATGCCTTGAATAGTTTGACTAAGACTTTATATGGTTTGAAATACGAAATATGATTGGTTAGTCAATGTTTTAAGTTAAAATTCAAGCTTGTTAGTCAAATCATAAGTTAAATGTGTAAACTTTATATTATGAAAAGTATTATGTGGCTAAACTATAAAATATAGGACTAGAGGGATCATAAGTGTTAAATGGCCAAAGTTATGACTGTTTTAAAAGTGAAGTAAGCTTTAGATATTTCCTTGGGATTCCAAAGACTTCCATAGTGTTCTTGTTTTTGTGTGAGCCAAAACAAAAGTTAAAAAAGCTATGAAGTCTTGAAGACCAAATTAATGAAGAAATAGTGTGTTTATCCAAGAATAAGTTCTTAGTTATGATCCTCTTCAAGTAAGTAAGTATAATTGATGATTTTAAGAGTTAGGTTTATGTAGAGATTTTGCGGGTTTCATCATACGATCATATGATGATATAGGGTGAAAATTGGGTAAGTTGGGGGGTTGTATAAACCCTTATTAATGATATTGCATTATTGATAAGTATTATGTTATAATAATCTTGATTAGGAACCAAGAATTGATGGTGTTGGTGCTCTTGGTTTGTTTAGCTTGGATATGAGACAATTAATTTGACTATAACAAGAGATTATATTGAGTTATCATATGTTTTGTTATGTGCCTTGTACTATGTTTTGATTGTGATAAGGATGTAGAACGATTAAGTTTTAAGGTGCTTGGATTAAGATTATAGTAAGGCTAGCTGGTTAAACTAGCTAGGAAGTGGTTCGCTTAGTTATGATGTTAATGATAATGTGTGAAGCTTATTGTTCACGTGAAAAAAAGCAAATGATTATATGATTTTAGTCTCTTGGACTACTAAGTGTTATTTATGATGCAATTGTGTTTAAATGATATATGATAGCTTGTTATGTCTATTACTTACTAAGCGTAATGCTTACGGTTTAGTGTTTAACCATTTTGTAGGTTTATATGAATTATGGATGGCTTGTATAGTAGTTTATGGTGCCAATAGAGGTTGGAAGTGCTTGTTGATATTAGACAAGCGTATATGATAAATATCGAGCTTGAAGTAATGTTGAACCCCCGAGTTGATATTTAAGTGTCGTAAAGTGATTTGTAAATGGTGTTGTCAAGTGTCCAAGTCCAGGTCTTGGTTTTGAAGTAATAGTGTTTTGAAGTAATAGTCTTATGTATAGTGTAAGTTGTTATTTAAAATGGGTCAAAATAGGTGTTTGGAAAACCCCATAAAGTATGTTTTCATGGGTCCTTAGACCATAAGTATTTATGAAAATAAAGTAATATATTGTTTAAATGATTTCTGGAAAGTTTGGTGAAGTATCGGACTCGGGAAGTTGGTTTCTCGAGTAAGATTCAAGTTTTGGATCAGCAGTCCCCCAACCCGGGCGGCTGAAAATTGTCTTTTTGGATAGTAGGACGCCAACCGGGCAGTTGGGAACCTAACCTGGCGGCTGGGGTCACTTGTCCGGTTTTTGGTAAATGTTCGGAAAATCATATCTAATAAACCGTAAGTCATCAGAAGTCGTACCACCTATCGTTTTAAAGGTAGTTGAGTATAGTTTCATTTAAAAATACTTTCATGGGCTGGTTTGTATTACAAGTTTATCAATTTATTGAATTAGTAACAGGAGGTCATTTTTCGATCATGTAAATCGCAAAATTTTTAGTCAAATTTAAAACACATGTAATTTTTTTTATATTGAATATGCCGTATAGGCCTGGACCCTATACGCCATATACAATCATACACCATATAGGATCTTCCATATACGTCGTGTATACTTGCAATATGAAAACTGCATAAACTAAATTTTGATTCTGAAAAAATTTGTAAAGTGTGAAAACACATTTCATTATAAAACATGAATATTATACATGTGTTTTATAAACGAAAGCGTAAAATACTACGAGTGCGGGTGTTAACTCAAACATCCATATTTTGACCAATTTTCAGATACTTGTTCTAAATATATATACATTAATATCAAACCTTTATTGTTACAAATCTTATGCATAATTATAAAGTTTGAGGCGTTAACAAGCTGAATAACAAAGAATGGTTGAGATGTTCCTCACCTATATAGACGAGCATTACCGATCTCTTAAGTATTATCCTTAATCTACAAGCCCTAACGTCCTTATGACCTAACCTGAAAAACATGAAAACTGAGAACGGTAAGTCCTGGGGACTTAGTTAGTAGACGGGTCTGAGTCTAAAATTGTAACATGACCTACACTAAATCTGACGTGATGGCTAAACTATACCGATTCTGATTAATAACTGAATTGTACTAAATCAACTACCAACTAGGTCTGAAACTGAATTTGGTTTTGTATCTAGAAACTAAATTTGAGACTTAATCTGAATGTGTATCTGAAACTGAATATATTTTTGTAATCAAAACTGGAATGTTACTTTATTGTACAAGTAAGAATCTAGGGTTCTACATAGGTGCATCAGCACAGTTTTGAATCTAAGCTATAGCTGAAACTGGGTAGCTGAATATGCGATATCGACTTTATGCTAAGTTGGAATTCCCTAGCCAACGAGTAATATTCTTGGGGCTCTGACTTGTTATACGTGCTTTTCTGACGGGGTCATCAACCAAGGATGTCATGAGTACGTCCTCGAGTCATCCACTTAGGATGCTTTTAGGTTAAGCACGTGTCACCCACAAAGGATGCTACTATGGGAGTTTAACATCGTGCACGTTTTAGACACGCTAAGTAACTAATGGTTCATTTCTTGTGCACCCATTTCATGGATGTTGATGCTTCTTGTGAGTATCCTTTACTTGGCTTGTTTTTAGCTATATCCGAATCATATCATAATATATAATACCCAACTATTACCCAGTCTACGAACATGGAAACCTTCGGCTATATCCAAAGCTATGTATATATTCTGAATGTATGTTAATTCTAACATCATGAAGCGCAACTACGTGATTTCATGTTGTTTGAATGATCGATACTTAAATGTAATCAATGGTTCATGGCTAAAGAACCTGTGACATATACCTCTAATTATCTAAAACTTTCTATGCTATGAAATACTGAATTTTAATAATGATAATTCTGTTACTTCTACAAATAAAAATGTACATGCTATGCTTGCGCCAAAACAAGCTATAATCACATAACGTTGCTAAACTAAACCGTTACTCACCTCGATTGGCTTAGGCATTTCTTGAACAATCCTGGACTTCCGAGATCACCTAAACACATAAATTTATCATTCTATAGTCATTTGAACCTGCTATAACATTTTTACACATAACCTACATCATTTCGCTAACTTATGTGAAATTGCAAAATCTTCTTTTTCTAGACAGTCTGCTGAAAATTGTAGATTTGACCTCAAGTCAATCCGATAAACAATATATTATCTACGGCCCTTCAAAAACAACACAAAATTCTACGCAACATAGTTTCCTACTTTTAAACATGTCCAAAAGGGAATAAAAACCCATCATAAACTATTCTACTCTTTACCAAACTTATATCTCAGCTTTTAAACATGTTAAGACTATTTTCCAACATGTATATAAGAAATTTCACCAATTTAAGCACTATCTTGGCCTTGTGCCAAACACCAAGTTTTATGGTTATAACTAAACTTATCTATACATAAACATCATCTTTAACATGATTTAGCCATAACTTTCTAATCATAAATATCAAAGTTCCTGTAACATGATCATATCTAACATTTCAACATCATCTATAATCATCAAACATGTGCAAAAACCTCATAATCTTGACTAATATCATGACTGGCATACTAATTAAACAAAACCTCCAAATATGTACCATTAATCATGAAACTTAACTGAATTAAACTCATACGTTGATGGGTATCATGTTTTTGAAGATTATTTCATCATGGGATAACATAAAATCATTTAGAATCATGCTAGAATCATCATAAAGAAGCTTACTTCATCTTTAGGTTTCTTAGATATTTCCCTCCAAGAACACACACATGACATGTGTGTTATGAGTAAGATTCTGGATATTTTAGAGGTTATAAAGCCATAAGGGCAATTTGGTAATTCAGCCTAAAATATATACTTTTCACCGTTAGTTCATGTAGTTAAATATTTTGCATTGTTAGTCCTTTTCATTATCTCTTTGCATGACAAGTCATTGTTTCTACTAAAAACTAAGGGAATGACTTTTATAGTATTCTAAAAGCAATATAAAAGTCTACTTATAAAAATCATGGTGTTACAAAATCGGGAAAAGGGGCGTTTCAGATTATAGTTATTCAAACCTAAAATTTCGCCATTTGTAAAACTATTGCCAAAAAACGTATAACTAAAACACATTATTCGCCAAGTATTTCGAATTACAGGTACCTAACCCACATCGTGTGGGTACCGTGCTAGCTAAGTTGAAGACATCAAGAGATGAAACGATTCAAATGGTATATAAACACCAAGACGCAGGCGGTATGCAAATGCTCATGGAACTTTATTTTTGAATGTAAGTGATTATGACTCAAACTTATGCCATGAAACTCAACTTTTAAAGATATCTAGAATAGATATAGATATTTTGAACTACAGGGTACCCACCATCGTATCACGTGGATACCCTGCTAGTTAGGCTGAAGACATAAGGAGATGAAATGATTAAAATGGTATACAAAGAGTAACTTGACTTTCCAGGTTTTATGAAAATGCTCATGGAACTTAAATTTTTGAATGTAAATCATTATGACTCACATTTATCTCACAAAACTCAATCTTTAAAGATATATAGATACAAATATAGAAATAGATTGATCGATTTGATTAGCTAATTGGCTTAATTTTTCAAATTACTAACATAAGTAATCACTTTTTTATATATTAAAGGATATAGTCTGGTGCTCATTTGGTCTCAAGTCCATAATACGAGGAGAAAAACTTATCTTGATCAAAGATATATTTATTAAAAGTAATTGTTGCTAAAATTGAAGATGTAGGTTTAAATGGAGATACAAAGAGGGCCATAAAATAAAGATTATATTTATAAGCTACATGAATTAACATTTGATTTTAAGAGATTACGAAAGATAATTTTTCTAAAATCCCTTATACACTATATATGGCTAACAAAACTTATATTTTAAGTACTTTAAATTATTTTTTAAAATTAAACATAGTCTTCTCGTAATCTTGTGTGTCAAACATGCTGATACCATCAAATAGTCCTGAATATTAAGTGTCAATTTCCACCGATAATGCTCGTATTTTATATCATTTATATGGATTTACGCTTGTTTTCCTTTATATTTCACTTTCAGGTAAAATTGCGAGCATTGGAGCTAATGAGATGCGGATTTGGAGATTTTCTTAAGAGAATTATGATAGTAGGCCTACTGTGAAGATGCTACGGCGTAACTCTATCTCTCACATTACGCCGTAGCTAGCGCGTGACTCAGAAGACCAACTCAGAATCAAATTACGGCGTAACTCCCAACTAAGGATTACGTCGTAACCAATTAGGTCAAAGAATGTTCCATGCCGGCATATGATACGCCGTAACTCCTTCTAATGATTACGGCGTAATCATACCAATTGTAACCTGTATTGAAGATACGGCGTAACCCATTCCTTGTATTACGCCGTAACCAGCTTACCGAGAGCATAATTATGGAATTGTTAAGGTTATGGCGTAACTCTCAACTTAAGTTACGCCGTAACTAGATCATGCCTATAAATACAAGCCCTAATTTCTGCATTTTCACATCATTCACTCCACACCAAAAAGCAGAGAACGTCAAGAGGGGTCCAAAGGCAGATCTTGAAGAGCATACAGAGCCATCTCCAAGGGAGAAATCACTCCCTAACGATAAGCATTAGCGATTATTTTATCTTTTACTTTCGATTCATGTATTTCATTATGTCAAACATTGAATCTTTGGTTTCGTTTAATACGATCGGCTAAGCACCTTTGGTGCTAGCCTAGTTATGATTCTTTAATTGTTTTATTTACGTTTACATGCTTCTGTATAATTGTTTCTAGTGTATGCATGCATAGTTCGTTGGTAGCTACCCTAGCTTCGGTAGTTTTGAATGGCGGTAGTATCTAGTTGCTTAGGATAATTGACCAACAGACCCTGAGTAGGTAGATTGAGTGGGAAGGGTAAGAATTGACCAACTGACGACCTTTCCTCGCTTGTGCGAACTGACCAAATGATCACCTGACGTTTGGATGAACTTAAGAAGTTAGGGACGAGTGTCTAAGATGCTAGCGCTCGGGCACTCATTGTTACGAATCTTGCATGTAGAGGTACTTAATGACTTGGCTTAGGGGACTAAAAACAACTGGACTTTCAAGGGTAGTAGCTAGGGATGGCAACGGGTCGGGTTCGGGTTTTAGTGAACCCGTACCCGCACCCGTTTATAATATCCAAACCCGAACCCTCCCCAATACCTGATGGGTACTCGATTATTATCATCCATCGGGTTATCGGTTTTCCCCACGGGTATCGGTTTTCCACAATTAAAATCATCGTTGTACAACTCAACCTAAAAAAAAACCAAAACACCATAATATATTCAAAGTTTTTAGAAGTTAAAGAAAACGACTTCAATATTCGTAACGTTTGAAGATTAAAGAGTTAACGTGTCATGTGTGTGAGAATCAAAGCGTCAAACGTAAGTGTTAATTTAATAGTTTGTAATTACCAAGATATATGCTATTAAGGAGTAGAGTAGAAAAAAAATTGTACAAGATTAAGAGCTCAAAACTTATTAGGACCTTATATAAATTAGCAAAAAAAAACGGGTACAAATTCGGGTATACGGGTACGGATACGGGTAAACGGGCGGGTATTACCCGAACCCGTACCCGAAAAGAAAAGAATATATCTACCCGAATCCGTATCCAAACCCGTGAACCCGCCCCCGAACCCGACCAAACCGGTTCGGGTTTCGGTTTTTCCCATCAGTTTTGGGTGCTTTTACCATCCCTAGTAGTAGCTTGATCTCCGGTGGAAGCCTTTACTGATAGGTTAGGACGAACTGACCAAATGCTGTCCCAACGACTTAAAACCCCACTTGAAACGATTGGAAGTAGTAAAGCGTGAACATAACATGATAGGATGAGTAACTAGGTTAGCACACTTTACCCCTATTGATCACAACCACTATTTTATGTCGCGTTTATTTCTTGTTAATTAGTCAATTAATCATTTGAATCCTTAAAACAATTAAAAACCAGTGACACCTAGACTTAATATAGATCCGCTCACATAGCTCTTGGGACGACCTCGGTTTTACCGATTACTACACTACACACGACCGGGTACACTGCCCCGTGAGTGCATAAGGTGGACCATAGGTAAACGAGACTTTATAAATATTAAAATCTGGTTAGAAAACCTGCATCACATGCCTCAAATATGATACATATACATTAACGAGATTTTGGCTACCTCGCGTTGTGGCGGAGCCAATTCAAGTATGACATTTGTTCAAAAATCTATAGAAAAGAAAACGTTGATTCCCTTATTTTTTTTACGAATATGTTATTGTAGGAAAAAGTTTTTGTAGAAAAATGATTATATCATACCGACGCCTATCCACTTCTTGGTTAAAAGAAAAAAAGTTTGAGAACACCAAAAAATCTCATCCTTGCTCATGCACTATTCTTATTTAACATTCAGGGTTTTATTCATTGATGGTTGCAATGACTTACAGTTATTATAAACAAATAAAGAAAACATAAAAAGCTTAACTTCACTCGAAAATAAATATAATCTCGCCTTATTTACATATAAATACAATACAAATATGATTTTAATTAATGGATACATCAGAAAGGTCGAGCTAGAGAGCTATGAGACGTTGGTCTAACCACTCGACCTTTCACTCATATCCACTATTTGTGCTAATAGCAACTACGACTGACATGTCAAGTGGTCTCACCGATGTGTCATAGCTCTCTAGCTCGACCATCTTGCCAACACAATATACATATACATAAAAAAATGAACAACATCGCAACAGATCCTACTAAGTTTATCACATATAAATGGTACCTATTCTAGTCTGAGTCATCATTGTCATTCCCATCAATCTTAAATTAATTGTATGCTTCCTATATCTTATTATATGAAATGTCAGATTCAACGATATCCTTTTCACCTGGAACTAACATTCGCATAGACTTTCTCTTCTTCCTTGGCTACTTTTTCTTGTACAAGATACCTACCAGTTATTTCAGCACAACAATGTTCAATCTAGCATGGCCGCAAAGCAAAAAATCTTTCTATTCCAAGTTTCCTTGTTGAATCTGAGGTTTTATCTGCAAGGATACTTTCACCACATAGTGTATAGGCAAAGGGTAAACAGATATCCCAGGTTGGTTCTAATTAACGAACCATGTTCTAAGATAATTGTGCATGCATTGTTTCTTAGATGCTTCTCGTTTGGTTTTTGCATAGAACAAATCATTACTTACATGCAAAATCCGCAACATCCTTTATCTTAAACTATACAATTAGATCCCACATTACAAAAGTGTTAGCCGAAACATTGTTCAATTTCTATTCAGAATATAAATCAAGAACAAATGTGCATTACCATAAAAGATATTTAATTCGATTTCCTTCCCTATGAAGTATTGAGAACAACATTATGGTTAAGCTGTTAATAAGTCAACATCATACATCAGTACGAAAGATGTGTAGAAACATCAGGTAAAAAGCACCGTGATCTCAACTCTAGCAAAAATAAACTTCACCAAGAAATGAATAAATAATATATCTCAAGAAAGCCACCAAGTAAGGAACACCAACTTAGAGTCTTTAGTGGTGAAAACCCCTCTTTCTAGCAATAACATGACATCTACATTGATTTATTCCATCCTCCTAACCCAAACACTGTTATACGCAATTGAAATTGCCCATATATCCTAAATATAGAAGATTAAAATCTATTAATAATTGCATCAAGAATATTCATGACTCGAGCCAGTACTATGTTATGTACAAAACACTTTTCCATTTTTTGACTTCAGATTAGCCGAACATTGATACAGTAACGTACCAAATTTATTTAAAAAAAAGAAAAAAAAAAGAAAAAAAAAGAAAAAAAAACCACATGTGCCATTACTAATCTTTCTAAACTATTACAAAGTACTAAAATGAATTAGGTAAAATCTCCCATGTAAATGTGCACTAGCAGGACCTTCTTGGTCTTCTTTATGTCTCTCGTCTCGTACTTGGTGGTCACCTCATCTTGTGTCTCTCTAAAATTTGTCTAAGGTACTCTATTTATACTTTCTGGAAACAGGGTCGATACGACGTATCAGTTTATCTGATATGACGTATCAAGGTAACTTCGCGTGGGATCCAAGATTATTATATTCTAGAATATTCGTACACCGCCATAGTGATACGGAGTATCACAAATCTTCATACGGCGTATGCTGTCTTCTTATCTTGAAATTCTAGTGAAGTCATGAGAGTAGATACGGCGTATGTTGTTGATGTCATACGACATATCTAGAGTAAAACAAGTTAGATCTTCTCATTGATGAAAGTTTCATATACGGTGTATGAAAGAAATCCATATGGTGTATTCTTCAAAGTCAGGCAATGGTCTTTAGAATCGTCCAAGTCTTGGTATTGACGTATCTATCTAGAATGATACGGCGTATTCTTCGTCAGTTCAATAGAATTTTATAACTTGATCCATTTTGTTCCAATTTACGTCCAAAATAGCTAACTTTCACCAATTGCTTGATAATAACTGAGATTTACAAAAGTAAACAATTAAGTATCAATCTCATATAAAATAATGCAAAACAGGCAATATACATATGATAAATGATGCTAATAATATGAAGGTATTTGAGTTATCATTTATACATTCAAAATTTGAACTTTCCTTCCCCCTCATATCACTACCTAACCAACCCCTATATGTGGAAACCCAAACACATGCTTTTCAATTTGTATAACCTCATGTTTCCTAAAACTTGTTAAACCTCAAACCATAAACACATCATTTGATAAGTGATACGCTTACGCAGCGCGTTCGGGGTCAAAGGAACTTCCTTTTCGTCGAGCAAGTTTTTCAACACCCTAGGCAGTGAACCTAATCGTTGTAGTGTAGTATTAGGGTAAGCCACGGGAATTGATATCGTTCTCTAGGGGAATAGGAATGCTAGTGAGAAGTTACTACGCTAAGGTTGGGGTTGAGGAAGATTATTTTTTATCTTTTTATGTTTTTTAGAAAAGGAAAAGTACGAATCTCGGGGTTTGGATTTGGGGGTTTGGTATTTCTACCGATTACTCTACTATTATCTAATTATCTAAACTAAGGTGGTGGTAGTCTATGTCTAATTATTGTGTGCTCGTATGATAGTTTAAAGATGTGTTTACTTAGGTTTTACTACTCCTTAATTATCTCCTATTGGTGGTTGAATTGTCACGTCCTTATTCCTAATTGCGTTGTGTGTCTAAAGTTGTAGGGTATGCGTTTCTCCCTAACTCTTTGAAGTTACCAAAGGGTCTCGTCTACAAAACCCACTAGGGATGATAAACTCTAACTCTAAGGCCTCTTTGGATAGTTTAGCTTACAACAACTCAAAGTGCTATAACCTAAGGTTCACAAAGATTAATCAAGCATTAAGTACACAACGAATGACCTATCGCATTACTAGATCATTAATCAACTAAGATAAGAAACAACCAATCAATATTCAATAATTAAGTTTCATATTCCCTAAGCAAACACACAAGTAAATTAGCCGGACATGGAGAACATGCAAGCATATACACACATAATTGAAGACATAATTAAATTAATGAAGTAAACAACTTATCTTGGTGTAAGATAGGGTTTAGAACCCTAAAATACGACCTTGGTTCGGTTTAGGTTTTACTCCAAAAGTTTACACAAAAGACTCCTCTCTAAAACTGAAAAATTCGGATTCTATATATAAGATTACATGTGCGACGGCGTCACCTTATGATTTGTGACGCCGTCGTGTCGCCGTAATTAGGGTTTCGTCTTGGCCAAGTTAATCTTGCGACGGCGTCACCTTATGCTTGTGACGCCGTCCTCTTTAGCTTCTGACGCCGTCTGGATTGAATCTAGGTCGTCTGAGTTGCGACGGCCTACTCTTTTAAAGCCCGACGCCGTCCTTCAAAACTAGCAATTTCTCTTCTGAGCCGTCACAAATTCCTCCGACGGCGTCGCAGATTAAGCAGTGACGCCGTCCCCTTGTAATTTAGCAGCTTGAGTGTCTCGATTCTTGACTTTGGCCATTTTCTTCATATATCCGCGCCTTTTCGTCCAAATAAGTGCCATTATAGCAGTTTGCCTTCAAGAGACCTAAAAAGTGAAAAGGAACGATATTAAGCAATAACGGATACAAAAGTGATCAAATAAGGGCTTAAACGAACCCTCAAAAAGGTACATTTTAAAACCTTATCAAGTTTCAATGTGTCAAGAAAGCTTGTTATAACAGTGGTAGTTTTGAGCACTTACAGAGAAATTGTCATAAAAACAGACCACCAGTTTGGAATCATTGGAGGAGGGTAAATCATCAAAACTTTTCAAGAAAATCAAACCCTCATTCTAACAGTAACTTGATTCCTAGGGCAGTGTTAATGAGGAATGGGAAAACAAAATCAATTGTCACTGCTGCACCTAAATGGGTTCCAACCACTGCTAAGCAAAATGTAAACACGGCTAAGCAGAATCAAACCACTGATAAGCAAAATATCACCACTGATTCAAAAGAAGTTTTAAAAATTCCAAAGGTGATAACTGATACAGTGGTTGGAAATCATTTTTATGCTGTTAAGGCCTCAGCTAGTTGGCAATGGAAGCCTAAGACCAAGGTTTTACCACATGTCAACTGTGCATCAATGGACCTAAAGAAATTTGAATATTTTGATGCACAGGGCAGACCCAAGTCAGTATTGGCTTGGGTCCACTAACTTGTGTAATTTTATGTGCAGGGCAATCTTCAAACTGAGCTAAAAGATAAAGGAGTTTTTGATAGTGGTTGCTCTGGGCACATGACTTGGGATGGAAGCTATCTGGAAGATTTTGAAGCTTTTGATGGAGGATATGTGGCTTTTGGCAATGATCCAAAGAGAGGAAAGATACTTGGCAGAGGAACAATCAGAACAGGGAATTTAGACTTTGAAAAAGTCTATTTGGTACAGGGACTTAATTTCAGTCAATTTGTGTGCATGATTTAGCCACGTAAACAACCCTTTTCCAAATTTATTTTCATCACAGTTAAATATAACTTCTTAGGTAGATCCTAGGCAAAAATTATAATTTTTGGAACTTAATTAGTATTTTTAACAATTTTACTCAAAATCGGGTGTCAGGAAAGTTATGAATCTGAGTTCGAATCTTGATGCCTATTTATGAGTACTTTAGACTCCAAACAATAAGACATGGTAGTTATAGATTTTGTATCCAAGACCTAGACCTAAACTCATTATCTTGAATCACTCAAATAGGTTGAGTAATGAAGAAGTTATGACCAAATGAAGTTGAGTAAAGTTTTCTAAAAATTAGCAGCTTTGACACCCGTGTAGTCTTTTGGATTTTTGAAACCCTTAAAATTGGAACTAGAATAAATGTCCTACAATTTTGGAAAGACAACTCGAAAATATACAACTTAGGCTTTTGAACGGACTAATTTCAATGAGAAACGAATGAGTTACGACCCCGAGAATTTGGATGAACACTTTGTTAAAGAAACTGTTTTGATTTTATAAGTATAAACACTTGTTTTAAATCACGTTTAGAACTTGGAAAACCTTAGAAAAAAGTATATAAGGGTGATAAAACTTTATAAACTCATATGCATTTAGTACATGTCGTATCGTTCCTATGAGGGCTTATTTATTTTGGTCGTGGTTAGGATTCATTACTCGTTGAACTTACGTATTATTTCCTAACGTACTACTTGTTGAGGTGAGTTTTAAGCCTCACTTTTACTTGTTTACTACTTGTTTTGAAATACATTCAGGTGATAATACATTGCTCGTTTTAGGGATTGACACTAAGTTACCACATTTTCCATGAAGTTCCCACTATCATGAACCATTATTTACGTATTAAGCATAAATGTTGTGAATAGATCTATTGGGTTGAACCCCCCCCCCCCCCCCCCGCGTGTGTAGGTGTTGAATTTCCATGTCAACCGGGCATACTTCATTTAAGGAACTCTAGGTGTTTGGCAAAGCACCTACCGGGGCAACAAACAAACAGAAAAACATACACTTAAGGCTTCAGTTTTATGAGTTTAGTGCAATTGCAATACTTTTCTTGATATTGCGTTCGTTACAATAGTCACTAAATCTTTTCATGATATTGTGAATGAAGCAATAGTGACTAAAATCTTGTGGTTCATACTACTTTTACTTAAAGTTAAAGTTATGAACTCACCAACTTTATATTGACCGTTTTAGCATGTATTTCTCAAGTCATTAATTGCATTAACTTGGATTGCATGAAGCATCCCAATAGTGATGCATTTTGCAGTTTCATCTTGACGAAGACTTATTACATAACTTTACGTTTGAATGTGAACCCAAATCTTCTTTATACTTTGTGAAATATTTGGTTATATCTTTGTGAAATGTTATTTATTCTATCAAACGTGTATTCTACAAAACGGCTCTATAAAGGTCGTTCGATGTAACTTGTGACTTTGCGATATGAAGTCATGCCCCGATTATCTTCCACTGCAATATTTTGGGGGTGTGAAAAATTGGTACCAGAGCAAAGGTTGTAGAGAACTAGGTTGCATCATTAGGCCTAAACTATAACCATTGCATCATAAACATTCCACGCGCATAATCACTAAACTGTTATTCATGCTCATTCGTTTTAACAGTCTCAAAGTTATTGTGAGTGATACAATGGTCTCTAAAACTTGTTCATGACCTTACATGATAATGTTTTATATGATAATGAAACTTGTCACAAAGAATGTCGATTCCCCACGTCATCATCTTATCCAACTTAGAAGACGAGTTCGATAACTCGTCTACCACTGTACCAATACCAACCTCACCCAATTACACACCGATGTTCGACATTGAGACAGAACTGTTTGAAGACGCACCAATAGAATCCGAACTGTATGAGTATGATCTCGAACCCGAGGATGACCCCTCTGAAGACAAACCCTCAAAGGATGAACTAAAGGAACTAATCCCCACTCATGATGCATGTACTTCTATTTTCAAACCAGGACAAACCCCAACATTCCATACATTCCAAAACCACCCTAGCTGTTCACTGATGGCCTATAGGAAGACCGTTAGGATGCCAAAGATGAACACGGACACCATCATTGCGGCTACGGCCGAAGCCACTGCTAAAGCTCACCTGAGGATAGATGCCCGTCAATAGGGTTGGATACCCGATACTTTTCGTACTTGGAGAGGCAAGGAGGGACTACCCAGAGTAATAGAGATCAGAGAATCCTCTTCGGCTGTCCACACACCCACTTTCATCCAGGAACCCATACATCACACCGTACCATTGCTAGTGACACGCATGGCGTGTCAGGATAGAGAAACGAGTAGTACTCGATTCATAGAATTAATAAGACACTTGTACTTTTTTCCAAAGTTGAAAGCGAAGTATTAAGTATTAATCCTATTATGTTTGGTTATGATCTGCCTACAATAATGTCAAATAATGACTAGTTTCTTTCCTTTCCTAAACTCGCGAGGATGTCTAGACTTCAACTATAATACTAGATTATATATACACCAATAAGGATGGTTAAGCGCCTTGGAGTAGAAATGTTTTTAGCATGTGTTGCTTTAGACTTGGCGTGTAACGAATAACAAACAAGATGAAGTGATGATGATAAAAAAAATATGGTATGATGCTATCATAAAAACGCTTGGCCAACGTTTTTACAATAACATAATACGAAATGAAATTATCAAATTCACGGATTATTTAATAAGGATTTGATACTGGTGCCGATAGAAGTTTCGTATCCACTGATGTTAGACCTCTACTTGATATCGCCCAAACTGTCTTAGACACCAAGTAAACTATTGAATTAGCAAATGGGAAGTTAATAGGAGTCGATACCATAATTCGAGGGTGTACCTTGAAATTTTGAACCATCCGTTCGACATAGACTTGATTCCCGTAGAACTTGGAAGCTTCGATGTTATCATAGGTATAGATTGGTTACCTAAGAACCATGCAAGAATTATATGCGATGAAAAGCTTGTCCATATTCCCTACAATGGTGAAACCCTAATAATCCGAGGTGATAAGAGCGAAACTAAGTTAAGCATCATATCATGCATTAGACGCGAAAATATGTAAAGAAAGGATGCCATGTTTTTATGATGCACGCAACGGAGAAGAAGTTGGAGGAGAAGTGACTTGAAGATGCGCTCATTGTGCGAGATTTTCCAGAAGTTTTTCTCGAAGACTTGCCTAGGCTTCCACCAACTAGACAAATGGAATTTCAGATCGACTTGGCTGCACCAATGGCACGAGCACCATACAAAGTAGCCTCATCAGAGATGCAAGAATTTTCTAGTCAATTATAAAAATATTTAGACAAAGGATTTATTCGACCAATTTCCTCGCCATGGGGAGCTCTGGTCTTGTTTTTGAAGAAGAAGTGGCTATGAAACTCTCAAGAATCGAAAGATCTTTCAGGATGTAAAGAAGAATGATAGATCTTTTAGGATGTGTATTTACTACTATAAGTTAAACAAGTTAAATGTGAAGAACCAATATCCACTCCCGAGAATCGATGATCTATTTGATCAACTACAAGATTCTAGTTTCTACTAAAAAAAATGACTTGTGATTAGGTTAAAGTTCTAGAAGAAGATATCTTGAAACAACGTTTAGGACTTTTTATGGTCATTACGAGTTCCAAGTGATTCCGTTTGATTTGACCAACGCACCAACGGTATTTATGGATCTCATGAATCAGGTGTGCAAGCCATACCTATACAAGTTTGTGATCATGTTCATTGACGATATTATGATCTACTCGCGAAACAAAGTTCTCTAAGTGTGAATTTTTTATCCGAAAGAGAAATTGTATGCCAAGTGATCGATAGTAAAGGCTTAAATCTTGATCCCGCTAAGATTGAATCTATTAAGGATTAGGCAACACCTAAAACCCCTACAGAGATACGCCAATTTTTTAGGTCTTGCCAGTTATTACAGACGTTTCATTGAAGGTTTCTCTAAGATATCTAAGCCTTTAACTAAAATGACCTAGAAGAATTGGAAGTATGAGTGAGAAGAAAAAAAAGAGTCAACTTTTCAATTGCTGAAGATGAAACTCTGCAGCACACTGATTTTGTCATTACCGGAAGGAACCGATAATTTCGTGGTTTATTGCGATGCTTCACACAAAGGACTAGGCATCATGTTAATGAATTAATGCAAAAGGAGAAGGTCATAGCTTATGCATCCCATCCGATCAAGATCCACGAGAAGAATTACACTACTCATGATTTGAAGTTAGAAGTTGTAGTGTTCGTACTTAAGATTTGGAGGCACTACTTATATGGTAGGAGATGTACTATGTTGAACATACTTGATCAGAAAGAGTTGAACATGAGGCAGCGTCGATGGATCTAGCTGCTCAGTGATTATGATTGTGATATTCGTTATCACCCAGGGAAAGCAAACGTGGTAGCCGATGCCTTAAGCCGAAAGGAACGAACTAAGCCACTACGAGTTCGAGCCTTGGTCATGACTATAAATTCAAACCTTCCCGCACAGATTATTGATTCACAAGTCTAAGCCTTCAAAGAAGAAAACATTAAGAATGAGAATCTACGTGGTATGGATAAGGCATTTGAGACACGTCCGGATAGAACCCGATGTTTCAAGAATTGAAGCTAGTTACCACATTTTGGTGGTTTAAGGGATTTAATTATGCACGAGTCACATAAGTCCAAGTACTCCATCCATACTTGATCTGATAAAATGTACCATGGCCTTAAGAAATTGTACTGGTGGCCAAACATGAAAGCTGACATCGCCACCTCTATCAGGAAATTTTTAACGTACTCAAAGGTATGGGTGAGCATCGGGTCAAACCCGACCCGACAAAAACCGACCCGAACCAAAAACTGAAAAAGGAAAAAACTCAAACCGAGAACCGAACCGAAAAATATATATCAAAACCGAAACCGAACCGAATAACTCGGTTCGGGCCGGTTTTTGGGTTTCGAGCCGAAAAACCGACAAAAGCCGAATCGACCCGAAACCGAAAAAAATATACAAAACCGAAACCGAACCGAAAAAAGTCGGTTCGGTTCGGTTCGGTCCGGTTTCGGTCGGTTTGTCGGTTCGGGTCGGTTTTCGAATGAATTTGCTCAGCCCTACTCAAAGGTGAAGGCTGAGTATCAGAAACCATCAGGTTTGTAGTAAAAACCCGGATGCCCCAATGGAAGTGGGAACGTATAACAATGGACTTCATCACAAAGCTTCCAAAGACATCAAGTGGTTATGACACGATTTGGGTAATTGTTGATCGTCTTACTAAGTCTGCACACTTCCTGCTGATCAAAGAAACTGACAAGATGGATAAATTTACCAGAATTTACATAAAGGAAGTAGTCTCAATATATGGAGTACCAACCTCGATCATCCCGGATAGAGATAGTTGATTCACGTCTAGATTTTGGCAGTCGCTCCAGGACGCATTGGGTATTTGTCTGGATATGAGCACTGCATATCATCCACAAACAAACGGCCAAAGTGAAAGAACTATCCAAACTATGGAGGATATTTTACGTGACTGTGTGATCGATTTTGGAAATGGTATGGATAACCATTTGCCAGTAATCGAGTTTTCTCACAACAACAGCTATCACACCATCATTAAGGCTACCCAGTTTGAAGAACTCTAAGGAAGGAAGCATCGATCACCCATCTACTAAACTGAGGTTGGAGATGCCCAACTCACTGGTCCAGAGATAATTCATGAAACTACTGAGAAGATTATCCAAGTTCGAAATAGGCTGCAGGCCGTACGTGATCGACATAAGAGTTATACTGATGTGAGACGTAAACCTCTAGAATTTCAATTCAGAGACATGGTCATGTTGAAAGTATCGCCTTGAAAAGGCGTGATATGGTTCGAAAAAAGAGGAAAACTGAATCCGAGATACATTGGACCTTTTAAGATTTTGGCAAGAGTTGTTCCAGTAGCTTACCGACTTGAACTTCCATAGGAACTCAATATTGTTCACAACATGTTTCACGTTTCAAATTGGAAGAAATTTTTATCTAATAAAACTCTCATTATTCCACTAGAGAAGATTCAGGTTGACGACAAACCAAAATTTGTTGAGGAACCAGTGGAGATTATGGATCGGGAAATTAAAAAATGAAGCAGAGTCGTATTCCGATCATCAACATTCAGTGGAATTCTAGAAGAGGACCTGAATTCACGTGGGAGCGTGAAGACCAAATCCGTCTCAAGTACCGTTACCTCTTCACAGACACCACACATCGGATAACACGAACTGAATTCTGGGACGAAATTCTTTGAACGGGGGAAGACTGTACCAAATGACATTTTCTGGTTCATACTTAACCATAAACTTAAACGTTTTACTTTGAACACGTGAATACTTGATTTAACGTAAAACCGTAGGTTATCCTGCGTACAACGAAAAACAACTTTGAACATATGCCGACACTAAACTAAGTTTAGTCAAATAAGTACCTTATCACTCTCATAAGCATATTTTATAAGTCACTTGCATTAGTTTATAAGTTTTACGTAAATCATCTACCTCTTGCATTATATTCATTCATGCATGCCATACTTCACCACCTTTCTTACAAACACATATATACACTTATACATTCAAAATTTAAACTTTCCCCCCACCTCATATAACTACCTAACCAACCCCTATATGTGGAAACCCCAACACATGTTTTTCAACTTGTATAACCCCATGTTTCTTAAAACTTGACAAACCTCAAACTATACACACACCATTTGCCAAGATACATGAAAATAATACTCCTCTCCTACCTAACCCACATACATGTTCCAATACCCATACCTAAGAACAAGGCACACTCAAGTCCCATATTTGGTTAATATGTCACTATTGAAGAGGAAATGAGATCCAAACCTTTCCATTTTTTTGGTTATAAATAAGACACAACCTAACACTCATTTCTCACACTTCAAACAAAAACTCACTCATAGGAAGAACAAGGGCATTTGGTTGTTAGAAATTTTTTGTTAAGGGTGATCAAAACTAGGGTTTTTGGAAGCTAAAGTTAGGGTTTTCTCATAGTTTCGGGTTGTTCTTTGTGCATTTCTTGGTCACCACCACTCCAATACTTGTAAGCATCCCATCATACCAATTTTCATTTATATTTAACATTTCATTCTTGATTCCATATCACTATTATATGCTTGTTGTGTAAAAACTTGATTTGAACTTAGTATAACAAAACCCTAATTCTGCCAGAAATTTCAGTCGACTTGTGTGCACATATTAGCCACCTTAAAACAAAAATTTGCAAATTTCTTTTCATCACAGTTAAATATAAGGTATTAAGTAGATCCTAGCTGAAATTTATAATTTTTTGGATTTTGTTTAGTATTTTTAACATTTTACTCAAAATTGGGTGTCAGGAAAGTCATGAATCTGAGTTGGAATCTTGATGGCTATTTATGAGCACTTTAGACTCCAAACCACGAAAAATGGCAGGTATAACTTTTGTACCCCAAGACCTAAACCTAAACTCAGCAACTTGAATCACTAAAAGAGGTTGAGTAATGAACAAGTTATGACCAAATGAAGTTGAGTAAAGTTTTCTAAAAGTTAGCAGCTTTGACACCCGTGCAGTGTTTTTGATTTTTGAAACCCTTAAACTTGGAACTTAAATAAATGGCCTACATTTTTGGAAAGACAACTCAAAAAGCTACAAATTATGTTTTTGAACGGACTAATTTCAATAGGAAACGATTGAGTTACGGCCCCGAGAATTTGGGTGAACACTTTGTCGTAGAAATTATTTTGATTTTATAAGTATAAACACTTAGAAAACTTGTTTTAAATCACATTTGAACTGGAAAACCTTAGACACAAGTATATAAGGGTGATAAAACTTTATAAAACTCATATGCATATAATATGTGTCGTATCTTTCCTAAGACGACTTATTTATTTAGGTCGCAGTTAGGATTCATTACTTGTTGAATTTACGTATCATTTCCCGACGTACTACTTGTTGAGGTGAGTTTCATAGCCCTACTTTTACTTGTTTACTACTCGTTTTGAAATACTTTAGGGTAGGAATACATTGCTCGTTTTACTTATGGACACAACTACTTTAAACTTTACGAATTCACACTAAGTTACCACATTTGCCATGAAGTCCCCACTATTATGAACCGTTAATAAGGTAGTAAGTACGAATGTTTTGAATAGATGTATTGGGTTAAAACCCCCATCTAGGTGTTGAATTACCATGTCAACCGAGCACATTTCATTTGAGGAACTCTAGGTGTTTAGCAAAGCATTTACCGAGGCAACAAACAAACAGAACAACGTACACTTAAGGCTTCGATTTTATGAGGTTAGTGCAATTGCAATACTTTTCCTGATATTGTATTCGCTACAATAGTCACTAAATCTTTTTAGGATGCTGTGAGTGAAGCAGTAGCCACTAAAATTTTGTGGTCCACACTACTTTTACTTAACATTAAACCTATGAACTCACCAACTTTATGGTAACCATTTTAGCATATATTTCTCAGGTCCTTAAGTGCATTAACTTGGATTGCATGGAGCATCTTAATAGTGACGCATTTTGTGGTTTCCTCATGATGAGGACTTATTGCATAACTTAACGTTCGATTGTAAACCAAAATCTTCCTTTTATTTTGTAAATTGGGTTATATCTTTGTTAAACGTTATTTCTTTAATCGAACATGTATTTTCCAAAACAGCTCATACAGAGGTCGCTTGATGTAACTCGTGACCTTGTGCTATGAAGTCATGCCCTGGTTATCTTCCGCTGCGATATTTTGGGGGTGTGACACTATACATAGCATATAAAACCTAAACTTATTGCTTAATATCATACCTAAAAAGATCTACCTAGAACACCATGTTCGTGAACAATATCAATATGAAACTTATCATACCGTGGTCTCCCAGTCTATAAACTTCTTCCCTAGTAGGTGCGCAAATGTACTCTCGTTATGTGTATTTAAGTGCAAGTGACACGCGCACGTCAAACATCACACAGAATCCCCAAATCAATTTATCCCATCCTCCTCACCTAATTTCATCAACCTATCACCACCGCCCTAATTTAAAGATTTTCAATATGCATTTAGAGTACTAAATAAAGTATATCAAACGTCAGATTGTAAAACAAAGAATCAGCCTCGTAGTTATGACCACAACTTATACACAACACACAAAACCAAAACATACGACTACATATCAGTCTTCAAAGGGCACCAGGAAGCAATTATTTTACAAATCTAAAAAGATAGGCGAGGCCTATTCTCATCAGGCTGTTACCAACAACCTCCTTTAAAGATTTCAAATTAATTTACAGGAGATTCAGTTCCTTAAACCACAAAATCGAAACATTCCACATATTAAACTCAAAATCAGAAAACCCAAGCACTAAACTAAAATTCAATGCTATATAATCCATTTTGCTTTAAAGACTTCAAACTGCATTTACAGAACCCCATAATCGAAACCTTCAACCTATTAAATTCAAATTCAGAAAACCCAAGCATTAAACTAAAACGCAATATTATACATTCCGTTTTAAAATAATCAGGAAGGCCAACGATGAATCACCAACTTACACCCACATCTACAGACATGCGGTAGCAACTAAAGAACCTTAGCAAAAAAGCTTGTTCTCAAACCTTAAACGATTTTATTCTGATGACTAATATATCACAAATTTATAACTATCACATTTAGAAGATGAATTTAGCCGAAAAGAATCAACTATCAATAAATTCATAAAACTACGAATACCTTTTAGCTTCTTTCATATTCAAAATACCGACAACACAAAGTATACAATAACAAACCAAATCGAAGAAGCATAACCCTAAAAAATCATTCAGAGTCCTAAATACAACTTTAAGCTAATGTGTAGTAAAGATCATGAAAATATTAGGCACCCTAACACTTTTTCATAATTTTTCACACAATAATTTCTGCAAAAATAAATAAATATGACAACAATAAAAAAACAACATATATACATCCCAAAACAACATATATTAATCCAAACTATTAAAAATGTAAATGTATTATAAAATTTAAAAGTCCTATCTCTCAAATAACACTAAAATCTCATGCGGATACAAACATAAATTAATCGACAAAAAATTACAATTGATTCTAACAAATGCGAATTATCAGACCTAAAGATATAATGGGTACATGAAATAGAGACTAAACTCAATCGTATCCATAATTAATCGATATAAACTTACAATTTACGAACCTCCCACATGCAATTGAATCTTCAAATATGTAATCTTCCCCTTCTTTGAATCGGCAACAATATCACGAAAGCACCACAAAACACATAGTCTCGCACACACAATTCCACAATCCAATCTGTCTCACTCTCACACACAGTCTCATTTTGTAGGTGATAATATGCTCCACACGTGTTTTTCAAGAGTATGTATGTAAGACACGTGAACATATATCAAAGACACATATAGGCTAAATTAGAAAGCAAAACGGCGTCGTTTTGGGCCAACATTATTCCAACCATGACACGGCATCGTATGGAGGCAAACAAAGACTAGGAAAAAAAGGCCAAAATGATATCGTTTGGGAGGCTTATAAAACGGCGTCGTTTCTCACAATAGATGTATAATAGAGTAATTCGGATTCGGCTCCATTGTAATAGGATCACTCGCTGGACCAAACTTGAGTTGTTTTACATCTAAGGTTGTACACTTTTAAGATTTTATAAACCAATCGAAGTGACACCTAAAACATAGGGGTGAGCAAAACAAACCGAAAAAACCGAAACCGAAAAACCCGAACCGAAAAAACCGACCGAAACTAAAAACCGATGATCCGGTTTTTATTTTTTCAAAAACCGAAAAATGTGGTTCGGTTTCGGTTTTCGTCCAAAAACCAAACCGCAAAAACCGAACCGAACCGAACCAGTTTTGTTAAATAATAATATCTAATTAATACATTATGATTAAATAACTAAAATAAAACAAATTTATAAATTCAGATTCATTTTATGAATGGATTTATAATATATTTATCTTAACGTTTATATTTATGTGTGTGTTTGTCGTGTCGCCTGTTTTATGTGAATATATCAATAAGTATTTGATAATGATTGTACTACGTGTATATTCACTTGTATGTCTATGTCTCATTTATATGTTTGTAATTGTAGAATTATTTAATAAACAATATTATGCTTATATTGAAAAAAAGTAAAGAAAAATAACTAATTTTGTACATAAAATAAGTTTGTTGGTATAATTTGGCCATTCCGAAATATTAACGGTTAGAAACCGAAAAAACCGAACCGAAACCGATAACAAACCGAACCGCAAAAAACCGAACGGTTTCGGTTTTGGGTTCTACAAAAACCGAACATTGTGGTTCGGTTTCGGTTTTAGCCAAAAACCGACCCAAACCGAACCGTGCACACATTTAAATCTAGTTTTTATGGGCCGGTCCCATCTGAATCTAGTTTTTAATGTGTTTACATTTAAATCGGGACCGAGGGAGTAAAAACGATATAGTTGTGAAAGCAAGTTGATATTTGTCTTTATCAAAGAGAATCCTCTAGTTACATATGCATTTGAACGAGACTTACACATCATGACTTGTCTATATTGGTAAAACACTTACAGTCAATTAGAGCTCGATTAAAATTAAATTTCGGATAAGGAACTCGATAACTTAAAATCCTTATTTTAACTACTTTCCTAAAACTTCATATACATACATGCATGCATCAAACTTCATTAACATTATATTAAGATCAAACTTCACAGCTAAGAGCACTCCCATCCCTAACGGTATAACGCCCGTTATGGGGCTTTTAACGCCGTTATCGGCGTTATACCGTTGGAAGTGTCGATCTTTAACGCCGTTGGTGGGTTCCCGTTGCCACATTAACGCCCGTTAAAGGGCAAGAAAAAAAATCAAAAACACCCCCTCGTTGTAGCTGGGCTTGCGCTTTTGTGCAGTGAAGAAGAAGATGAGAGTGACGGGAGTGTTTTGAGGTGGGTGGTGTGGTTGGGGAGGTGGCGGTGTGGCGGTGGTGGCGGCGTGAAGTGGTGGTCGGCGGCTAGGGTTGAAAGGGAGAGAGAGAGGATGAAGATGATGATTGTGTTTTTATGTTTGTGTGTGTGTTTGTGTGGGTGGTAATATGTGTTTTAATAAATGAAGGGTTTGTTTTAGTTTAGGGGTTGAAATTGAAAATATGAAATATTATTGGTGTTATGGTGTTATTGGGATGTTATGGATGAGAGTGTTTTTTGGGGATGTTAATGTTAAATGTTAAAGCTGATGTGGCGTTGACGTGTACGGTGTTATTGATGTTATGGTGTTATGGATGAGAGTGCTCAATAAAGGTAATTTTATAAATACTTCTTTATAAAAGACATATGGGAATTATTTTAATACATTCCCTTGACCATGACATAAATGCATAATTAGGAAATTAACTTATGAACTATATATAAGTTCACTAAACTCGTACACTAGCTTATGAACTATATACAAGTTCACTAAACTGGTACAGACCATGCTACAATATATTACAAGCCTACAGTACTAGTTGCAACGCTTTCTTGACACTAAATTAGTTCCTACGAATCATTTGGGCGATATCATCAGCAATATTCTTGGCATCATTCGAAATTCCAAATAAACCAGCACTCGCAAATCTAACGCAATAAATACCATCTTCTCCTTTCCAGTGATTTGGGCTTCTATGTTTCGGCATTCCCTTTTCGTTAAATAGATCTCCATCATTCTAGTTTAAACCATTAACGTTACGTTAAGCAAAAAATGTAAGGTTAAGTAACAGTAAATGTTGTAGCTTAATCTAGTTACCTTAAGCCATTTGCGGACAGTGCTTTTAAAACCAGTAGCAAAGACAATGGCATCAAATTGTCCCTTTTGACCATCTGCAAACTTGATCATGTCACCTTCTATATTTTTGATAGCCGGCATCACCTTAAGAAATAAAAAAAGTACTTGCAAACGTTAATCATTGTTTAAACCGCTATTGATATTAAGATTAGTACGTAAACAGGGTTTACCTTGATGTCTTTTGACATGATCCTAGAAATAGTCCCGACATCAATAACAGGTGATCTGCCAGTCTCACGCTTGAGGAGAAATGGTCCTTTGCTTGGCCTCTGAATTCCAAATGCACCAAGATTGCCGTACAACAACTTGCTAAACATTAAAACAGCTTTCTCCACATAAGTGCACGAAACATATTTTTGTAAATACATCCCGAGTTGCACCAACTCTTTGGAAAGAACATGAACCTGTCAAGACAACAAGAACAAATTATTCAATCTATACAAAAAGCATTTTATGTTTATCTAAAAAATAATAAATTACAAGTTCATATTCAGATTATAGAGCAGGAAAGTGTCTAAAGTTACAACTAAGATATGAAAACTTACAGGGCTACGAACAACAATAGATGTTTGGGCACCCCAGTTGCACAAATCGTATGCAATCTCCATGCCAGAGTTTCCAGCACCAACAACAAGCTCATTTTTGTCTCCAAATTTCTTTCCATTTTCATATTCAATAGAGTGTATGACCGAACCTATAAAGCTATCTAAACCACTAACACTAGGAATAAAACCTTCACTATTTTCACCTGTTGCAACAACAAGAAACTCTCCTATATACTCTTCGACCAAGCCAGAAACCATATTTTTGGCGGTAACCTCCCACTTTTTTGTTGTTTTACTATACAAAGCACTCTCAACACTACGTTGGTACAAAGGGTCTACATTAAAATGATAAACATAGTTGTGCAAGTATTCAACAAACATATTTTTTGGTACAAATGTTGGTGCGGACAAAGGAAATGGCATGTGAGGGAGTTCACAAAAGTTTTTGGCTAAATGAAGCTTTAAACGATCATAAGCCTTCTTTTGCCATAAAGAAGCATAACAATCTTCCCTCTCAAGAACAACATTTGGGATATTTAGAAGATTGAGACATGCCGATGTTGCAATCCCGGCAGGTCCTGCTCCTACTATCACAACAACTGTTTCTTGCTTCATTTTCTCTCAAGTTCTTGTATATAGTTTTGTTTGTGATGAGTACATTAAGCCATGCATATACCCTTTATATAGGAATATCAAAGTGAGACAAAAGACACAAATTTCCTTATTTGTTGGACCCGTCACTAAAGGTTATTCTTTTGGGTAAAATTTACTAGGCGGTAAATTTGAATATACAAGTTAATATTAACGAATAGTCCCTCTTTGTTGGAATGAAACGTTATGAATTTTTACTTTTACAAAACATGATTTGACCGTAATCTATGTGTTCATACCATCACTAAACTATGTTCTCACTATATCAGTAATTAAGTTTGTTCCAATTCTTGCATACAACCATTTGATTTGTTTCCTTTTACTCATCCAAGATAGATAAGAACAATGCCATATAAAGTATCTACCTCAAAAGATTAACTGACTTGACCTTGAAACCATAATAAAACGTATCCGGTCAATAAAGCCTTTGAGTTTCATTTGCTTCATGAACAGATTATTGGTCTTATCACAACATCAAGTTGGTTAATGTATGTTACTACAATAAGTGATTGTGGATAAACATTAAATGAAATTAGTTTTTATGTACTTACTTTTTTTTTACATACTAATTAATAATAATAGACTTACATACAAATGTTGTCTTTTATTATCTAGTTATTCTTGTTAGAAAATAAAAGCCCATTACGATCAATTTTTAACTGCGTGTGTATACGAGATTTTTGGTATTACGATCAATTTAATTTAACATAGATTTAAGACTAGCACACATTCATTATAAAATGTTATTTTACACAGAAAGTACACAAGATAAAAAAAATGGACTTCTAATAAGTATTTGTGTATTCTTCTTTTATGAGACAAATGGATTAATTAATCAAATTTTGGCTTAATTTTGACTTATATTAACAAGCAAAAATGCTTTATTATGTCATATATATGACAAAATTAAGAAATATAACTGGTTTTATTTTATATTTCGTTTTTTAAAATGACATCTTAAGAAATCATAGTTATCATAGCATAGAGATGGTAATTAGTTTCCTTCAAATGAAAAGTTAAGTAATCTTTTAACCTCATGTGGTTATATCCAAATAATTTTGATACTTTTTTTTCTTGGAAATATTAATTTTTTTGTAGGATAAACTAGCTTGCCATCGACACATTGACCACATTTTGAACATATTCGTTTGAATTAATTACCATTTCAGTTATAGTAAAATACTAAAATAGTTCTGTAAATTCTTATCTAGGAAAAGTATTCTTTAGTGTAAGGTTGTAATTAAGGACAAACTAAAAACCATTTATGATTAGTTAGAAGCTAATTGAACTTTAAGTGGTCACGCCAACCTCTTGAAAAGGGAGGGCTTTACCTAGTTTGAGTCTATGTGGTGGTGGGTTCAAACCTCGTGGATTAGTCGGCCAAAAAGTCGAAAATCACGGTTAAAAAAAAAAAAAAAAAAAAAGCTAATTGAATTTTATCCAATCTATGAAAATAGAAATCATATCGAGTATTAAAGAAGAGCATTGCAAATTTCCCAGTTTACATGCTTGTCAGAAACGTTGGGATATCTTTATCCCTCTGTCAACAAGTGTTAGACAATATACATCTCTATAGAAGACCGATGCAATTTTTTCCTCGTTATATGCTAACGTGGTTCAAACATGAGGGGTATATTCATTATTTTACTTGTAACAAGGATGTATTTTGAACTTTAACCTTATTATTATTGTATTTGATTTTTAATATTTATTGTTATTATTATTAATTTTATTATTAATACTTTTACTTTATTTTTGTTAATATTACATTTTTTAATATTTCTAAATTTTTTACATTTAATTTTTTAATTTTATTATTATTATTATTACTTTGCTCTGTTGTAAAAATCGGCCCAGGCGGCCGATTAATCCCCGCATAATCGCTGATCGCTCACTAAGCGCCTTGATTTATCATAATCGGCCTATTTAATCGTTTTGGTCAAAGATCGCTTAAAAATCGGTCAACAAACCGATTAATTGGACAAAATCGGTCTAATCCGATTAATCGAACAAAATCGCTTAAAAATCGATCAACAAAATCGCTTAAGAATCAAACAAAATAGCTTAAAATCAGTAAACAAACCGATTAATTGGTCAAAGATCTCTTAAAATTGGTCAACAAACCGACTATTATCTATGTTTGACTTTGAACTTTGAAGAATTATGTATTATGTATATATTTGAACACATGAAATATTTGAACTTTGATGCACTATGCTTATCTCATACATATAGTATAGTATAATATCTAAAATAACAATTTTGTGCATAAAAATTCCAATCCGATTAATCCCTGATTAATCCCCGCCTAACCGATTAATCGCTAGGTCCCACCCGACCGCCTCACTAGCGCCTAGCGATTTTTACAACCTTGTTACTTTGTTTTTTTATTTATTATATTATTATTTTTATTATAATTATTATTAATAATTTTAAATTATTATATTTATTTTTAAATATTATTAATTATTTTTATTTTTATTATTACTAATAAAATTAGTATTATTGTTATCAAAACTGATGTCCCATCTTTTTCAACTTAAACCTCTTTAGTCATCTTCTTCGAATGAAAAACAAACGCAAGCCTCTTTTTAACAAATGAAAAGTTAAGTAACCTTTTAACCTCATGTGGTTATATCCAAATATAATTTTGATACTGTTTATTCTTGGAAATATTAAACTTTTTTGTTGGATAAACTAGCTTGCCATCGACCACATTTTGAACATATCCGTTAGAATTAATTACCATTTCAGTTATAGTAAAATACTAAAATCGTTCTGTAAGTTCTTATCTTGAAAAAGTTTTCTTTAGTGTAAAGTTGTAGTTAAGGACAAACTAAAAACCATTTATGATTAGAAGCTAATTGAACTTTGGGTAATCTATGAAAATAGAAATCATATCGAGTTTTATAGAAGAGCAAACTCTAAAATAAATATTTGTTGTTTGCCAAATTTCACAGGTTATATCCTTGTCAGAACCGTTGGGACATTTACATCCCTCCGTCAATAAGAATTACACAATATTCATCCTTAGAGACGAATGATGCAAAAATTTTCCCGTTAAAGTGGTTCAAACATAGGAGGTATTTTCAACATTTTGCTTGTAACATGATGTATTTTGCATTTAACCTTAGTATTATTATAATTAATTTTTAATATTTATTTTTATTATTATTAATTTTATTACTAATACTTTTATTTTATTTTTTTATCTTTATTAATATTACATTTTTTTAATAGTTTTAATTTTTTTATATTTAATTTTTTTATTATTATTATTATTACTATTATTATTATTACTATTATTATTACAACTTAAAATTTTTATATTTCTTTTATTATAAATATTGATTCTTTATTTTTGTTTTTATTATTACTATTAATGTTAGTATTATTATTATCAAAACTCATTTCCACCCTTTTTCAACTTAAACCCTTTTATTCATATTCTTCAAATCAAAAGCACACAAGCCTCTTTTTAACAAAATTAAATTTGACTATTTGTCGATGAATTTGGAGAGATAAAGATGATATTGTTAAAAAAAAAGGGTTTGTATGTGTTTTTAGTTTGGTTTGAAGGAGATGAATAAAAAGAGATTTAAGTTGAAAAAAATAGGATAATAATAATAATAATAATAATAATAATAATAATAATAATAATAATAATAATAATAATAATAATAATAATAATAATAATAACATAAATAATAATAATAATATAAATTAAAATAAATAATAATAATAATAATAATAATAATAATAATAATAATAATAATAATAATAATAATAATAATAATAATATGAGGCCAAGTGCGCGAATATTGGATATGGGTTTCTTCCCTTCTCATTCTCTTCTTTTGGAGAACTTGAGAAGGATGTTGTGACCTTACTGAAGCGAATCCGAAAGTTCTCGATGACCCAAGACATTGGAGCACGTGCTGCTTCTCATATCTTTAGTAGGATTAGCTTTTCTATAGCTAGAGGAGTGGGAGCCCAGTTAGTATCTTGGCTTCCCACTAACTTCTTGTAAATCTTTTGGGTATCTTATAAAGTGATGTTTTTTTTAATAAAAAATAATAAATAATAATAATAATAATAATAATAATAATAATAATAATAATAATAATAATAATAATAACAATAATAATAATAATAATAATAATTCTCCTCTTTTGAGGAACTTGAGAAGGATGTTGTTGGGTTTTAGGTTCCTCAGATCATGAATTATTCTAAGTGTTGGAACCACGGATAGAGTTAATGAAACCACGGACAGAAGAATGAATCCACTGCTGATGTGAAACCGCGGCTAGTAGTAATATAGAACCACTGCTAATGTATTGTAAGCACTGCTAGTTTTGTGTAGTCGGTTTAATATTTTGTATTAGATAAATATGGAAAAGATATTTATCTTGTAGGTTACGTATTGTATTATGTAAAGGACTCCTTAGCCTATAAAAGGAGGTCCTAGGTTAGATTAGATATACGCGTGTTTTTTGCTATATCTAAGGTCGATACACTTCAAGGTTGTAAAACCCTAATACTGGTTAGAGTATTCGTATTAATAATACTATTGAGGTGTTGAATGTTTATTGTTCTTCTTCTTAAGATTAAGTATTAAATTCCGCGTAATATTTAATAAGTCTTTGTTAAGTCAGTTTCTATAAACGATCGTTTGCTCAACTGGGATCAACAAGTGGTATCAGAGCTTGTCATCTAGAAACTGAAACCAAGAAGAAGTTTAGTTAATTTCTATTCAAGTAAGTTAAGATGTCTGACAAAAATCACATGGTTACTGCATCAAAGGTGCCCATGCTCAAGCAGGGTGAGTACCAAGTTTGGAGAATGCGAATGAGGCAATACATTCGTATGATTGATTACACCATCTGGGATGTTGTTGAAAAGGGTGATACTCTTCCTAAGAAGGGTGATGATGGTACTGAGATAGCCATTGTTAGTGAGGTTGACAAGGCTAGAAGGAAGCTGGAGATCAAAGCTCATAGTATTCTCTCCATGGGAATACGTAATGAGTATGCTTTGGACTTTGAACAATATGAGTCTGCTAAAGAGTTAATGGATGCTATTGAAACAAGGTTTGCTGGTAATGAAGCTACCAAGAAATCAAGGAAAAATATGCTCAAGCATCAGCTTGAAAACTTCACTGCTCTTAGTGGAGAAAAACTTGATGGCACTTATAACAGACTTCAAAAACTCATCAGCCAACTGAAGTTAGTGGACTACAAAGTTGCTCAAGAAGATATCAATTTGAAGTTCATCAGAAGTTTATCACCTGACTGGGCTGTGCACGCAGTTGTGTGGAGAAATAAGGATGACTTTGAAAAGATGACTCTGGACAATCTCTACAAAAACTTGAAGGTTTATGAGTCTGAGAACAACATTGCTGGTGCATCTTCAACTAATCAAAACATTTCTTTTGTTTCCACTAATCACAAGAGCTCACTGGATGTATCCACTGCTGCCTATGGAATAACCACGGTCATTGCTAACAATACCACTGTTAGTGATAATGTCAGTGATGGTGCAATTTGTGCTTTTCTGGCTGATTTAACTACCAGTGTTACTGTTTTGAATCAAGATTTAGATCAAATTGATCCTGATGATCTTGAAGAGATAAATCTTCAATGGCAGATGGCAATGTTGACTCTCCAAGCAAGGAAGTTTTTTAGAAGAACTGGAAGGCAAGTTAAGTATGATGGTCAAAGGAGAGCTGGATTTGACAAAAGCAAGATGGAGTGCTTTAACTGCAAGAAGAAGGGTCACTTTGCTAGGGAATGTCGAGCTCCCAAGAGGATTGAAGGCATCAAGAAGACCACTGAAGAGCCTGCTTCTTCTTCAGCATTGGTTGCTCAATATGGTATTGGTGATTATGACTGGAGTGATCAGATTGAAGAAGGTCCCAATGCAGCTTTTCTTGCTAGTGAAGCTTCTAAAGAGCATAACTTTGCTCTTATGGCCTATGCTTCATCTTCTGGTTCAGATTCTGAGGTATCTAATGATTCTAAAAATTCTACTTGTTCTTTTAAATCATGTCAAGATAACTTAGAATCACAAAAAGCTATTATTGAGAGTTTGAGAAAAGAAGTAGATAGACTTTCACGTGATAACTTAGGTTATAAAGTTGCTCTTGAGAGTGTTGAAGAAAAAATTAATTTCTGTATTAAATGTGAGTTTGAGTATGTCGATAAGATTAATATACTAGGTGGTGAAATTGATCTTAAGGACAGAGAAATTAAGATGCTTAAAAAGAAACTAGAAGAGGCAAAGAGTGTAAAACAAGAAGCCCTAGTAGAAAAAGAAAAACATGTTGTTAGGGTTGCTAAAACACAATTTGCTTCTGATTTGGTTCATAAATCAATAGAGTGTCAATTAATGAAAAAGGGTTCTGGGATAGGTTACAACAATATGCCACCACCCTCTCTTATGAAACATGCACCGCCTACAAAAGAACTGTCATTTAGTAGTGAATTCAGTTTTAACAAACCTATAGAAGAGATTAGTAAGACTGAAACAACTAAGATAGGTTCTGATAAGACATCTGATGCTCCCACTATTGAAGATTGGGAATCAGATTATGAGGAAGTTAGATCTAAATCAACTCAGCCTGAAAAGATAGAAAATGTAAAGAAAGTTGATTCTGAACAAGCCAACCTTGTCCCTAGATTTGGAGCAAAAATTTCTAGGAAAGTGTTAGACTACAAGGAAGTACCTAGGGAACAGATGAAAAGATACATACCTAGGGGAAATCAGAGAAACTTCAATGGAATAATTTCAAACAGATTAGGAGATGAGTTTCAATGTGTTAAGAAGGCTTGTTTTGCATGTGGTAGTTTTGAGCACTTACAGAGAAATTGTTATAAAAACCAACCACAAGTTTGGAATCATTGGAGGAGGGTAAATCATCAAAACTTTTCAAAGAAAATAATTCCTCATCCTAACAAACGTATGATTCCTAGGGCAGTGTTAATGAGGAATGGTAAAACAAAATCAATAATCACTGCTGCACCCAAATGGGTTCCAACCACTGCTAAGCAAAATGTAAACACGGCTAAGCAAATCAATCCACTGCTAAGCAAAATATCACCACTGATACAAAAGAAGTTTTAAAAATTCCAAAGGTGATAACTGACACAATGGTTGGAAACCATTTTTATGCTGTTAAGGCCTTATCTAGCTGGCAATGGAAGCCTAAGACCAAGGTTTTACATCATGTCAGCTGTGCATCAATGGACCTAACGAAATTTGATTATGTTGATGCACAGGGCAGACCCAAGTCAGTATTGGCTTGGGTCCACAAAAGGAACTAATTTGTTTAAATTCATGTGCAGGGCAATCTACAAGATGAGCTAAAAGACAAAGGAATTTTTTATAGTGGTTGCTCTGGGCACATGACTTGGGATGGGAGCAACCTGGAGGATTTTGAAGCTTTTGATGGAGGATATGTGGCATTTGGCAATGATCCAAAGGGAGGAAAGATACTTGGCAGAGGCACAATCAGAACAGGGAAATTAGACTTTGAAAAGGTCTATCTGGTACAGGGATTAAAGTACAATTTATTCAGTGTTTCTCAAATGTGTGATAAGAAAAACTGGGTACTTTTTGGGGAAACTGAGTGTGTGGTGTTGTCACCTGATTTTAATATGCCTAATGAGAAATTTGTGCAGTTAATGATACCTAGGAAAGAGAACATATATTGTTTTGATCTTAAAGATGTACTTCCTAATAGGTCCTTAACTTGTTTGTTTGCTAAGGCATCAGTTGATGAGTCAAAATTGTGGCATAGAAGGCTGGGTCACCTTAATTTCAAAACAATCAATAAACTTGTAAAGGGCAACTTAGTGAGAGGGTTACCTTCTAAGGTTTTTGAGTGTAAGGAACTTTGTGTGGCCTGTCAGAAAGGAAAACAACATAGAGCTTCTTGTAAGTCCAAAACTGTTAACACCATCACACACCCACTGTTTATGCTTCATATGGACTTATTTGGACCTACATTTGATAAAAGTTTGAACCATAAGCAGTACTGCCTAGTTATCTGTCACACCCCCAAATGACCTGTTTTGCAGCGAAATGGAATTCCTGGGGATTGACTGTCATAGCATCACAGTTACAGATATATTGAACGACCTAAAGTGTCGTTTGGAAAACACATCATTTGATTTAATAAAACATTCAGAGTTTACAAAGTGTAGGTCACAAATGAAATTAGACATGTGCGGAAATAAGTTTGTTACAAGCCAAACGATGTTTTAAAGTGCATAAATCCCATGTGTGACGCGTCGTCACCACGACTCTATGATAAGTCCACATGCATGCCTTGAAGTGTATGCCTTAGATACCTGAAAATACATTGCTAAAAGTGTCAACACAATGGTTGAGTGAGTTCATAGAGTTTATGAAAATGTTTAATACGACTACCACAAGTATAGGCCATGTATGACAAATATGTCACATAAAAATGTTACAATTGCTATAAGCACATGACACCGAAGCTAGACTGATCATGATGTTCGCCCCAACAGAGTTTTTTGCCAAACAACTCAATAATGATAAAAATGAAATGCATCCGTTTGACCAGTTGGGACCACCAACCCGGATGGAGGAGTCACCCTCAATAGATCTATTCACTCACCCTCGCTTCTTCCGAAATTAACAGTTCATGATTTATGAAATGGGGACATTCAATTGGCAATGAAGTAACTTAAGCAATGTAATGAATTTGATATACTTGGTATCGTAATAAAAATGATGTGCCATGTATTCTCCCCCGTAGGTTTGAAATAAGTATAAACTTGAATAAATCGGGGCTATGAAAACTCACTTGTTGCAATGATTATGTTGACAAAAATGGATACACTGAAATGAGGCGCAACCTCTAACCATGACCTATTATGAATGATATGTTCTATAATAAGTTATGATGTAATGTTATGCATGCAATTCGTATGATATCTATACCACTTGTGAATTTTGAAAATAACGTTTATCGTCGAAATATATGTTATAACGTCTTGACAATTTATAAATTATTTTACAAGTATTTATGTTGAAATGATATCCTACGATAGTCATTTAGTGATTTATTATGAAATTATAACTTTTCGTCGTAAAGCAATGTCATTTGACAATTTCATGAAAGTGACTAAATAGCCTCGAAAAGCTATTCGTAAAATGGTGCACATCGAGTGTTAGGAAACAAACTCAACGGTTTTGGAAAGCTTGTATCATTATCTCAAAGTTTTAGCTTTTAAGTTTTTATCATAGAGGTCTCGATCATGGAGAAAAACATAGGTAAAGTATGGTACTTGTACCAAAAATATTGTTTAAGGGTGGTTATCGGCAAAGTTTGAGTGACCATATTTTATTCGTTACAACTCCGTTTGACGAACGGTTGGATATTTTGGAAAATAGGCTAGGCGAACTTACTTTTACTAGAAGACATCATTTTATAAAAAGTACTCCATCGATGTTAAAAACGACCCTCAACATGGTCATTCGCGGCCGTAATGTTTGTCTATTAGAAAATATATTAATTATGCTTATATAAAATAGTTACGGCAACCTTGTTTAAACGCGTGTAATTTAATCGTTACAAGTCCATTTTCTACGTTTTATATGTCCTTAGCTTCGTGTTAAAGTATACTAATATATTTTTGATAAATCGACACATTTAATAACGCTTAAGACTCATTTTTGACTCGTAAAAAGTTGAGACAACATGCTGAATTTTCTGAAAATTATAGTTTCCGTCGTTAAACTTGAAAATAGCATAACTTCTTCGTTATAACTCTGTTTTAACCCATTCAAGCGGAAACGTTTTCGTTTTAAAGTATACTTTCTGAATATCTAGTCCAAAAATTTTTACCAACTGTCGAAATTTCCAGAATTCACAGAAATGATCAGACCCTTATATATAGTTGTCGAAATGGATTTTTCTCGCGTAAAGCTTATTCTAACCACTTCAAACCAACCCCAAAGCTATTCTAAACCTACCATACACCTTCTTAGGGTGTCATGGGTTCCTAGAAATCATCAAAAATGATATGTTTCAAGGGATAATTATAGGATGATATATATTCAAATAAAGTGGTATAGATAATCATATAACTTGCATGTTTTTCCTCAAGCATGATAAAATGACCAAAGTATGAATATGAAAAATAAAAATGATCATGAAATGCTTACTAGTTAATTGATGAGGTTTAAATAACAAGGGTTTATCCTAATACCCTAGGTTTTTATTTCAAAACCTTGCTTAAGAGTATGCTAGTGTTGTGAAATTAACTTGACTTGAAAATTTTTTGGCTTCCTTGCCTCTTCTTCCTTATGGCAGGTTCTTGTATGAAAATGGTGGGAGAGTATGTTTTTTTACACCTTGGTAATATCCTATGTATGTGTAGTTTGTATTATAATATAATAGATATGCAAGTATAAGATATGTACATAAGATATTTTGGAAATAAAATGGGTGTGTCACCCTTGTATGTGTCGACATACATAAAAAAAAAGAAGGTGAAGCATTTGCTTGTATAATATAATGTATAAGTATATTAGTAATGTGTAGTTATTTAAGGATAGATGGTAACTTGTGTACATATTTAAGCATTTAGAGTAGCGTTAGCTAAAAATAAATTTTAACGGAACAAAATAGATTGTATCAAAGTCATAAAAGTTATAAAAATACATTTCTTACAAAAATTTAGTGAAATAATAATTATTGTGTAGTATTTACGAAAACCGTCGTAATTATATAAATATAACAATTTATAAACAAAATAAATTTAAAACACCGGGTAAACTAATAATATAATTTTTATAGTCTTAAAATGAGTATAAAAATATATCTGGACAATTTTTGGAAGTGTCGGATCAAATGTTCAAAATAAATGATTACGCGTTAGCGTTTATTTAATAGGAAATTATGCGTTTAATGTAAAATGCAAAACCAGGCATGAACTATTATGATGATAATGATGCTAATGATATGTAGACTAAACCTAGTCTATATGAAATGTCCTTGATGAATGCTCATGAATTCGCAGCTAAACCATTAAGGTTACGCAAATTTGATACTCGTAAACCTAGTTTACGATGAACGATGAATAGCGAAGCATGAATAGTGATTTTCTCCAGGAATGAATAGTGTTTCGAGAATAGTAAAATTTTGAAATACGTTCTCAGAATATCATATCGACTCCGAAAACGATGAATAGTAAAATGATGAATAATAACCGATGAATAGTAAATTCCCGAGATGAATAGTAAATTTTCAAAGTTTGTAAAATGACCTGAAATTACGAGTTGTCACATTCGCCCACCCAAAAAGGAATTCAGTCCCTGAATTCAGTTCGTGTTGGTCTATCGAATTTTGAGTTTGTGATGAATAACGAGGAGAAAAGACATGGAGAAGTGTCGTTACGGTTATCGATGATTGAGAGTGTACAAAACTTCATAATAGAAAAAATATTGGATGAATATCTCCGATGAGCATCTCTTTGACTTTTTGGAATATGTGAAAATTTTGCTTGCACTAAGATTTATAAATAACTGCTCCCAACATAACATGATCCCTCCAGAATTAGACATAGTTAGCTAGGCTATGTATAATTAAGGAACGATAATGTGACGTTCAGTTTAGTTTTTATAACTCTCAATGCTTACATAGATTTAAACCGTGTCGTTAAAATAGTAGTTAAGGTAAAAGGAAGTAAAATTCTCTTAAATGATAACAAATCGGAAAGAAAATAAAGTACGATAGATGAGAATATTTTACAACGGGTGATTTATCAAACAGTAATACATCTTAAGTTATAAAGATCCGGATACGTTGGAAGACATAAACTTAGTACGACATAGTACATAAGGAAAATAGGACTGTTAGTTTCCGAACTTCTTCAGTCTTCCGCATTGTTGAAATCCTGTTGAGCTTCTCCTCCTTCTAACATGTATGCTTTCCCAAGAGCACCTTCAACTTGTTGACCTTGGTTTTGGGGACATTGGTTCCGATAGTGTCCTTGCTCCCCGCATCCGTAACATGTAACTATGGCCTTGCCCTTGCAGTCCTTAGCAAGGTGTCCCACTTTGTGACAGCTAAAGCATATACCACATGGACCATTATGATGTAGCGTGCATTGGTGGCATCGTGGTAAGTTTCCAGTATAAACTCTTCCCTTTGTTGGTGCAGCAACAAAGACCCTGGCGACTTCTTGTCTTCTATTCTGTTGTTGGTGATGGTTAGTGTTACGGTTTTGGTTGTCGTTGTTATAACCTCCCTGGTCATTTTCCCATTTCCTTTTGTTGTTGTTAGTTTGATTGTTGTTGTTGTTGTTGTTGTGGTTATTGTCGATAATGTTTTCCCTCTTCACAACTTGAGCCATGAGTATTTGAGTTATCCGTGTAGATTCTTCAATTGTTTGTGGATCAAAAGGAGTTACATCTCCTTGGATACTTTGTGGAAGTCCTCCAATGAAATTTTCCAGTAGTTTCTCATTGTCCGAAACCATATCTGGACAAAGAGCAGCCAACTCTTGAAACCTTCTGATGTAAGCAAGTCTAGCAGTTTCAGCAGCAGCAGCGGCCTCGGCAGCAGCAGCTACCGTTGCTCGTTCTTTCCTTAGTGCCTCGGCTATACTATCCTCTACATACTTTTGGATAGCAGCTGGTGTCATTTCTGGTGCAGCTTTCTTCGGCGCCATAACTCGTCAAAATAAGAGGAAGGGTGAGACGTAGCAAAGTCCTATGTTAATAATAAACGCTCTAAAGAAATGTGATATGAGATAATAAATTTAAGGTTATCTTTCAAAAATGAATGATGGATTCCAAGAAGATGGGTTATGAGATGTCGTAAGTGCTTCAAATGTACGATGGTTTAGTGACTTAATGTGTGAATAACGTGTAACTCGACATGTTGGTGGTGATCAAAGGAGTGAGAGTGACTTTGCCGTACTTAAAGGTTTTATCTCGGCATTCGACGTTATCGGTGATGAGTCAACTGATATTAAAATTGTGATAGGGAATGACAAGGCATTCTTCACGTTGGAGTCTAACGAAAGGATAATGGAATGGGTATTTGAAGGCATCCATGTGACAATCGATTTGAAATGAAAGTAAATAACTCGAAAAATGTAGGTATAAACCGCATGTAAAGTGAATATGCACTTATGATGAAATGATGAGATGCTATGATGATGTAGTTATAGTCTAGGGTCAAAGATGCAACCTAGTTCTCTATAACCGAAGCTCTGATGCCAATCTGTCACACCCCCAAATTACCTGTTTTGCAGCGGAATGGAATTCCTAGGGATTGACTGTCATAGCATCACAGTTACAGATATATTGAACGACCTAAAGTGTCGTTTGGAAAACACATCGTTTGATTTAATAAAACATTCAGAGTTTACAAAGTGTAGGTCCCAAATGAAATTAGACATGTGCGGAAATAAGTTTTTTACAAGCCAAACGATGTTTTAAAGTGCATAAATCCCATGTGTGACGCGTCGTCACCACGAATCTATGATAAGTCCACATGCATGCCATGAAGTGTATGCCTTAGATACCTGAAAATACATTGCTAAAAGTGTCAACACAATGGTTGAGTGAGTTCATAGAGTTTATGAAAATGTTTAATACGACTACCACAAGTATAGGCCATGTATGACAAATATGTCACATAAAAATGTTACAATTGCTATAAGCACATGACACCGAAGCTAGACTGATCATGATGTTCGCCCCAACAGAGTTTTTTGCCAAACAACTCAATAATGATAAAAATGAAATGCATCCGTTTGACCAGTTGGGACCACCAACCCGGATGGAGGAGTCACCCTCAATAGATCTATTCACTCACCCTCGCTTCTTCCGGAATTAACGGTTCATGATTTATGAAATGGGGACATTCAATTGGAAATGAAGTAACTTAAGCAATGTAATGAATTTGATATACTTGGTATCGTAATAAAAATGATGTGCCATGTATTCTCCCCCGTAGGTTTGAAATAAGTATAAACTTGAATAATTCGGGGCTATGAAAACTCACTTGTTGCAATGATTATGATGACAAAAGTGGATACACTGAAATGAGACGCAACCTCTAACCGTGACCTATTATGAATGATATGTTCTATAATAAGTTATGATGTAATGTTATGCATGCAATTCGTATGATATCTATACCACTTGTGAATTTTGAAAATAACGTTTATCGTCGAAATATATGTTATAACGTCTTGACAATTTATAAATTATTTTACAAGTATTTATGTTGAAATGATATCCTACGATAGTCATTTAGTGATTTATTATGAAATTATAACTTTTCGTCGTAAAACAATGTCATTTGACAATTTCATGAAAGTGACTAAATAGCCTCGAAAAGCTAGTCGTAAAATGGTGCACAGCGAGTGTTAGGAAACAAACTCAACGGTTTTGGAAAGTTTGTATCATTATCTCAAAGTTTTAGCATTTAAGTTTTTATCATAGAGGTCTCGATCATGGAGAAAAACATAGGTAAAATATGGTACTTGTACCAAAAATATTGTTTAACGGTGGTTTTCGGCAAAGTTTGAGTGACCGTATTTTATTCGTTACAACTCCGTTTGACGAACGGTTGGACATTTTGGAAAATAGGCTAGGCGAACTTACTTTTACTAGAAGACATCATTTTATAAAAAGTACTCCATCGATGTTAAAAACGACCCTCAACATGGTCATTCGCGGCCGTAATGTTTGTCTATTAGAAAATATATTAATTATGCTTATATAAAATAGTTACGGCAACCTTGTTTAAACGCGTGTAATTTAATCGTTACAAGTCCATTTTCTACGTTTTATATGTCCTTAGCTTCGTGTTAAAGTATACTAATATATGTTTGATAAATCGACACATTTAATAACGCTTAAGACTCATTTTTGACTCGTAAAAAGTTGAGACAACATGCTGAATTTTCTGAAAATTATAGTTTCCGTCGTTAAACTTGAAAATAGCATAACTTCTTCGTTATAACTCTGTTTTAACCCATTCAAGCGGCAACATTTTTGTTTTAAAGTATATTTTCTGAATATCTAGCCCAAAAATTTTTACCAACTTTCGAAATTTCCAGAATTCACAGAAATGATCAGACCTTATATATAGTTGTCGAAATGGATTTTTCTCGCGTAAAGCTTATTCTACCACTTCAAACCAACCCCAAAGCTATTCTAAACCTACCATACACCTTCTTAGGGTGTCATGGGTTCCTAGACATCATCAAAAATGATATGTTTCAAGGGATAATTATAGGATGATATATATTCATTTATAGTACTTAAAAACAAATAAAGTGGTATAGATAATCATATAACTTGCATGTTTTTCCTCAAGCATGATAAAATGACCAAAGTATGAATATGAAAAATAAAAATGATCATGAAATGCTTACTAGTTAATTGATGAGGTTTAAAGAACAAGGGTTTATCCTAATACCCTAGGTTTTTATTTCAAAACCTTGCTTAAGAGTATGCTAGTGTTGTGAAATTAACTTGACTTGAAAATTTTTTGGCTTCCTTGCCTCTTCTTCCTTATGGCCGGTTCTTGTATGAAAATGGTGGGAGAGTATGTTTTTTTACACCTTGGTAATATCCTATGTATGTGTAGTTTGTATTATAATATAATAGATATGCAAGTATAAGATATGTACATAAGATATTTTGGAAATAAAATGGGTGTGTCACCCTTGTATGTGTCGACATACATAAAAAAAAGAAGGTGAAGCATTTACTTGTATAATATAATGTATAAGTATATTAGTAATGTGTAGTTATTTAAGGATAGATGGTAACTTGTGTACATATTTAAGCATTTAGAGTAGCGTTAGCTAAAAATAAATTTTAACGGAACAAAATAGATTGTATCAAAGTCATAAAAATTATAAAAATACATTTCTTACAAAAATTTAGTGAAATAATAATTATTGTGTAGTATTTACGAAAACCGTCGTAATTATATAAATATAACAATTTATATACAAAATAAATTTAAAACACCGGGTAAACTAATAATATAATTTTTATAGTCTTAAAATGAGTATAAAAATATATCTGGACAATTTTTGGAAGTGTCGGATCAAATGTTCAAAATAAATGATTACGCGTTAGCGTTTATTTATTAGAAAATTATGCGTTTAATGTAAAATGCAAAACCATGCATGAACTAATATGATGATAATGATGCTAATGATATGTAGACTAAACCTAGTCTATATGAAATGTCCTTGATGAATGCTCATGAATTCGCAGCTAAACCATTAAGGTTACGCGAATTTGATACTCGTATACCTAGTTTACGATGAACGATGAATAGTGAAGCATAAATAGTGATTTTCTCCGGGAATGAATAGTGTTTCGTGAATAGTAAAATTTTGAAATACGTTCTCAGAATATCATATCGACTCCGAAAACGATGAATAGTAAAACGATAAATAGTAAATGATGAATAGTAAATTCCCGAGATGAATAGTAAATTTTCAAAGTTTGTAAAATGACCTGAAATTATGAGTTGTCACATTATCACTGATGATTATAGTTGATTTTCTTGGGTATACTTTTTGGCTGCTAAGAGTGAGACTAGTGAGATCCTCAAGAGTTTCATTACTAAGATAGAAAATCTAGTAAACCAAAAGGTCAAGGTAATCTGATGTGATAATGGAACTGAGTTTAAGAATGATGTGATGAATTAGTTATGTGTAGCTAAGGGTATAGAAAGACAGTTTAGTGTTGCTAGAACACCACAACAGAATGGTGTAGCTGAAAGGAAAAATAGGACACTAATTGAGGCTGCTAGGACAATGTTGTCAGAATCTAAACTACCAACTACCTTTTGGGCTGAAGTTGTAGGCACTGCATGTTATGTGCAGAATAGAAGTAAGGTAGTGAAGCCTCATAACAAGACCCCCTATGAGCTGTTACATAATAGGAAGCCAATGATTGCATTCCTAAAACCTTTTGGGTGTCCTGTTACTATCTTGAATACCATAGACTACCTAGGCAAGTTTCAAGAAAAAGCTGATGATGGATACTTTTTAGGCTATTCTTCTAATAGTAAAGCCTTTATAGTATACAATAGGAGGACTAGGATTGTTGAAGAGAACTTACATGTTCAGTTTAGTGAAGAGACTCCTAGTGTTGAGACCAAAGGACCAGACTGGCTGTTTAACATTGATATGCTAACCAAATCTATGAATTATGAGCCTATCATTGAAGGAACTTCCACCAATGTTAATGCAGGTACACAAAAGGATTCTGATGCAGAAACAATTTCTAAGGAAGCTGATTCTCCAAAGGAGTTCTATTTGGTTGAAAAGTGGAAAGCTAGTTCTGTCTCACCCATCATTGATAAGCAAGGTCCCACTGATGATGATGCCTTGAATTCTGGAAGCAAAGTTGATCATCATCAAGATAAGGATGAGTTGTTGAAAGATAACTCAGTGTCGGTAGAAGAAATTGAAAGAAAGACAAGGCATTCTGAAAGCTTTGCTAAGCCAAACGAAAGCACGACTAGGTATAATGAAAGCACTGCTAAGCCAACTTCTACCACTGCCAGTACAAGTGAAACCCCGGATGCAAGTACTGATGATAGTACTTTCTTTGGACCAACTGCAAAGCCATTATTTGGTGAAGAGGAGTATCCACATGATCCTGACATGCCTGCTTTGGAAGAGATTGATACTTCTACTGATGATGAAGACATGGATGATTTCTTCAATGCTGATTTTACTAATTTGGAAACTGTCATTCATGAAAGTCCAATCACTACCACAAGGATTCATAAGATTCATCCCAAAGAACAAATACTTGGAAATTTGAATACACCAGTTCAAACAAGAAGCAAGGTTCAGAACACCAAAACCTTTCCTGAACAAGGTTTCTTTGCAAGATCACTTCACAAAAGAAATAGTCACAAAGATCTGCAAAATTGTTTGTTTGCTTGTTTTCTGTCTCAAAAGGAGCCCAAGAGAGTGGAAGAAGCTTTTTCTGAAGAAGGATGGGTTGAATCAATGCAAGAGGAGCTTATATAGTTTAAGCTTCAAGAGGTTTGGACATTGGTTGACCTTCCTAATGGCAAAAGGGCAATTGGGACAAAATAGGTGTTCAGAAATAAGAGGGATGAAAGAGGGATAGTGGTAAGGAACAAATCAAGGCTGGTTGCTCAAGGATACACACAAACTGAAGGCTTGGATTATGATGAAGTATTTGCTCCAGTTGCAAGAATTGAGGCTATTAGATTATTTTTAGCATTTCATTCAAGAATTTTGTGGTGTCTCAGATGGATGTTAAGAGTGCCTTTCTGTATGGTACAATTGATGAGGAGGTTTATGTTTGTCAACCTTCTGGTTTTGAAGATCCTGATCATCCTGACAAGGTATATAGGGTGAAGAAAGCTATGTATGGGTTGCATCAAGCTCCTAGGGCATGGTATGAGTGCCTGTCTACTTATTTGATGGACAATGGATTTAAAAGAGGGTTGATTGATAAGACTTTGTTCATTAGGAAGCACAAGCATGATATTTTACTGGTTCAGGTCTATGTAGATGACATCATCTTTGGCTCAACAAATAAGGAGCTATGCAAGGATTTTGAAAAACTTATGCATGATAAGTTTCAGATGAGTTCTATGGGTGAACTCACTTTCTTTTTGGGGCTACAGGTTCAACAAAGTACTGATGGTATTTTCATTTGTCAAGACAAGTATGTAACAGATATTTTGAAGAAGTTTGGGTTTCAGGATGTGAAGAGTGCTAGTACACCTATGGAGACTCAGAAACCACTGCTACCAGATGATGGAAGTCCCAAAGTTGATTTGAAGTTGTATAGGTCCATGATTGGATCTTTGATGTATCTCACTGCATCTAGGCCAGATATAATGTTCTCAGTATGTGTGTGTGCAAGATTTCAAGTCACACCCAACACATCACACATGAATGCTGTTAAGAGAATCTTTAGATACCTTAAAGGTCATCCTAAATTGGGCCTTTGGTATTCTAAGGATTCACCTTTTGATTTGGTGGCCTATACAGATAGTGATTATGCTCGTGCTAGTTTGGATAGGAAATCTACAACTGGAGGATGTCAGTTTTTGGGAAGCAGACTAATTTCATGGCAGTGTAAAAAGCAAACAATAGTGGCAAATTCTACAACTGAAGCTGAATATGTGGCTGCTGCTAGTTGCTGTGGTCAAGTTCTTTGGATTCAGAATCAATTGCTGGACTTTGGGTACAATTTTATGCATACTAAGATTTACATTGATAATAACAGCATCATTAAAAATCCTATTTTACATTCTAGAACTAAACATATTGAGATAAGGAATCATTTTATTAGAGATTGTAATGACAAAAGGTTGATTCAAATGGTAAAAATCCACACTGATTTCAATGTTGTTGATCTTCTCACTAAAGCTTTTGATGTGGGGAGGTTTCAGTACCTTGTAGTTAGTATTGGAATGATTAATCTCTAAATCTCAACTTGTTTTGTAAAAGTTTGTATAAGAATTGTACTATTATTAGGTGATCTTAGTACTGCTATTTTTGTTCTAACCACTGTTAGTTATGTTCAAACCACTGTTTGTTTCTTTGTGTTCCCACTAACCATTTTGCAGAGATATGGAAGTTAATCACTGTTTGTATGATGCAAGAGACTTAAAAGGAAAAAGCCATGATTCTCTTATTCATATTTCATAAACTGCATTAAGCAATGCAGTGGTTACAATCATGGTTACAATCTAAAGGGAGAATACATCACAACAAGCTTACAACAACCAACACAGACAACAAGCTTCACAACTAACCCCCCACCCACCTAAGGCTTCTTGGGAAAATCCCACTCAGGAATCACCTTAGGTGCCCCACGCCTATCAGTCACTCTCCACACCTTTGGGCATGCAAGCCCAAACACAGTTCCTCTAACAGGTGGAGAGGATGATGAAGGACCCTCTGGTGGTGGTGCTGCTAACAATGCTCTTGCAGGTGGTGCTTGGAGCTCTTCATTTGGGAGTACAGCAGCAAGGGGAGGGACAACCAAGACTCTTGAAGATGTGTCATCATCAGTGCTTTCATATGGTGAGATGTAGCTTGACATGGAGTCAGAGCTATCTTCCTTGATGATAGCATCTTGAGGGAGTGGTTGCAGTGTTGATGGACCAGCAAAAGAAGTGGTGATACTCATGGTCATATGAGCTCTCTTTCTAAATGACACTTCTTCAAACTCCTTTTTCTCTACTCTGCTTGGATTGTTCAACACAAAGTCATCCCATGCACTATCAGAGAATGAACTGTCTGAAGAAAGATTGATTGGATTGGAATTGCTCATGGTGATTTCTGGTAAAGCATATTTTAGTAGGAGATAAGTGTTGGTGTGTTGGATATATGTGAGTCTAAAGGTATTAAATAAAGGTTAAGATGGAATCAGGAAGTTAATGAGGGGAAGGTGTAAGTGGTTGAGGAGTAAATGAAGTCTTTTGACTTTGGGAAAGGAATTAAAGACATAAGTTGACCATATGGACTTAGAATTTAGCATACTTGGCTATCCACTGCTAAGTATATGGAACCATTTCTTGTTTTCTCTAACCACTGCTAACCTTAACCATCTTTTCAGTGTTTGGTTTATGTTTGTGATATGCAGGTATGAAGGATTGTTGTATACTTTGGAGCTTTTGGAGCTTTTGCTGATTTGTTAAAAAAAAAAATCTTTTGTCATCCTTCATATTTTTGTGTGATATCACTATTTTTGACAAAGATTTGCTTGCTGTATCTCTTGGTCAACTGATTGGAGTGTAATTTTGTATCCACTGCTAGTGTCTTTCAAACCACTGACAGAGGTTTTCAAACCACTGCTAGCATATTGCTGATTTTTGGATACTTGAGGGGCTGTTTGGTAACTTTGGTGAAAACACATTTATATCCCCAAATCACTGATAGATCATTTAATTGATCTTCAAATCACTTCCAATTGGCGCTTTACATAAACCCAAACCACTTCCATCTGTTCAATTCACAAATCCCACATCATTCACATCATCAATCATCATGCCGAACCAATACTCCAACTCCCATAACCTAGTTGCTAATTTGATCAAAAATAATCGATCCGAAGGTTTTCATCAAATGATTGATTTCCTTATTCACAGTCCTATTCACTTTGCATTAACTGTAGCACCAACCATCCTTAAAGCCTATATACATCAATTCTAGGGAAATGCTAAGCTTGAGGAGGTAGATGGGGTGGAAGTTTTTAGTACTATGGTGGATGAGAATGTGATTTTAGTTGATGAGGAGATTATTCGAGGGGTTTTGAAGTTAGATGATGCTGATGGTGTAGTTAACCTTTCTGATGCTGAGATTTTTGAAGGTTTAGAGAGGCTAGGATATACTCATAGGGGAGAAAAGGTAAAATTTTTTAAGGGAATGTTTTCACAACAATGGAAGTTTTTGATTCATACCTTGTTGATGTGTATAAGTAATAAGACCACTGAATTTGATGACTTTCCCTCCAAAATTGCTACTGCTGTCATATGTCTATCTGAGGGAAGGAAGTTTAATTGGTCTAGGATGATTTATGAAGGGTTTGTGCAAAATATTAGGAAGAAGGGTAAATATTATTTATATCCACGGTTTGTGCAGCTTATTGTGGAAAGTCAAATAGAAGAACCTGTTGAGCATACTAGGGAGTATGAAGTGTATTATATGCTTCCTAAGGTCTTTGCACATATGAGGAATCAGAACCCTAATTTTCAAATAAGAGAAGTTCCCTTATTACCATATATGATTAATTTGCCTGCTATTCCTGAGTTTGATGAAGGTCTTGAATCCCAACCCATAGAACCTGAACCCACTGATAGTACACTTGAACCTACTGTTAGTGAATCTCAACCCACTGCTAGTCAACCCCAAACCACTGTTAAACCCATTCTGTGGACTAGGAGGAGGAAGGGCACCAAGCTACCTCAGGCTGGTGTTAGTGGTGTTGTTCATGAGGCTGTCACAAGTTGTGGAGGTGACATGATTGGAAGGGCTTCCACTACTGATTCATGCTTAGATGCTGGTCAGGATAGTGGAAACATCATTAAGACCCAACCTTTGGCAACTTCTAATGTGGAGAGTTCCTTGGAACTTAACACAGGTGGAGGAATCCCTAGCCACTTGGCTCACTCAGGGTGCATAGATGATCAGGCAAGGTCTGGTGCTATGTTTACTTTATCCAAGGATTCACCTCTCCGAGCAGTTAACACAGCTCGAAGTGATGAGGATAGTTTGGAACATGAAAATGAATTGACGGATCCTAAACTGGTACATGATGACTTTTCCAATGAACCACCTCTCGGACCAGTTAACACAGGTCGAAGTGGGGAGGATATTCTTGAACACTTAAATGAATTGACGGCTAAATGTACCAAAATGGAGGATACAATCTCAAGTCTTCAAGAGTTGGTTGTGTTTCAGGGTAAAGAGATTAGCAGGTTGAAGCACATGATGTGTGTATTGGAGAAAGTAAGGAGACCTGGGGTTGCTGTTTTAAGGAACATGAGAAAGCTGAAAAAGAAGGTGGACTCCTCTCCATCTGTGAATATGGAGAATGTACCCAAACAGGGGAGGAGTGAAGGCATGAATTCAGGGGAGGCTGTAGATGTGCATATGGAAGAGGATGTGGATATTGGAGATCAAGCAGAACAATTTTTGGTATCTAATAAAGATGGGAATGAAGCTGTTCTTGAAAGTTTGAAGACTGTGGTAGAAGATGAGGTGATGCAGGACTCAACCACTGATAGTGTATCTGCAACCACGGACAATGTTCTTGAAACCACTACTGCAGTTTCAGATAAGGTAATCATAACCACTCCCACTTTAAACTTACACACTGCTATCATAACCACTTCTACAATTGTTACAACCACCTCTGTATCACCACCTAAATCAAAAGAAGTTGAGAAGGAAGTTGCAAGTACATTGATCAATCTAAGCAAAACCTCAACTAACCCTACACCCATCATTGCACCTGTTTCATTATCTCTTAAATCTACTGCAACCAAACCCAAAGGTAAAAGTTTAGTTATTGGTGAGCCTTTGAAGAAGAAGGTGGCTCAACCAGACTTTGGAAAGGGTAAAGGTATTGCAGCACCAATTTTGAAGTTTAAAAGTAAAGAATAACAGATTGCTTATGATGAAGAGTATACAAGAGGTTTGCTAGCTGAAGAAGAAGCAGCTGCAGAGAAAGAAAAGCAAGAAGAAGAGGAGGCTACTCAGAAATGGTTAGCTGAATGGAATCAAACACAAAACTATCTTCAAGCTTCTAATAACATACAGAATGAGTATACTACTCAAGAATGGGCATTGTTATCTGTTGATGAAAGAGCTAGAATCTTGGGTGAATGGGCAAGGAGGATCAATAAGGAGAAGAAGCAAGTTAAAAGGAAGAAACCTCCTACAAAAGGTGAGATGAGGAGTGTATTGATGAAGATTATTAAGAATTCAAGCATACATATTCCTGAAAATCTTAGTAAATGTTCATTTGAGAGAATTCATGAGCTTTATCTGATGTGTATGAGGATTAATAATGATGATTTTATTCCAATGATGAAGATGAGATGAGGAATGTATTGATGAAGATTATTAAGAATTCAAGCATAGATATTCCTGAAAATCTTAGTAAATGTTCATTTGAGAGAATTCATGAGCTTTATCTGATGTGTATGAGGATTAATAATGATGATTTTATTCCAATGAATTCTAAAAGAGAAGAAGAGTGGATTAAAAGTAGTCAAAAGAGAAAATCTGAGATTTAGGAGACATCTGGTGCTAAAAGAATGAAAGAAGTGAATGAAGATGGTAATCAAATTATTTCTTATACATTTGAGCTTAATAGAAGTGAAGGATGTTGAAAAATTCAAAGAGTCAGTTGATTGGTTCCCAAACGGTCAGGTTTATTACACAAGTCAACCACTTGTGAATGGTCAACCGTAATAAAAGCCAGACAGCTTAAGAACGCAATGCAATTAAGTCCAGGAGAGTATAGTGTTTCACCGGGTCGTTATGTCCCAGCGAGCTATGCGATGAATCACCAAACGAATAGTGATCGAGAGATTTGAACGGAAAAGAGGGATTGAATGATTATAACTAAGGAAAAAGGAAATAAATTACAGAAGCTTAAATGCAAATTAAAGAAAATTAAAAAGATAAAATATATTAAATAAATGCTATCACTATTTGCAAAAATGATGTTTTTGATTTTTCTGTTTTAAAACTTAAATTAAAAAACTACGTGACGTACAAAAGAAAATGTGATACTGAAGCAGAATTAATCCTAAAAATATGAAAATGACATTTTTATAAACCTAATGATAAAAGAAAATTTTTAGAAAAAGAAAATTATTTTTAAAACTATTTATCTAATTATTATTAATTAAAAACTATTTTTAACTATTTAATAATAGCCTAAAATACAAGAAAATAGGAAATAAAGCTAGAAAAATGAAATTATGACTTGGAAAAATCTAAAATAACAAAAGAGAATTTTCAAAACTATTTTTATATTTTTCTGATTGTTTTTGTATTTTCTATGAATTAAAAACTATTAAAAACTAATTAAATTACTTAAAAATACAAATTTAACTAAGAAAAATCTGGAAAAATATTTTTTTGTCTTTTTAGATTATCTTAACCAGAGAAAAATGAAAAATTATTTTTTTTGGAAGCTTTTATGAATTAATTGTATTAAATGCTAATTAAAAAGACTTAAAAACTGTTTTAAATAAAGAAAAATAGCAAACTGACTTAGAAAAATCTGAAAAATTCAAGAAAAGTCTAAAATAATATTGTGAATCTAGGAAAAATATAAAAACAAGGGGTTGTGTGCAAGAAATTGAAACTGCCAAGCAAAGTGCTTAAGAATAAGCACTTTAAATAAGCCAATGAACACCTAAGGCCACCAACTGAACACAGAAGCTTTAATATGCTACAAGTACCTAAATGCAACTAATAACAACTATCTCAAACCTCTAAAACACAAGTTTCACAGATTTGATAAATTGAAATAAGTGCTAAAAATCAGTTTTAAGGCATTACTTTGAGCTTAAGCACAAGCTAACCTACTAGCTGAAAATGAAAAACAGAACTTGGAATCTAAACTAGACCTGGGCAAGTGCTTATAAACCAAAAACTAGACCTAAGTGAGCTAAGATGAGTTCTGTGCAAGGGCTGCACAAATCCTGTGCACACTCAGTTAAAACTGAGCTTGTGCACAGGGGAACTGAGACCACATTCACAAGCTTATTTGGAGCTTATAAAAAATTTGTAAAATTCCACAAAAATGGTAATAAGAAATGAGACCAGCTGAAGTTTATGAACACCAAATTTCACTTGAATTGGCCCAGAGATGAACTCATGAAAAATCTCTCTAGTTAGGTTCAAAACTGATTTTTCACTAATTTGACTTTTTGACAGAATTGATATGTTGACTAAATTGAGATTTGATTCAAAATTTTGAACTGAAAATGATGTGTTATGATGAATTACACCTACTGCAAGCTATATCTATGTATTTTGAACACAAAATAAGTTTTTGATTTTGCAAAATCACAACAGTTAAGCTGTTGAGACAGTTGAAGTGTAATTTTGACTTTCACAGTCTTGATACACAATTGAGTGACTTAACTGACCCTAATGTGCCTAAAGAAGGCTGAGTAAACTGAATCTAACCACTTTTTAGCACTGCAATTCCCAATGCCAGCTTAAACCAAACACTGCTTGTTGACTGAGGTGCTAGACTTCTTAACAAATACCAACTCTAAATCACGTACTACTAACCTCAATTCAGATTTAATATGCTACATTAAAACTAAATGAGCAACACTAAACAACAATATCTTACCTAAACTAATTTGATCTACATTATGCAAATGAAAACAGAAGTTGTGCAAACCAAAGACAATGATGAAAAGCAGCTTATCTAAAACAGAATATCAACTAATAAGCATAAATTCTACACTAAACTAACAAGTAACCATTCTAATATTGTAAAACTGAATTAAAATATAGAAGAAACAAGAACTCACAATAGTCCAACCACTATGGTTTGCAAAACAACACAAAGTTACCACTACCTAAACTGCTTTTCAACCCAACTCAAACTAATTTCAACCCAATTCCAATTTTATATCAACCCATATCACTTCCATACCAGCTTGACCAAAAATGCTTCCCTGTTTGACTTTCGTTGACCAGGGGACCAAACTTGCTTAAAATTGAATAGTGAGCTTATAAAAAGCTATCAGTAGCTTATACAAGCTTGTTTATATTGGAAAATGAGCTTCTAATGACTTGGATAAAAGAACTTGAAACTGAGTTTTTCAACAGTATACAGTAAAACATGAAGTTAGATAAAACCTTAGGATTGATGCTTAAAAGTAAATTACAATGATAAAGTGACTTGAGTTTAATACATTAAAGCTTAAAATTACATCTTAAAACACTAATTAAGATAACTTAAAAAAACGACATACAAAGAAAAATAAAAACTAACTACTTGCCCTCTTCTCTTTCTTCCTCCTCTTTTTATATGTGAAATGCTTCCCCCACTTGTTCTGAGTAAATCCCATCTTCTTTCTAGGCCATTGGATGACTTGGGAAGATTATAGCCATTTGATCACATTTTGGCGGGAAAACTGATTAAGCCAGTGTGGGTTGAGTGCAAAAGGAGGAGGGGCATTAAATGCTATTTGGAAGGTTGTTGAGGATGAGGGGACATGGAGGAGTGATAATGAGGAGGGGGATGGGTGTTGCAAGGCTAGTTGTTGGGGAAGACAGGAAAAAGGCGCGTAGGTGGTTTTTGTTTGACTTAATGGTTTGACTGGGGTTGAATATTAAAAGGGAGGGTCAAATTGGTAAGGGTCCAAAGGGTTTGGCAGGGGTCACATTAGGTTTTGACAAGGGACCAAGGGTGTTAAGGATATTAATAACAAGGACCTTTGTTGCAAATTCTGAAAATACAAGGACCTAGGCTGCCATTTCTGCAAAGTTGCTCCAAGGGACTAAAAGTGACAAGCTCCAATAGTACAAGGACCAAACTTGACATTTTCAATTTTCCAAGGGCCATTTTTGCCAATTTTTAAACTTGGAGGACCAAACTTGTAATTTCTCAAAACTTTTGACATTTTCACCAAAGGACTAATTTTGACAAGTAATGATTTTAAAAGGACCTTTGGTGATTTTTCTTTTGAAATTAAGGCTCAGGGACTATTTCTGACAACTTTTTGAAACTTGGGGGACTGAAACTGCCAATTATGCAAACTTAGCTCATTTTTCATCTGATTTTGAACATTTTGCATCTGAAACATATAAAATGCAATTTTGGAATATTTTCAGTATTTTGATGCATTTCTGAGCATTTTTAAACGTTTTGCAGTTCAGATTTAACCAAAAATGATGAGTATTTACACACTCATCAATCCCCCATACTAAACTATTGCTAGTCCCTAGCAATCTTTTTGAGAAAAACTTAATGGATTTGAATCTCTTTACCAAAAGCCATTACTTCTGGAGTAGCCAAATGTTTTAGTTCAAGTAAGAACCATGGTACACCGATAACCATGTGATTTTGAGCAAACCACCAGCTTCCAACGGATTTGATTTGTCTTTACCAGAAGCCGTTTGCTTCTGGACTAGCCAACTCTTAGATAAATTATCAATATTATCTTTGGTGAGCTGATTACCAATTATGGTTTTTCCACTGCCTTTACCACAAGCCATAAACTTGCGGGCTAGCCAACTCTTCACTAATTAAAGATATGGTGAGCTGAATACCATACAATTTTGGGCAAATTGCAAGCCGTAAACGGATTTGAGATATCTTTACCAAGAGCCGTTTGCTCCTGGATTAGCCAATCCTTTTGTTTATTAGACAAGGCGGACTGATAACCAATTGAGTAAGTGTAAAACACTTACTCCAAAAAAAAATTTTGGCCAAAAACGGGGGAATTGAGCGGTATAATTATATGATAAGGCCAAAAACGGGGGAATTGAGCGGTATAATTATATGATAAAATTCGTGAGAATCCCCCCCACACTTAGAAATGAATATTGCCCTCAATATTCAAAGTACCGGCGGTTATGCCGAAACTGAGAACGTAAAAGGGAAATACTACGGCCATTATTTTGAAAGAGATTTTTTTTTTTTTTTTTTTTTTTTTTTTTTTTTTTTTTTTTTTTTTTTATGAAAACTTATATATACACAACATGTGGGGCAACTCCCCCACACTAGGGTGGTACACACGGGTGAGAACCCATGTTTAGCTACTGTTTTTGATTATCGAGTCGCTAGCTTGACTCGACCCCGAATTCATTGGTTTATGGGGAAGCAAAGTGGAAGAAACAATCTCCATCGGACTTTCATTCAAGATGTTTGGACAAACATTTGAAGCACGTGAAAGTTCCACACCGATGAGATATACATAGAACCGGCTCAAAAATGATAAATGAAAATGCCGGGGGTCAAAGATAGTGTCTTCATTCCCGAAGGAGTGAAGATGAAGAGAAATCACAAGATATTTGAGGAAAGGAAGAAAGATTTTGATAACAATCAAGATCCATTCTTCATCCTCAAATGTAGACATATCGGGAGGAAGGGTGAGGGTAGTATCATTAATAAGCAAACTCGTATGATAGAGTACACCTTCCTCCGAGCCAATATCATCCTCAAGATCAAAATAGAAATGATCATGTTCCGGAGGAGATATGTCATGAGAGAGTTCACCGGAGAACTCTTCATGAAGAGAATCATTCACAAGAAGTGAAATTGTGAACTCTTGTTCCATTGTGGGCTCATCACTATCCTCAATCTGAGTATCAAAGAGTGGATTCTCAGAAATTGAAGTGAATTCAGAGTCGAATTCAAATAGAGGATTAGTGAGAGTTGTTTTGAATGCTTCGGGAACAAGGTGATTAACATTCTTTATAGGACTGTTGGGATAAGAAGTGAGTGAACGATCATTGATGTGAGTGAGTTCATCGGTGAACTCCTCAAGAAGATGATCAGCATCAGACTGTGGGAGTGATGCCTCAACATACTCGATGTTTCCATAAGAAGTACAATCGTCGCTAACATCGGAGAAAGTTTCAAAATGATCTTTTGAACACTCAAGAGGGAAAAGAGAATCACACTTATGATCAGAAGTTCCCTGTGACTCTCTCGGGATTGGGACAAGGTTCTCAACACTAGACTTTATGAATTCGTCCGATTCCTTTTCAGGAACAGTGTCAAGATGCTCGTCCCCCATGCTCAGAGAGTGAGTGGGAGCTTTGGGTGTGATAGCAGTTGCTTGAGAATGAATCTCAACTGCTGGGATATCAACTGATGAACTTGATGAATCTTTATAAAATTGAAGGATATCAAGGGTATCTTCATCATCACTGTCATCAGGAATGAAACGTAATTGAGAGCTAGATCTGGCTGCTTTTTCTTTTGCAATTGATTCCCTAATAGATTTTTCAAAGGCAATTTGGGAATTTATTTTAGCAGCCCGCTCTTCGGCTAACAAAACTTCTATGGATTTCTCATGAGAGTTTTGAAACGACATAGCCGACTCCTCCTTAAGTTCTTTTAATAACTCCAGACTCTTCAGTGGAAGGTCTGTTGTAGTTTCATGAGGAGTCGCTTGAATCATTTGGTACTGTGGAGGTTGGTCTTGATACGAATAGTCGTAATTGTTGCAAGGAAATGGGTTCCCTGTTTGACAATCAAAGCTGAAGTGTGGACCTCCACAATACTCACAACAGTAAAACTGAGGTGGCTATGAGTCATATGTGTTGTAGTCATAATTGTTATCAGGAACCTGCTCATAGACAAGCGTGTTTCCCGATTGACAATCAGAACTGTAGTGTGAACCACCACAGTACTCACAACAGTAAAACTGCTGAGTCTCACAGTGTGGTAGCTGATGGAATAAATCAGTTGTGTTATGGTAGGAATAGGGATCCTGGTTATAGACAGACCCGTTTCCTGACTCCACCATGCTACAACTGGGGCAATTGCCACCATTATAAGGACCACCACACCATTGACAACCAAGAGGGTGAGGATAAGACATAGAAAGAATCAAAGGTTTACAGAGGGGTTGGGATGAAGAATCAAAGATGTGAGAGGGTAAAGATGGATATTTTTGGATTTTTGAATAAACATTTTGTAAAAATAAGAAAGAAAATCTTTTTGGGTTTTTGATTTTTATAAGAAAATACAAACATATATAGATGGATGGTATGAACAAGGAGTGAATATTCAAATCACTAATCTGCTAAGCGTAAGATAATTAGCACAGCTCCCCGGCAGCGGCACCAAAAATTTGATTGGTTCCCAAACGGTCAGGTTTATTACACAAGTCAACCACTTGTGAATGGTCAACCATAATAAAAGCCAGACAGCTTGAGAACGCAATGCAATTAAGTCCAGGAGAGTATAGTGTTTCCCCGGGTCGTTATGTCCCAGCGAGCTATGCGATGAATCACCAAACGAATAGTGATCGAGAGATTTGAATAGAAAAGAGGGATTGAATGATTATAACTAAGGAAAAAGGAAATAAATTACATAAGCTTAAATGCAAATTAAAGAAAATTAAAAAGATAAAATATATTAAATAAATGCTATCACTATTTGCAAAAATGATGTTTTTGATTTTTCTGTTTTAAAACTTAAATTAAAAAACTACGTGACGTACAAAAGAAAATGTGATACTGAAGCAGAATTAATCCTAAAAATATGAAAATGACATTTTTACAAACCTAATGATAAAAGAAAATTTTTAGAAAAAGAAAATTATTTTTAAAACTATTTATCTAATTATTATTAATTAAAAACTATTTTTAACTATTTAATAATAGCCTAAAATACAGAAAATAGGAAATAAAGCTAGAAAAATGAAATTATGACTTGGAAAAATCTAAAATAACAAAAGAGAATTTTCAAAACTATTTTTATATTTTTCTGATTGTTTTTGTATTTTCTATGAATTAAAAACTATTAAAAACTAATTAAATTACTTAAAAATACAAATTTAACTAAGAAAAATCTGGAAAAATATTTTTTTGTCTTTTTAGATTATCTTAACCAGAGAAAAATGAAAAATTATTTTTTTTGGAAGCTTTTATGAATTAATTGTATTAAATGCTAATTAAAAAGACTTAAAAACTGTTTTAAATAAAGAAAAATAGCAAACTGACTTAGAAAAATCTGAAAAATTCAAGAAAAGTCTAAAATAATATTGTGAATCTAGGAAAAATATAAAAAAAAGGGGTTGTGTGCAAGAAATTGAAACTGCCAAGCAAAGTGCTTAAGAATAAGCACTTTAAATAAGCCAATGAACACCTAAGGCCACCAACTGAACACAGAAGCTTTAATATGCTACAAGTACCTAAATGCAACTAATAACAACTATCTCAAACCTCTAAAACACAAGTTTCACAGATTTGATAAATTGAAATAAGTGCTAAAAATCAGTTTTAAGGCATTACTTTGAGCTTAAGCACAAGCTAACCTACTAGCTGAAAATGAAAAACAGAACTTGGAATCTAAACTAGACCTGGGCAAGTGCTTATAAACCAAAAACTAGACCTAAGTGAGCTAAGATGAGTTCTGTGCAAGGGCTGCACAAATCCTGTGCACACTCAGTTAAAACTGAGCTTGTGCACAGGGGAACTGAGACCACATTCACAAGCTTATTTGGAGCTTATAAAAAATTTGTAAAATTCCACAAAAATGGTAATAAGAAATGAGACCAGCTGAAGTTTATGAACACCAAATTTCACTTGAATTGGCCCAGAGATGAACTCATGAAAAATCTCTCTAGTTAGGTTCAAAACTGATTTTTCACTAATTTGACTTTTTGACAGAATTGATATGTTGACTAAATTGAGATTTGATTCAAAATTTTGAACTGAAAATGATGTGTTATGATGAATTACACCTACTGCAAGCTATATCTATGTATTTTGAACACAAAATAAGTTTTTGATTTTGCAAAATCACAACAGTTAAGCTGTTGAGACAGTTGAAGTGTAATTTTGACTTTCACAGTCTTGATACACAATTGAGTGACTTAACTGACCCTAATGTGCCTAAAGAAGGCTGAGTAAACTGAATCTAACCACTTTTTAGCACTGCAATTCCCAATGCCAGCTTAAACCAAACACTGCTTGTTGACTGAGGTGCTAGACTTCTTAACAAATACCAACTCTAAATCACGTACTACTAACCTCAATTCAGATTTAATATGCTACATTAAAACTAAATGAGCAACACTAAACAACAATATCTTACCTAAACTAATTTGATCTACATTATGCAAATGAAAACAGAAGTTGTGCAAACCAAAGACAATGATGAAAAGCAGCTTATCTAAAACAGAATATCAACTAATAAGCATAAATTCTACACTAAACTAACAAGTAACCATTCTAATATTGTAAAACTGAATTAAAATATAGAAGAAACAAGAACTCACAATAGTCCAACCACTATGGTTTGCAAAACAACACAAAGTTACCACTACCTAAACTGCTTTTCAACCCAACTCAAACTAATTTCAACCCAATTCCAATTTTATATCAACCCATATCACTTCCATACCAGCTTGACCAAAAATGCTTCCCTGTTTGACTTTCGTTGACCAGGGGACCAAACTTGCTTAAAATTGAATAGTGAGCTTATAAAAAGCTATCAGTAGCTTATACAAGCTTGTTTATATTGGAAAATGAGCTTCTAATGACTTGGATAAAAGAACTTGAAACTGAGTTTTTCAACAGTATACAGTAAAACATGAAGTTAGATAAAACCTTAGGATTGATGCTTAAAAGTAAATTACAATGATAAAGTGACTTGAGTTTAATACATTAAAGCTTAAAATTACATCTTAAAACACTAATTAAGATAACTTAAAAAAACGACATACAAAGAAAAATAAAAACTAACTACTTGCCCTCTTCTCTTTCTTCCTCCTCTTTTTATATGTGAAATGCTTCCCCCACTTGTTCTGAGTAAATCCCATCTTCTTTCTAGGCCATTGGATGACTTGGGAAGATTATAGCCATTTGATCACATTTTGGCGGGAAAACTGATTAAGCCAGTGTGGGTTGAGTGCAAAAGGAGGAGGGGCATTAAATGCTATTTGGAAGGTTGTTGAGGATGAGGGGACATGGAGGAGTGATAATGAGGAGGGGGATGGGTGTTGCAAGGCTAGTTGTTGGGGAAGACAGGAAAAAGGCGCGTAGGTGGTTTTTGTTTGACTTAATGGTTTGACTGGGGTTGAATATTAAAAGGGAGGGTCAAATTGGTAAGGGTCCAAAGGGTTTGGCAGGGGTCACATTAGGTTTTGACAAGGGACCAAGGGTGTTAAGGATATTAATAACAAGGACCTTTGTTGCAAATTCTGAAAATACAAGGACCTAGGCTGCCATTTCTGCAAAGTTGCTCCAAGGGACTAAAAGTGACAAGCTCCAATAGTACAAGGACCAAACTTGACATTTTCAATTTTCCAAGGGCCATTTTTGCCAATTTTTAAACTTGGAGGACCAAACTTGTAATTTCTCAAAACTTTTGACATTTTTCACCAAAGGACTAATTTTGACAAGTAATGATTTTAAAAGGACCTTTGGTGATTTTTCTTTTGAAATTAAGGCTCAGGGACTATTTCTGACAACTTTTTGAAACTTGGGGGACTGAAACTGCCAATTATGCAAACTTAGCTCATTTTTCATCTGATTTTGAACATTTTGCATCTGAAACATATAAAATGCAATTTTGGAATATTTTCAGTATTTTGATGCATTTCTGAGCATTTTTAAACGTTTTGCAGTTCAGATTTAACCAAAAATGATGAGTATTTACACACTCATCATCAGTAATGAAGTTTCTCAGTTTGAGAAATTTTCACAGATGCTTCAATATCTGGATAGAGATGATTTGATGAATCTTTGGAAGCTTTACAAGAATAAATTTGGTGATGTACGTCCAGATGACTATCATGAGAGAATGGTTTATCATAACTTGAAGATCTTGTTTGACCCTACTCATGATGAACCTGAATGGAAAGGACTCTACAATGGTCATGTTACAAGATGGTTTTTATATCAATCTTGTGGAGTTCATGTGTTAACTGTGTCTGGAGAAGTTATTCATATGCTTGTAGAAGGTGATTATCCTCAACTGAATAATTATCCAGGAGTTATTACTCTGATGGTGAAGCCTGGTGGTTTAAAGATGCTGAAGCCCTATGATGATCAAGCATACAGTTTGTTGCTGAAGTATGAGCAAATTCTTAAAACTGGTAAGTGTTTGGATATATCCTCCAATTCAGGTGTTTTGAGCTTAAAGGAAATTTGAGAATTCTATTTGAATGTATCAAGTTTAGGGGAGGATTGTTGGGTTTTAGGTTCCTCAGATCATGAATGATTCTAAGTGTTGGAACCACGGATAGAGTTAATGAAACCACAGACAGAAGAATGAATCCACTGCTGATGTGAAACCGCGGCTAGTAGTAATATTGAACCACTGCTAATGTATTGTAAGCATTGCTAGTTTTGTATAGTCGGTTTAATATTTTGTATTAGATAAATATGGAAAAGATATTTATCTTGTAGGTTACGTATTGTATTATGTAAAGGACTCCTTAGCCTATAAAAGGAGGTCCTAGGTTAGATTAGATATACCCGTGTTTTTTGCTATATCTAAGGTCGATACACTTCAAGGTTGTATAACCCTAATACTGTTAGAGTATTCGTATTAATAATAATATTGAGGTGTTGAATGTTTATTGTTATTCTTCTTAAGATTAAGTATTAAATTCCGCGTAATATTTAATAAGTCTTTGTTAAGTCAGTTTCTATAAAGGATCGTTTGCTCAACTGGGATCCACAGATGCGGTGACCTTGCTGAAGCGAATCCGAAAGTTCTCCGTGACCCAAGACATGGGGCACGTGCTGCTATTCATGTCTTTAGTAGGATTAGCTTTGCTATAGCTAGAGGAGTGGGGGCTCAGCGTGTATCGCGGCTCCCCACTAACTTCTTGTAAATCTTATTAGTTTCTAATATAGTGATGTTTATAATAATAAAAATAAATAATAATAATAATAATAATAATAATAATAATAATAATGATAATGATAATAATAAACAATAATAATAATAAGAGTAAAATACACCGTTCGTCCCTAATCTTGTACCTTTACATCACGTTGAACCAAAACTTGGTGTTTTCATCGTGAGGAGTCCGAAACAAGGTTTTTATAAGCTAAACTAGTCCTTTAACCCATTTTCCGTCAGTCAACATCCCGTTTTATGTTGTTAAATCCCGTTATTCTAGTTAAATGACATTTTGCCCATTTATATATAAAAACCTCAAACACATCTTCATTTCATCACCCTCTTCTGCCTTCACCTTTGCCTTCACCTTCACCCTAACCCTAACAATAAATCCCCAAATTAAAAACCCTAACCCTAAATAAAAGATTTTATAAAATAGGCCAACTTTAGTTCCATGCCCCATAAGATTCTATTGGTTATTAGCTGTACAAACCACATTTATATTTGCCCAAAAGATTATGACGAAAACCAAGGGAAAGTGTCTCCGTATATGATTTATATTGATAAGGATAATCGAGAGATACTTTTGCTAATCAGTGGTCTTAATTTAGCGAAAGAAAGTGATTATCTGCTATTGCTTGATGATAAATTGGAGCAGACGAAGTTTGATGGCGGGTATGTTCATAATTGGTTACTGAAGGCGGCTCAATGGGTTTTTGAAAGAGTTGGTTGAGAAATATGAGGATTATACGTTGACTTTTGCTGGTCATTCGTTAGGAGCGGGTGTGGTCACTTTGCTAACCATGTTGGTGGTCAAAAACCGGGAAAGGATTGGGAATATCGATAAGAAAAGGATTAAATGTTTTGCCATTGCTCCAGCTAGGTGCGTGTCGCTAAATTTAGCCGTGAGATATGCTGATGTGATCAATTCTGTCGTTCTTCAGGTAAAAATCATCTCATTCACATTTATTAGATAGCCTTCTTGGTTACATACTACAGGTGGAAATATGGATGGGTCAAGTGGGTTGAGTATTGTGTCAAAATGGGTAAATTTTTTATTACATGTCAAAACGGCTATGACTCACTTGTATTTAGTTTGGCTAGCTTCTTCTTAGCAGACTATTTTATCTGACCCATTAAGCACACAAACATACATACTATTGCGATTGCAGGAAACACAATGAGTGAAACATAGTACTTACATGGTTCAACAATTTGTTAACATCCACTATTATTGCTACGATTCTGTTTATATCATGTTAGTTTTTGATAGCACGTTTATTAAAGAGAGATAGCGTTTCTTATAAGAAGAATACAATACTAGACCGTAAATTATGTTTTACAAAATCTATACCATCTGAGACAATTTCACAATTATGTTCTGTATTCATCCAAGATCTTGGTTTTATTTGGTTAAGACATTTAACAAATTGCCATATGGTGTGAGAAGACATGCATATCTGATTCTGGGCCCGTTTTCTTTGTGTATGAGAATTGTAGATGATGCCTAGTTGCCTTCCTAATTAAGAACAGAGAACGGAGGCAAGTTGTTTACAATGCAAATGGATATCTTTGGGGGTTCGTTGTAATATCAATTGTGGCTTCACTTTTGTAATGCCAATTTGTATTATCTGACCGTTTGATATGGAATTGCGTTTGTTTCTAATAGACTTTTCCCGATGAATCAGGATGATTTCATGCCAAGAACAAGTGTGGCGTTGGAAGTACTATTCAAGTATCTTTGCTGGTACGCTCCTGAACTCTTGGTATTGAAGAAATACTATTTGGAACCTGTCCTGACAACTGATTTGAGTACAAATCAAGTACCTCAAGCTTCTGCAGCTTCCCAAAACCATTAGGAATCGACCCGTTTAGCTTGTTCATAGCAATACAATCTGAGTCAACTTAAAAGACTGTACAACTGAAGAGTTGTAGCCTATATTTAGAGGTGGCAAAATGTGCCCTGAAGCAAAAAGATGGGCTAAATGGGCACATTTTTAGAAGATTTGGGCACATTTAGCCCCCTTCTTTTTTTGAAATGGGCACATATAGCCCATTGAAAACTTAAATGGGCACAAACGGGCACTTTTTTTTTCTCTCAATTGTTGAACATTAACGATCGTTTTAAAGATTTTTTTTATATAATATATTTATTTTTGTTAATATAAATAAGATATTACGTTTAAGGAATTTATTTTGTAGTTTTAGGTCTTTTATTAAGCGATTTGTATAACATGTGCCCGTTTGGCCCGTGCCCGTTTAGCCCGTGCCCGTGCCCGTCCGGCCCGCCCGTTTTGCCACCTCTACCTATATTGGATAGGTTTTAGTATGTTGATTGTATCTCTGGTTGGGATTGTCCAATTCAGTAGTATGTTTATGTGATTGTAATATGTTTGGTATTAATATATAATCAATTTCCCAGGTTTTTTTGAAATTTATTTTTGCAATTGTCTACTTGATAATATTGCATACTAGTTCATTCTTTCATTCTATGTTGCTATTAATTTTAGAGAGAGAAGCAGAAATTTAGAGAGAGAAGCAGGAAAAAGAGATAAAGGGAGGGTGGTGGTAGTGATGGTATAACTTTATTGATTAAATACACCGTTAGTCCCTAAGGTTGTACCAGTTTTACCACCAAAATAATTAACCAAAACAATATAAAATGACCATTTTGCCCTCATGTGCAAGGCACATGGGGAAAATAACAAACGTTGACTAATGGAAAATGGGTCAAATGACTGATTTAGACTATAAAAACCTTGTTTTGGACTCCCCACGATAAAAACACCAAGTTTTGGTTCAACGTGATGCAAAGGTACAAGATTAGGAACAAACGGTGTATTTTACTCTAATAATAATAAATTAAATATAAAATTTTAGGAATTTAAAAAAATGTACTTCTCCTAGGGATGAGCACAAAAACCGAAAAACGAATCAAAACCGAAAAATGAATCAAAACCGAAAAAACTAAAAAAACGTAACCGAAAAAACCCGCACCATTTGACAAACCGATGGTGGTGAATATTATAAAAACCGAACGTTTGGGGTGGTTTTTGGTTTTATAAGAAAAACCGAACCGAGAAAACCGCCCCGCCCCGCCTCACCTTTATATATTTTTTTATATAATTTTATCTATATAAGAATTTGCAATTTATTTTAAAGAGTTGAATATACAACTTTATCTATTAAAAAAACAATAGTGTTGTTTATTATCTATACATTCAAATTTGTTATATTTATCAATATTATATCTTTGTTTTCGAACAATGTTGTTCTTTGAATGTTTTTACGAACGAAAAGTGCAAAGCCGCAAAGACATGCATTTTATATTTGATATTAATGTTTGGTTGTTTTGTACGTTTTTTCGATGCTTTGGATTTCTGGATAATAGGCTATTATTAATATTTGTTTAAATGTTTTTGCTTGAAAACTTGAAATCGTAAACTTTATATAATATTAAAACTTGCTTGTTTTCAAGTAAGAAAAAACCGAACAAAAACCGAAACCGAACCGATTTAATGTCAAAAACCTAAAAACTAAAGCCGAAAAAACCGAAACCAAACGGTTTGTAGTTTTCGAAAACAAAAATATACGGTTCGGATTTTGGTGTTACGATAAAACCGCCCCACCCCGCCCCATGCTCACCCATAACTCCTCCCATCTCAATTTATTTGTCCTGTTTTGACTTTTTGAAGTATTTATTTTTTAACTTTAACTATTTTTAATTTGTATTATATAATACTTGATGCAAAATATATGAATGAATTATGTTTTAAATGTATTTTCATTTGTATAATTTTCAGTAATAATTATATAATACAAACAAAAATACTCAAGGTCAAAGTGAAAATGAACGACTTCAAAATGTCAAAACAAGATAATTAATATGGGTTAGATGGAGTAATATTAATTAAAAAATACTCATAATAATAAAACTTAAAAAAATAATGATAATAAGAGTAAAGTGCAAAATACATCCCTGTTACATGCAAAAAAACGAAGAACCACGTAGCTAAAAACGGAAAAAAAAAATTGTATCGTTCGTCCTAGGGTAGGGGTGAGCACAAAAACCAAAAAACTGAACCGAAACTGAAATAACCGCACCGAAAAAACTGAACCAATTGAAAAACCGATGAGACGGTTTTGATTTTTACAAAAACTGAATATTTGAGGCGGTTTTCGGTTGCATATGAAAATCCGAATCGAAAAAACCTTGTGGATTTCGAAGACGCAAGATTATGTTTTGGATTGTTAAATGTTATGCTACGTTAAGTTTTATATGAATAATGCTAGCTGAAAATTGTTTTATTGGTTGACAAAACAAGTTAAAGTTGTGATGGATTATAACTTTCGAGTTAATAAATTGGTAAAGAATAATGCAAAATAAAAAACCCGAAAATAAATCTGAAACCTAACCGATTTTTTAGAAAAATCGAACGGTTTACAATTCTTAAAAGCCGAAGTTTTCGGTTCGAAGTTTTGTTTTAATCAAAAACCGCCCCAAATCGCCTCATGCTCACTCCAGCCCCTAGGGATGTAATATTGTCTAATGTTTATTGACGGATGGATGTAGATGTCCCGACTTCTCTGACAATGATGTAAACAGTGAAATTTGGCAAACCAAAAAGATGTATTTTAGAGTTTACTCTTTATATATATAATGACTAGCATAGTGATAACCAGTTTTTTTGCTTACAAGTGATATGGAACTTAATAGATGTATAAATTATACCTACATGTTAGCAAAAAAACGATACGTTCTAGCATCTAGGATAATTTGTCGTACTGATGCTACCGCCCCTATCAATGAGAGCCCCGTTGAGGCAACACCAATAACCGTGTTCACCCAAAAGATCAAGCCCTTTTTGGATGGCTTGAATGTTAAGTTGTAAAAGACTATGGGCAATATGAAGTCCAATGGTATGCTACCAAATGCACCAAACAGTGCCATCATATCTCCAAAGAAAGGCAACATTGCTACAAAAGTAGTTGCGATAATCAGAGATAATGATCTTGTTATTAGTCGAGGCACAAAGTTTCTTAGTGAGAGTTGACCCTTTTCGGGATTTGCAAATTTGCGCTCTAAAACCACGTTTGATGGTTGCAAGTAAACTTGTTTTGACAAAAATCGGTGACATTTAAATGTTAGCAAAAGAAATGAAGATCTCCAACAACTACAGATTAAGCCAACTTTCATAACAAAAAGAGGTCTTAAAACTATATGAACAAATTGTTGTCGAAAGCCCAATAGCTAGAAATTATTTTAACACGAGTATTGGGTTAATCCCAATCTACCCATATTAAAGGTCAAACCCCGAAAGTCAAAGTCAACATGGAAAAGCCAACTCGCTGGAAATAACTGCCAAATAGCATTTACAAACAGTTATTTACGGTTACAAAACTAAGGGACAAATCTGTTGGAATCAAACGAACCAACACACCCTTTCATTTGTACCTTTTCGATATGTATTTATAGATTAGAACATGTGACGATTACATTGATGACAGATTTATAGAAAATAGAGATTATTTCATATTTTGGTATATCGTTGATTAAAGATCCGTGAAATTGGGCCAACAATTGGTATCAGAGCCAACATCATCATATACCAAGGTTCATTTTTTTGCTTTGAATCGAAAGAAAAAATCCCCAGGTCTCGGTATCTAATTTTTTTTTCTGCAAAATTATTATTCGAACCACAATAATCAAAGTTTTTTCATCTTATTGTGTTCAAGGAAGATACCCTTTAATTTCTAGTCGCCTCGTAACAAAGTTACCGGCATCTAGAAAAAAGGCACCTTCATTTTTTTTTGCAAAAAAAAAAAAAAAAAAAAAAAAAATTCGATTACTTTTTTTTCGTGAGCATAAACATACTGAGGGATCAAAGTTTTGTTTTTTTTTTCAAACAAAATACCCAACCGATTCAGAAACAAAGAACCAAACATCGAGAGGATAACATATAAGCATCATCAAGGGGCACAAATCAGAAACATCAAAGGAACAAACACACCTGTTTCTGAAGAATCAAACCAAGCACCCTTAATTTGTTTTGAATCACCACTTGATTCAAAAAAAAAACAATACACATCAAAAGGATCCCCACCAGTGAACGAAAAACCTTTCACATCAAAAGGATCACAGGAGTTCGAGACAAGAACACCATCCGTGAAGAGGAGCGGTTAACCAAGCCAAACACACGGCGGTCAACCCATCAAAGAACCAAGAGCAGTTTCTAAGTCTCAAAGGGAGAGAGACCTTTTTATCTCAGAAGAAGAGATAAGCAGAACAAAAGAGGCGGACATATAAACCAGGGCAACACCGAACCAAAATATAAAAGGGCTACGGGTTTATTACCCCCCAGGTTCCAAAATTCGCAAATACAACCCTCCACTTTTATTTACTTATTATATAGTATATTTACATTTGATATATCATATAAGGGTATAGGAAAAGATACTTCTTAATTTTAAGTTAGTATTTTTTCAAGGATTGTTAGAAATATAATAACCTAGTGTCTACACTGCTTATTATATTATTAGGAATAATTAACCTTAGTTTATTTCATTTTTGATTTTAAAATCTCCGAGGATAGTTTTTGGATTAAAGCTAGTCCTATAGAGTTTTGCTTGTCATTTTAGACACAAAACATTAGAAGCGCGCTAGATTTCTTTTAACACACCCCGTGTTAGGAATTTTAGGAGATTATTTTTTGTCAAATCCTAGAAATATGACGAAGGAAGGTGATACTGGAAAGAAGGAAGTTAGTATAACCAATACTACACCTCAATTCCAATGCCCATTATTGAAACCCGCGAATTACTCATTATGGGCAATTCGAATGCAAATTATTTTAGAAGCAAATGGCTTATGGGAAACAATAGAGCCGACTGAGTCGACTCAACCCAATAAGAAAAAAGAGAAAACTGATATTGCATTTCTTTACCAAGCCTTACCCGAAGAACAATTACTTCTAATAACAAAGCACAAAACCGCCAAAGACATTTGGAATGCTTTGAAAACTAGACACGTTGGCGAAGACAAAGTTCAACAAGCAAGACTTCAAACACTCAAATCCGACTTTGAGATGTTATACATGAAGGAAGACGAGACAATCGACACCTTCACTACAAAACTTACTACTCTCGTAAACAAAGCCGATAGTCTAGGACACACCATAGAAGATGAAACCTTAGTACGGAAACTACTAAATGCTGTACCCGATAGGTATCTGCAAATAGTCGCATCTATAGAACAATATTCCGACCTAAGTGAAATGACTATGGAAGAAGCAATTGGAAGACTTAAGACCTATGAAGAAAGGATTAAGTTTAAGAAGGATAAACAAGTGAACAGTCAAGAGAGTTTGATGTTCACACGATATGAAGGACAAGGAAAACCTTTTAGAGAATATGGTCAGGGAAGATTTAACCAGTCTCGAGGCCGAGAACAAGACAAGAACAATTATCAATCTAAAAGGGAAGCACAAGCGTCTTTTGAAGAAGATACAAGAGACAAATCTCAAGTCACATGCTACCGATGTCACAAACTTGGACATTATGCCTATGAATGTCAAAATAAACGCAAGAATCAAGTCAGAGAACAATCCAATTTTATTGAAGAAGACTTAGAGCCAAAATTGCTTATGACAACTATAACTGAAGAGAAATGATACAATGAGCATACCACAGTGAGTGCAGAAACAACAGAGATTGCAGAAACAGCAGAGAGTGCAGAAACAACAGAGATTGCAGAAATAGCAGAGATTGCAGAAACAACAGAGATTGCAGAAACAACAGCAGAGAGTGCTAAAACAGCAGAGAGTGCAAAAACCGCAGAGAGTGCAGAAATCGCAGAGAGTGCAGACACCGCAGAGAATGCAGAAGACAGCAGGGAGTGCAGAAGATTCTAAAATTCGATCAATGTTGCAGTGAATGTTAAAGGAAGCAAAATGGAGTTATGTGAGACGACTACAAAAGACTTAAAGATCTACGTCGCAGCGATTGTGATTAAGGGGGAGAATATTGGGTTAATCCCAATCTACCCATATTAAAGGTCAAACCCCGAAAGTCAAAGTCAACATGGAAAAGTCAACTCGCTGGAAATAACTGCCAAATAGCAGTTACAAACAGTTATTTACAGTTACAAAACTAAGGGACACATCTGTTGGAATCAAACGAACCAACACACCCTTTCATTTGTACCTTTTCGATATGTATTTATAGATTAGAACATGTAACGATTACATTGATGACAGATTTATAGAAAATAGAGATTATTTCATATTTTGGTATATCGTTGATTAAAGATCCGTGAAATTGGGCCAACAACGAGAAGTTATCATAACACGAGAAATATATAATTTGATAATTTTACCTTGGAAATGTGAGAAACTTACCAAACTACAAGCAGCGACTTGCGAAACGGTGAAGCCATTGGTCATAAGAAGGAACCATTTGGGCAACAATGGATTAGAACCCACCATAAAATTTTGAAGAACAGAACCGTCTACTTGGTTACCGAAGGCCCAATAACCAGAAATCCCAACACTAAAATAGCATGAGATCACAACTGTATAACACACCAATAGCCGTTTGAACATTTTACCCTTCACTGACTCTGCTATTGTTGCCTGTTTTAAGAAATATATATCAGCAATTACGGGTTCATTAATAAGAAACATACCCAACAAGCAACTTGTAAACATTTGGGCCATTTGACTTGCTACCCTTTAGGCTAAATTTCTTTATTGTACTGATTTTATCCTTTAGAGTTAGACTTAAACTATAGATAACTCATTTGTGCATATGAATAGAATATGCCACGTTTAACAAAAATGTGTTTTTTTTTTATTGAAATTGTCACATCTAATGATACTATCTTTGTATTATCTCTAAAAATGGTAACTGGAAATTGCAAAAACCTGTATCTCGGGTACAATGTCGTTGCCATAAGTAGTACAAATGATAGAAATAGCGTTGAAAAAACCAAAAATGCGATTTACTCCTGTCCCGGTCAAAGAATAGTTCTTAGGATGCCCCTTATTCGTATCTCCTGTAAATCATTTGACTTCAATATAAGTATTGATAAAAGATATGTAAACTACTAAACCAGTAACAAAATAAGAGGTTATTCGTACCAATGTAAATTGCACCAGCAGTTGTGCAAGCACAATAAGCAAAACACAAGATGAGTGGCACAAGATTGATATGCCTTAAGGAATGGAAAGATGGAATTTGTACCAAAATGAGTGTAAAGATTCCAATATCACTATAAAATGGGATAATTGCATGCTCCCATCTGGTCTTGCCAATAAGTATATAAACTGTTGGTAAATTAGTTTAAAAAGCTAAATATTGTAGCAACAAATATTTTCTCACCTTGAGACTCTGCCCTCCAAGTAGAGTGCAAGCAATAACTGCACCATAGCACGTGCCTAATTAAAGTGGGCCCACATAATACCGGCCCCATCCCGGGCCTGTTCAATGAGTTGGTCACAATAGTCGAAAGCTCAGTTATAGATATTAGATAACAGAGTGTCTAGTTGTAAATTATTACCTAAAATATCATGGGCCATATCTCGAAACCTGAGTTGGCACTTGCCAAGCGCAGCATGATGTTCCAAGACTAGAGAAAGGAGGTTGTAGGAGTAGAATGTGATTATTGCCGCAAGCGTCAATACCACTACGCCTCCCTCCCAACCCAACAATGCCAAGGCAAACGGTAGGCTTAGTAGTGCTGGTGCTACAATAGCGGTCGTCAAATGGTACCCACAATGTACCCATGATCCTACGATATGGTAAAATAATCAGAAAATGCACATGATGCACTGATAAGGATACATGACAGAAACTTCAGTTTCTAGATGCATACTTGAAAAGAAAGACTAGATTTTCAATTTCACATTTACATTCCAAGAAGTTGCTAATATAGTATTTGTTATCTTCTATGTTTTAAACTGTCACAAAGAAATTATAGAAGCTAGTTTCACTCGTATAATTCTAGGTAGCAAACAAGAAATCGGAAGTTTGTATCATTTTAAGATTAACTTAAAAAACTATCTAAGATTCAAAACATCACCATCCCATCCCAAATTAAACCCTCGAGTATGTTACACGCTGGTTATTTTAGTGTTATATATCAACTATATTAGGTGATTGTGTTTTACTTGAGACCAACGACATGATACAAGTTTAGCTCAAGACGAGTTAGGATGTTCGGAGTGCACGCACTATAACAATCGGATGGACGGGCGAGGAAGCTTTCACCGGGGACACAAAGTCCCCGGCGAAAGGCACTAAACGACAAAATTCCATCTGACGTGGCGCATAAATGTGCTGACCTGTTTGGGAAAATTCAACATACACTTTCGGCGGGAACATGTCCCCGTCGAAAGTATGTTGAATATTCAACAAATTTTGACCGGATAGTCAAAATTCAACGCGAACTTTCTCCGGGGACATGTCCCCGCCGAAAGTGTATTTCACCTTTACCAAAAGTTTGACTAAGTCAAAAGCATGTTTATTGTTCGCGGGAAAATTCCCGCAAACCCTTTCCCCGAGGACATGTCCCCGACAAAACCTGTGATTATAAAAAGTACATTTTGTTGCAACTATTAATACATAACTAAACCCCCGATGCTTGGATAGTCTTTTCATTACGTAAAACCCTAAACTAATTTAAAATTAAAACGGCATATCTTTAATTCCATCGTCTGTCGTTACAAAATATTTGGTCCAAATAAACGAAGACTTGAATTTTGAGCAGCTGGGTTGTATCTCCAGGTTATTCAACGCTTGGGATTTATTGACGAGACTTGACCAAACAGAGTTGATATATAGCTATGGGAAAAACAAAAATATTAAATTTATGATGAATTAACATGGTTCTTAATTCGTGTTTGTTAGTATTGGAAAATGGGTGTTTGGACACCATAATCTGGTTAACTAAGAACATGGTCAGCTTTACAAATCCAGCATGTGCTTTGATTTATAAAAATACTTGACAGATACATACTACAAGAACAACAACAACATAAACAACAACAACTACAAGAACAACTACTACTTTGATCAACAACAACAACAACAACATCAACAACATCAACAACAACAACAACAACAACAACAACTACAAGAACAACAACTACTACTACAGATACGAAGATTTTCCATGTCACCTAACAGCTGACGAAGTAATGCATCCGACTGACATGCGTGGTCGTCAGGAATCCTTGCCATTTCAAGTCTGGCTTCCAACAACCTTACTCTTGTCCCTAGCACATGTTTTTGTGATTCCAGCAAGCTTATCCTAAGATCTTTTTCATGGCAGCTCGAGCACTCTGTTGGTGCAGATCCAAAACCTTGAAAAGATATTGTTCTTAAGTACTCGTCAAATGCATCCTTCCACATAAAATATCCGCACCCATTATCTTTTATGGGCTGTTACATAATAAGAAAATTATAAGAGATTACAACCCAATTATTTGTATATTTACATAAATAAGAAATGTATGATTGTTCACCTTTGACAGAGGACATGCATAATATTGTCGTCCAGATGAATATTCTCTATGTGATGTTTTTAATTTTATATTTCCTGCTCCACAAGAACACATAAAAGGATTAAATGGCTCCATTTCAGGTTTTGAAAATTGTGTGAAGATGAGAGGTTGTGAGGTTGAGTGGTTTTGAGGATAAGAGGTTGTGAATTCTATATAATGTGTTTGTCATGTTTTTTGGTGGGAATTCTTGGCGCCATTTTTTTTGTGGGAATTCTTGGCGCCATTTTTTTGGTGGGAAGTTGGTCCTGAAAAGGGTTGCTAAAACTATTGAACTTATGGAGGCAGCTGCCAAACTCAATGACCCTCAATGCGAGTTGTTGCTTCTCCGTACATGTGCTGGTATTTCTAAGTTATATTTTTCTATGCGCACATGTTCTCCTCGGGTCTTTGAGTGTGCTCAGGTTTCTTTTGATGCGGCACTTCGTTCTTCCTTGGAGCGTATTGTCACTGCTTCTGTGCCCGGTTTTGGTGATTGGCAGTGGAGACTCGCCACCTTACCCTTTGCTTTTGGAGGGCTTGGTTTATATTCTGCAGGTGACGTCTTGAATTATGCCTTCCTTACTTCTAGACTTCAATCTGCTAGCTTACAGTCTAAGCTTCTCCTTAGTTCTGGTATTGTTACTGCTGGTCCCTCTTTTGATGATGCCCTACGTACCTTTAATGTGAATATGTATATTGACCTTTTGAGTAACCCTAGCGAGGTCGCTGCCCCCAAACTTATGAAGAAATTGGCAGATATATATTTCGATCGGGTTACCCAAACTGTTGAGTCTACATTCCATCTTTCTCCTCGACAGATGGAGTTATGGAGTTCAATAAAGGAGGATCATACTTTGGACTGGCTTAGGGTGGCTCCGATATCTGGACTGGGGCAAACTATGAATGCCAGGGCTTATCGTTGTGTGCTATGCTATCGGTTGGGTGTTCCTCTTTTCACTATTCAGGTACCGTGTTCAGCTTGTTCTAAGGTATTTTCTGGAGATATTTACGGGGATCATGCTGTTTCGTGCGCGGGTATTGTTGGCATTAAACATCGGCATAACCTTGTGCGTGATGTTCTTGTTGATATATGCTCCCGTTCCGGAATTTTTTCTCGTAAGGAGGTGGATATTGGGCTTTCTGGAGATGGGGACATATCCTTGCGACCGGCTGATATATTACTTTACTCGTAGGATAGTGGGCGTGATGTGTGTGTTGATCTTACGGGATCGTCGCCCTTGACGCAATCTGGGATGACTGATTTTATGCCAGGGCGTGCGATCATTGATGCTGCGCACCGCAAACGTGTCAAATACGATGCGAAATGTGCGAATATTGGATATGGGTTTCTCCCCTTTTCTTTTTCTTCTTTTGGAGAACTTGAGAAAGATGCAGTTACCTTACTTAAGCGTATTCGACGATTCTCTATGACTCAGGACATTGGAGCGCGTGCAGCAGTTCATATTTTTAATAGGATTGGTTTTGCCATTGCAAGAGGTGTGGGGGCCCAGTTGGTTTCGAGGCTTCCCACTAATTTTTTGTAATCCTATGAGTTTTTAATAAAAGTGTTGTTTTATAAATAATAATAATAATAATAGTAATAGTAATAGTAATAATAATAATAATAATAATAATAATAATAATAATAATAATAATAATAATAATAATAATAGTAATAATAGTAATAATAATAATAATAATACGTATACCAATGCACCTATACTTGGTTGTTTAACATGATACGTATACCAATGCACCTATACTTGGTTGTTTAACATGATACGTATACCAATGCACCTATACTTGGTCGTTTAACATGATACGTATACCAATGCACCTATACTTGGTCGTTTAACATGATACGTATACCAATGCACCTATACTTGGTCGTTTAACATGATACGTATACCAATGCACCTATACTTGGTCGTTTAACATGATACGTATACCAATGCACCTATACTTGGTTGTTTAACATTCTTCAAACAAATATGCGCTCGAACTTTGATGGTGGATGACATGTTGAAAGCTAGAGAACAACTGATCAATATTTTGTGCAGTTTCGAGCAAATATATCCTCCAGCTTTTTTTGACATTATGATTCACTTGGTTATTCATCTACCGGTAGAGGCTATTGAAGGCGGTCCTGTTTACATGAGGTGGATGTATCCATTTGAAAGATACATGAAAAAGCTCAAAAATTATGTCAGAAATAAAGCCAAGCGTGAAGGTTCAATAGCGGAGGGTTATATTGCTGATGAAGCATTAACTTTCTGTTCGCATTATTTTCGGGGTGTTGAGACGAGATTTAATCGTCCTGACCGGAATGAGGACGGTCCAAGGCCAACAAGTCTAATTGAGGTGTTTCGATCAGTCTGCAAAAAGAATGGTAAACAATCATTAGTTCGGTTTAATGCAGACATAATGAAGCAAGTAGTATGGTACGTACTACACAACAGTCATGAAATCGACCCGTACATGAACGCGTACAAGAGGTACGCGTTTTATTTCCAAAATTGTTTCACGTAAGTTGTTATTCGACGACTTATTCTTATATCATGAACATTTACATGGCATTTCCTGGCAGAGACTTGGAAGAAGGGTTTCCTCGCTGGTTTGAGATGAAGGTAGACTTATTGTATGTATTACCCTGTAAAAATAACGACTATTACTCATATCTATCTATTCTTAACTTTTTCATAGATTCGTGAATTAAAAGTACAGAAGGACCTAAGTTGTATCGCCGAGTTATTCGCTTTGGCTTGTGGACCATCATGTACTGCAGTCTCAGCCAACTCTTGCGTAGTCAACGGTGTGAAGTTTACTGTACACAACCGTGATTTACGTCGTTCAACTCAAAACAGCAGAATTTCAACTCCTAACCCTGATGGAGGAATGCATTATGGCCAGCTTGAAGAAATTCTCGAGTTTTCATATATTTCATTCAATGTTGTGTTGTTCAAAGTCAAATGGTTCGACACTAATAACAGTAATCGCCTAAAACGTTGTACCTATAGAAAAAATATTACCCAAATTATGACCGATCGTGTATCGTTTCAAAATGAACCATTCATTCTTGCAACGCAAGCAACACAAGTCTTTTACCTTGATTTCCCGGGTAAACGTGGTAATTGAAAGGTCGTCCAAGATTCTTATCATCGAAAGATATGGAACCCGGATATCATTGTGGTAGAAGACAATCAGGATGTTGTACATGACAACAACTCATCACATATCACACTCTCTGCTGAGTTGGATCAGTTGGATTATAACATTATAAATATAGATGTTCAACCAACGGAAGTTGAGGCACCACCACCAATTATCACTATTGTGGAAGACGAAGATGATATTTGTTGGGAATAATACTAACAGTTACCACTGATAGTCTTGTGGTTAACACTGCTAAAGATTACACTAGCAGTGGAAACTCATTACCACTGTCAGTACAACATTACCACTGCTGTTAAGATAATTGTTTAGTATCCGTGTATTGATAAGTATAGAAAAGATCTTGTGTATATTCTATATTGTTAGGTTTATACTTATCTTGTAAAGGACTCCTTGTGCTATAAAAGGAGATCCTAGGTCATTGTTTAGAGTACGAAATACTCACGTAAGCTTCAAGGTGTAACCCTAGTGATAAGCAAGATCACTCGTATTATTTATTAATAATATTGAAGCTTTGTGTTAAACTGTTCTCACTTACAATACATCACATAATCTGTCTTCTAAGTATTACTAAGTAAATTCCGCGTGCTTATTAATATAACTCAAAATATCACTAACACAAGGTGTGTGTTTAGATCCATCAAGTGGTATCAGAGCAAAGGTTCTGATATTTTGATTTAGAAGATCCAAGGAATAAGCTTAACATACTCATTCAATTCAATGGAGATGGAAAACCAGTCCAACTCTTCTACTCCAAGACTTCCTAAGCTCAAACTTAATGAGTTTGAGATGTGGAGGATAATGATTGAGAAATACTTTCTCATTCAAGACTATGCTCTATGGGAGATCATCTTAACTGGTGATTCTTTCAAGCCTGTGACTTGTACTCAGAAGGTTGGTGACACAAATGTTGTGACAGTTTCTGTGCCTGAGACTAATATTGAAAAAGCACTGAAGAAGAATGATCTAAAGGCTAGAAGTTTGTTGCTGATGACTCTCCCTAGAGACCAGATCATAGCATTCAGCAAGTTCAAGACTGCTAAAGAACTTTTTGAAGAAATTTGCTCTGTGTTTGGTGGTAATGATGCTACAAAGAAGACACAAAAGACATTGTTGAAGCAAAGTTATGAAAACTTCTCTGCTTCAAGCAATGACTCACTTGATAGCATCTTCACCAAACTTCAGAAGATTGTTACACAACTGTCTGTGTTTGGCATTGAGGTAGAAAAGGAAGACCTCAATTTGAAGTTTCTAAGAAGTTTGCCTTCAGAGTTTCATACTAATGTTACAGTCTGGGAAAATAAACCAGATATTGAAACTATGAAGCTCAATGATCTTTACAACAGCTTCAAACTCATTGAACAAAGATTGAAGAAGGCTGGGAAACTTGGTACAAGCTCAAGCAACTTGGCTTTGATGTCAACCTCTGTTGACAGTGATGATTCTAAAGATGACTGTGATGATGATATTGCCACTGCTGGTTCTATAGTTTCCACTGGTAATGTTAGCGTTACCACTGCAGGTTCAAAGAAGAAGATTGCTGGTATTGGAGATCCTACCTTTTATGCTTTTATCTCCACTCAAGTTAATGGCTCTATATTAATTCATGAAGACATAGAGCAAATTGATGAAGATGACTTGGAGGAGATGGATATAAAATGGCAAATAGCTCTTCTTAGCATGAGGACTAGGAAATTCTACAAGAAGACTGGCAAGCCAATCCACATCAATGGTGGTGAAACTGCAGGGTTCGACAAAAAGAAAGTAGAGTGCTTCAATTGTCACAAGTTGGGGCATTTTGCTAGGGAATGCAGAAGACCAAAGATGAGGACAACATGTCTACTTGGTACAAGCAAAAGAAAGAACCAACTGTGGAAGAACCAAAGGCAATGTTGGCAATTGATGGTGTGAGCTATGATTGGAGTTTCATGGCTGATGAACAAAAGGAAGAACCTTCAGATGCTGCTCTTGTATCTATTGAATTTTCTCTCATGGCTTTCTCTGACTCTGAGGTACAAAACTTTGAAAGTTGTTCTAAAACATGTAGGGCTGCTAGAGAAGTTGAAAGGCTTAATGAATCTTATGAAAGTCAAAGAACAGAGTTGTTTGCTGCTAATTATTCTGTGTCAAACCTTAGGAGAGCTATAGCTGTATTAGAAAAACAACTAGAGCACTATAGAGAAAATGAGTCAAAATATAATGATGATATGATTCTTCTTAGAAGAGAGGTAGATCATAAGACATCTGTGAATGAGGCATACCAAGAAGAGCTTGAAAAACTTAAAAAGATAAATGAAAATGTCAATTTAACTTTAGACACCTGTTATTATCAGTCTAAGTCAATTGATAAACTTTGGAATGCTCAAATTATGAGTAAAGCTAAGTCAGGTATGGGATATCATACTGTTCCACCACCACTAAGAGGTGTTCCATCACCTCCAGGCATAGATTTATCTCATACAGGCTTAGAAGATTTTCAGGAACTTCAACGTGAATATGGTCCTCTAAAGGACACATTTGTGAAAAATGAGGAACAGGTTAAGCATGAAACTGATGTTTTTGAAAGTGCTAGTGACTCATCAGTTGTTGATGAGAATGTTAAAAAGAATGTAGAGGCTTCTATCCCAAAAGTTGTTAATACTATTACAGGGGAACCTAGGAAACAAGCTAATAAACCTAGATCAACTATAAGGTATGCTGAGATGTATAGGAACAAGTGATAACGCTACACGCGTCGTTCGGGGTCAAAGGAACTTCCTTTTCGTCGAGCAAGTTTTTCAACACCCTAGGCAGTGAACCTAATCGTTGTAGTGTAGTATTAGGGTAAGCCACGGGTATTGATATCGTTCTCTAGGGGAATAGGAATGCTAGTGAGAAGTTACTACGCTAAGGTTGGGGTTGAGGAAGATTATTTTTTATCTTTTTATATTTTTTAAGGAAAGGAAAGGTACGAATCTCGGGGTTTGGATTGGGGGGGGTTGGTATTGCTACCGATTACTCTACTTATCTAATTATCTAATCTAAGGTGTATGTAGTCTATGTCTAATTATTGTGTGCTCGTATGATAGTTTAAAGATGTGTTTACTTAGGTTTTACTACTCCTTAATTATCTCCTATTGGTGGTTGAATTGTCACGTCCTTATTCTTAGTTGCGTTGTGTGTCTAAGGTTGTAGGGTATGCGTTTCTCCCTAACTCTTTGAACTTACCAAAGGGTCTCGTCTACAAAACCCACTAGGGATAATAAACTCTTACTCTAAGGCACTCTTTGGATGGTTTAGCTTACAACTACTCAAGGAGTCATATTCTAAGGTTCACAAAGATTTAATCAAACATTAAGTACACAACGAATGACCTATCGCATTACTAGATCATTAATCAACTAAGATAAGAGACAACCAATCAATATTCAATAATTAAGTTTCATATTCCCTAAGCAAACACACAAGTAAATTAGCCGGACATGGAGAACATGCAAGCATACACACAAATAATCAAAGACATAATTGTATTAATGAAGTAAAACACTTATCTTGGTGTAAGATAGGGTTTGGAACCCTAAAATATTGTACAAGACAGCCTTGGTTCGGTTTAGGTTTTACTCCAAAAGACTACACACAAATACTGAAAAATTCGGATTCTATATATAAGATTATATCTGCGACGGCGTCACCTTTTGTTTTGTGACACCGTCGTGTCGCCGTCATTAGGGTTTCGTCTTGGCCACGTTAGACTTGCGACGGCGTCACCTTATGCTTGTGACGCCGTCCTCTTCAGCTTCTGATGCCGTCTGGATTGCATCTAGGCCGTCTGAGTTGCGACGACCTACTCTTTTATAACTTGACGTCGTCACTTGAAAATAGGAGTTTTGGCTTCTGTCCCGTCACAAAATCCTCCGACGGCGTCGCGAATAAGCTGTGATGCCATCACCTTATGTTTTCAGCAGCTTTGAGTGTCTCGATTCTGACTTTGGCCATTTTCTTCGTATATTCGTGCCTTTTCGTCCAAATAAGTGCCATTCCAGTATTTTGCCTTCAAGAGACCTAAAAAGTGAAAAGGAACGATATTAAGCAATAATGGATACAAAAGTGATCAAATAAGGGCTTAAACGACCCCTCAAAAAGGTACCTTTTAAAACCTTATCAACAAGCCTGCAACTCCTAGGGGTAACCAGAGGAGTTGGAATCATGTCAAATCTCAACAACTAGGTAGTGATTTTGTGATGAACAATAAAGCATGCTATATCTGTGGTAGTTTTGATCATTTACATGCTTATTGTGACTATCATGTTGGGAGAAGGGAAGTCCATGGGAATAAAAGGGTGGAGTCTAACAGGTTTCAAAATAATTTACACCCTAATTCACACTGCAAAATGGTCCCAAGAGCAGTTCAATTGAGAAGTGGTTTTAAATCTTTTGCCACTGCTAAAACTGTTAACATTGCTCACCCTAAGTCACCTGTTACAAGTGCAAAATCCAAACAACTTTTGCAAAATCTGCACAAACAGGGAAAAGAACTTTTCAAAATAAAAAGGTTCATTATAACCAACAGTGGGTACCTAAATCCAAACCAGTAGTTTCCACTGCTCATTCAAAAGTTCCCACTGCAAGGGTTGTAAACAAGAAAATGGGGGACATGGGCAATGCTGTGAAGGCCTCAGCACATTGGGAATCGAAACCTAAAGGAATTACCTCATCAACCAATCCCAATGGTGTATCAATGACCTTTGATAGATTTAACTATATTGATACACGAGGCAGATCCAAGTCAATCATGGCTTGGGTCCCCAAAAGAAACTAAGTCTTTACTTTTATGTGCAGGAACATCCAAAGACAAAAAGATCAGATCAAGGCTACACAGATAGTGGATGTTCAAGGCACATGACTGGCAACAAGTCCTATCTCTCAGATTTTGAACATTGCGATGGACAGTATGTCAGCTTTGGAGGTGGAGTTAATGGAAAATTTGCTGGTAAAGGGATAATTAAAACTGGTAACTTGGACTTTGAACCTGTGTACTATGTAAAAGAGCTTAAGTATAATCTTTTTAGTGTGTCACAAATGTGTGACAAGAAGAACAATGTTCTTTTTACCGAAGATATGTGTTTTGTTCTCTCTAAGGATTTTAAGATGCTTGATGAAAGTCAGATTCTTCTTAAGATTCCTAGAAAAGGCAACTTATATAGCTTTGATATGAACAACATTATTGCTAAAGATGATTATGCTTGCTTGATTGCAAAGGCCACAGTGGATGAATCCATGTTATGGCATAGAAGACTTGGTCATGTTAACTTCAAAACCATTAACAAGATTGTCAAAGATGGTTTGGTAAGAGGTTTGCCTCAGAAAAGATTTGAGAATGATCAAACCTGTGTGGCTTGTCTTAAAGGCAAACAACACAGAGCTTCTTGCAGGTTTACATGGGTTTTCTTTCTTAATACAAATGATGAAACAGCTGGCATCCTTAAGACCTTTATCACACAAGTAGAAAACCAATATGATTTGAAAGTGAAAATCATCAGGTGTGACAATGGGACAGAGTTTAAGAATAGAGTTATGGATGATTTTTGCAGAGATGAAGGTATTAAAAGGGAAGTTAGTGTTGCTAGAACTCCTCAACAAAATGGTGTTGCTGAGAGGAGAAACATGACACTTATAGAGGCTGCTAGAACCATGTTGGCAGATTCTAAGTTGCCAATCACTTTTTGGGCTGAGGCAGTTAACACTGCTTGTTATGTAAAAAACATGGTTTTAGTAGAGAAAACAAAGAACAAGACACCTTATGAGTTATTTAGGAGTAGACCACCTATCCTTGACTTCATGAGACCATTTGGATGTCATGTATCTATTCTCAATACCATAGATTATCTGGGCAAATTTGAAGAAAAAGCTAATGAATGGTATTTTGTTGGGTATTTCATGGTCAGCAAAGCTTTCAGAGTATTCAACTTAAGAACCCAAAAGATTGAAGAAAATATGCATGTTGAGTTCCTGGAAAACAAAGTGAATGTCAAAGGAACTGGTCCAGAAAGGCTATTTGATCTTGATACTCTAACCAATACTATGAATTATGTGCCTATCTCTACAGGTACATCTTCTTTTGATTTTGCAGGTTCAGAAGAGTTTCTTGATGATGATGAACCAAGCAAGGATCATATAGATGATCAAGATGAATTCAGTCTGCCACTTTGGGACTATGCAGATAATGATGATATACCAAAGACTGGAGATGCTCAACCTTCTAATGATTTTGGAAAGGAAGGAAGGAGCAACTTGAATGCTGAAAATTCTAAAAGCAGTGGGAATTCAGGTTCCACTGCTAGGCCAGAAGTTTCCACTGCAACACCAGAAGTGGAAATTACAACTCCAGTTATAGAGGAAGCTCAAGTCAATGATGTTGAAATCTCTAATATGCCAAATGAGATTGCAATTCCTCAGAATCCCCATACTTCAATTCATAAATCACATCCTCTTGAAAATATGATTGGGGATGTCAATTCACCTGTGAAGACTAGAAGACAAACAAGGCTGCCTGATATTCATGGATTCATTAGTGAAATATATGAATCTAAGACTCATGAAGGCAAGAATGAATGTCTCTTTATGTGTTTTCTGTCACAAATGGAGCCAAAGAATGTATACAAGGCACTTGAAGATGAAAGTTGGGTGGAAGCAATGCAAGAAGAGTTGCTCCAATTTAAGCTTCAAAAGGTTTGGTTGCTTTGTGATTTGCCTTCTGGCAAGAAGGTAATAGGTACTAAATGGGTGTTCAGAAACAAGAAGGATGAACGAGGTATTGTTATCAGGAACAAAGCTAGGCTTGTGGCTCAAGGATACACTAAGGAGGAGGGTATTGACTATGAAGTAGTGTTTGCCCCAGTTGCACGAATTGAAGCAATCAGGCTGTTCTTAGCCTATGCATCCTTTATGGGCTTTAAAGTCTATCAAATGGATGTAAAAAGTGCTTTTCTTTATGGGCAAATTGATGAGGAGGTTTATGTTTCACAACCTCCAGGATTTGAAGACCCTGACTATCCAAATAAAGTATACAGGGTGGTTAAAGCTTTGTATGGCTTGCATCAAGCACCAAGAAAATGGTATGAGACCTTGACTACTTATCTTTTTGATAATGGGTTTCATAGAGGCAGAGTGGATCAAACTTTATTTATCAAGAAAGACAAGAATGATATCTTGTTAGTTCAGGTATATGTTGATGATATCATTTTTGGATCTACAAAGACAGAGATGTGCAAAGAATTTGAGAAGCTAATGAAGGAAGAATTCAAGATGAGTTCTATGGGAGAACTCACATTCTTCTTAGGACTTCAAGTACAACAAAGGCCAGATGGTATTTTCATCAATCAAGATAAATATGTGGCTGAGATACTAAGGAAGTTTAAGTTCACTGATGCAAAGTCATCCAGCACCCCTGCAGACAAGACTACACATCAACTCTTGAAGGAAAATAGTGGTGAAGCAGTTGATGTGCACATGTATAGGTCTATGATTGGTTCTTTGATGTATCTTACATCATCTAGACCTGATATTATGTTTACAGTATGTGCCTGTGCAAGGTTTCAAGTCACTCCCAAGGTTTCTCACTTGACTGCTGTGAAGAAGATTTTCAGATATCTTAAAGCATTTCCTAATCTGGGATTATGGTACTCTAGAGAATCTCCTCTAGAATTGGTTACTTACTCAGATAGTGATTATGCTGGTGCTAGTCTGGATAGAAAATCTACTACAGGTGGATGCCAATTTCTTGGCAATAGATTGGTGTCTTGGCAGTGCAAGAAACAAATAATAGTGGCAAATTCATCAACTGAGGCAGAGTATGTGGCTGCTGCAAGTTGCTGTGCTCAAGTTCTATGGCTTCAGAATCAACTTTTGGACTATGGGAACAATTTCATGAATACCATCATTTATATTGACAATAGTAGTGCCATTTGCATAATAAAGAACCCAGTTCAACACACAAAGACTAAACATATTGAAATTAGACACCATTTTATAAGAGATTGTTATGAGAAAGGGCTAATACAAGTTATCAAAATTCATACTGATGATAACTATGCTGATCTATTAACAAAAGGACTTGATGTGGGCAGATTTCAGTACTTGGTAACAGGTATTGGGATGCTTAATCCATAAAACTTATGTGTCTAATGGTCTTTGGTGTTGAGTGAAGGTTTTTGGGTACTAACATTGTTGTATAAGTTTGTATATTATTGCTTGCATTTTGTGCTTAACCTGTATGCAGCAAAGATGGGAGTTGATCTTAAAAGGTGTATATCTGAGATACACAACAAATGGTTATTGATTCACCATGTCTAATCCACATAATAATCAACTAGTCCAGAGCAAACGGCTACTGGTAAAGACTTGACAAATCCGTTTATGGTTGATAGTTTACCAAAAACTATATGGTTATCAACTCACCATATTCTTTATGATTAAGAGTTGGCTAGTCCATAGCAAATGGCTCATGGTAAAGACATATCAAATCCGTTGATAGCTGGTAGTTTGCTAAAAACTATGATAAGAGCAGTCAATTTACAGTGTTTTTCTTTACCACTGCTCTTTGAAAATCTTTGTGAAAAATTACCACTGCTAGTTCACAGTTTCCACTGACAGTGTTATTTTTTACCACTGTTGATCTAGCCGTTACAACTGATTGTGTCAGTAACTAATTTTTTACTAGCCGTTGAAAGAAAACACTTTCCATAAATATAGGGTAAAATTTTTTGGAAAGATTATCTACTTTCCTCATTGATATTTATCCTCTAAAGATAAATATTTTCCAAAGATAGTCTTTCTTGCGCAAAAACTCTTAAACCATAACCCTATATATCTTTATCTCTCAATTGGCTCGTTATTCATTCAATTCATACTGACACAATATATTTTTCATCAAACGATTCTATGGCACCTATCACTTTTGCAGATGAGCACAACCAAGTGGCCTACTTACAAAAGTCAAACGAGAAGAGTGGCCCTGTTTTTCACCAGATTGTGGACTTTCTTAATACTACCCATATAAGGTATGCTTTATTGCTTAATCCCACAATCTATATCTCTCAAATCAAACAGTTTTGGACTTCTGCACAGTCCATAACCATTGAAAATAGAGATACACATGAAACAGTGGATGCTCTTAGAGCCACTGTGGATGGGGTAAGTATTGATGTTACTGAGGCATCCTTGAGGAGAATTCTCCAATTGGATGATCTCAATGGTATCATCACATTACCTATGCCAGAAATTCATACACATCTTTCATCCATGGGGTATGATACCACTGACAAAAAGGCTACTTTCAAAAAGAGTAGTTTTTGTCCCCATTGGAGATTTTTGATACATACTCTTTTGCATTGCCTAAGTCCTAAGAAAACTTCTTATGAACAATTCAGTTCAACAATGGCTTACCCTTTGGTTTGTCTAGCTTTAGATAGGACTTTTAATTGGTCAAAATATATTTTTCAAAGTATGCAAGGCAATGTAAAGAGTTCAACAAAATTTTTGATGTATCCAAGGTTTGTGCAAGTAGTGCTAAATGAGTTTCAACTGCAAACCCACACTGGAGTTTATAAAATCCGTTGTCTTAAGCCTAAAGTTTTTCAAAACATGAACAAAGATGGAAATAGGACTATTACACCTCTTTTTCCTCAAATGCTTGCAAAGATTTCTCAGGTACAAAATTCACCAATAATCACTGTTCCAAACATTGGTTATACTCTACCAGTTTCTCATACCTATGAGAGGAGATCAAAACAGTCAACTTCTCTCATTACAACACAGCATGTTCCTGATCCTATTGGTTTAGGAACAAGCAGTGGTGGTTCTAGACTTCAACCTAGTCCAACTAGGGAGGAATCTGAGCCATTGCCCCATGATTCACCTCTCTCAATAGGTCACACAGTTGGAAGTGTTGAGGGCAGTGGGCAACAAATGGAATTGATGTATATGTGTACCAAAATTAGTCAAGCAGGTTGAATCTCTTCAACAAGACCTAACACATGTAAAGAAGCAGCATGCCAAGGACATTACATACTTAAAAGAGGAGATTCGGACCTTGAAAGAAGAGTTGCAGGGATTGAAAAAAAAGAGGAAAACTGCTAAGCAAGTGATATCATCTTCATCCTCACCTGATGATGGTGATTCAGCTGATTTTAATAAAGATTTGGGAAATTCTCCCTAACAGGGGAGAAAAACAGATGCTGAAACTCAAGGGAGGAGAATTGTTTTTGAAGATGAAGGTGTTTCTAGTAAAGGTGCAGAGGAAGCTGATACTCAAGAAGAGCAACTAGAGCAAGATATTTTTAGTACTGCAACTGCTGATTTTACCACTGATCTAATTTCCACTGCAGAGCCAAATATTCCCACTGCTGGACACGATGTTGCCACTGCAAGTGAAGAAATTGATAAACAAAAGAAAGACAAAGGTAAAGCTGTTATGCAAAGCAAGGAGCAAACAAGAAGAAAGATTTCAAAGAAAGAACAAGTTTAAGAAATTGCTAAAAAGATTACTGAAGAACAAGTTGCTGAGAAGAAAAAGCTTAAAGAATTGGAGATTGCAAGCTTTATGGAGGCTAAAAGGCTGGATAGAATGGAAGATCCACTTTCCACTGTTCAACCTACAATATTCAGAGAGAAGACTCCAGAGTTCAGCTATGTACCTACAGAAGAAGAAATTGAGTTCTTGATTGCAAATGATCCAGTGATCAAGAAGAAAGCAATTGACCTAGTTGCAGATAAGTCTTTAACTAAAGAACAAAGAACAACTCAATTAAAGGACTTTATTCAGATGAAGAATAATCAAGCACTTCAAGAGGTAATTAGTTCAGTCAGAAAAGGTCAAAAGAAACCAAGGCAACCAACTAAGGCACAAGTTATTGCATACATGAAGACTTATTGTTGCAATGTTGGTGGCTGGAAAAGACATCAATTCAAAGGAATGCCTGATGATAAAGTTGAAAGTATCTACTACAAAGTTCAAAGACAAGATAAAGATTTCATTCCAATGGACTCTGAAGAAGAAGCAAGAAGGTATCCTGATTTGAAGAGAAAGGCCAAAGACAGTGATTCTCAAACTGTTAAGAAGACAAAGTTTGCTGAAGAACAAGAAGTTCCAACTGAGAAATTCACTAAAAAATAGCTGACTGATATGATTGTGATTGAAGAAGAAGATTTTTATCCAGAACCACTGCAAGTCAGACATCCTATCATTGACTGGGAAGTGTTTACTGCTAGCAACTTTTCTCCAACATGGAAGATTACAAGGCTAGGTGGTGAAACTTCATCATTCATTCAATTTGAAGATCTCATTAAAGCTTGTGACAGAGATGATCTTGACATATTATGGAAATTAGTTCAAGAAAGGTTTGATGCTGAAGATCTCAAAGATATGAAGGAGATGCAGTTATGGGTTAATCTTAGAAGGCTCTATGAACCAGATGTTAATGATGATTTCTGGAAATTCTCATGTTCATGTCCTGGTACAAAATGGATTTACTATGATTCATGTGAAGTTCACCATGTTTCTACAGCAAATGGAGTAGATGTATTTATGCTTGCTGAGAAAGAATATCCACTTAGAGCTGGAACTCTCACTGTGATGCTTTGTACTACTATAAGAGTTCATGAAGATAGTGAGAAGGTCAGAGCATTGTTACTCAGGCTTCAAGATCAATGTTCAAGAGCTATTCAAGCATTGAGAAGAAGATAAAGTGTTTGAAATAATTCCCCAAATCCTTGCAGATAATGAAGATTGAAGAAACTTATTGATTTGCAGAGAAATCATAAGTTTAGGGGAGGATTTTGGGAATAATACTAACAGTTACCACTGATAGTCTTGTGGTTAACACTGCTAAAGATTACACTAGCAGTGGAAACTCATTACCACTGCCAATACAACATTACCACTATTGTTAAGATAATTGTTTAGTATCCGTGTATTGATAAGTATAGAAAAGATCTTGTGTATATTCTATATTGTTAGGTTTATACTTATCTTGTAAAGGACTCCTTGTGCTATAAAAGGAGATCCTAGGTCATTGTTTAGAGTACGAAATACTCACGTAAGCTTCAAGGTGTAACCCTAGTGATAAGCAAGATCACTCGTATTATTTATTAATAATATTGAAGCTTTGTGTTAAACTGTTCTCACTTACAATACATCACATAATCTGTCTTCTAAATATTACTAAGTAAATTCCGCGTGCTTATTAATATAACTCAAAATATCACTAACACTAGGTGTGTGTTTAGATCCATCAATATTGATTATGATGATCACGTTCCTCATGATTTAGCATCTGATGATGATGATGACCACGAGAATGAAGATGACAGTACTAATAATGTTGAATTTTATGTTGATGATGTGGGAGATTAATCTTGAATTGTAATTTGTAGAACAACACTTAATTATTTGAATGAAATTGTTATCGAGTGGTTAAATGTGTTTATTTGTTTGTTTGTTTGTTTATTTATTTATTATAATTATCTTGTTGATATATACTGTTAAATGTGTTTATTTGTTTGTTTATTTATTTATTTAATTATTTAATTATATATATGTTTCTTCACTAATTTCTATGTTCGTTTAACAGATGGCAGATGTTGTAGCTAGGTCTCACGGTGGCGATGGAGGTAATTCGCCACCTCGTGGTCCCTCGAGGAGGATAGGCACCAATTGCCAGCGTAAGAATTTCTGAATTATTTTTCACTAAATTGTATCTGATTACATGTTATTTTAAATTGATGAAATGTTATTTTATGTCATCATCACTTGAATTTGATTACTTGTAGGCTCTAAATCCAAAGCTGCCAACCCAAACTTTAAAATTGGGAAAGGCGGGAAGGTGGTGCGTGGTCCCACTAAGAACATGGCAGTCAAGGAGAAGAGGGCACTAGATGGTCTTCCTGTGTCGATCGATTTTCGGGTCAACCAGGAGGGGTTTCGGGCACATGTGGGCCCTCACTCTTCTTGGTTCTCCAACTATGTTGGGGAGGTGTTACGGGACTCGATTCCCATGTTTTGCGATTCATGGGCTAAGGTTCCCGAAACTGCCAAGGCCCACATCCATGAGCATCTACACGTAAGTTTTTTTAAACTTTATTTTTTTAATTATTGTGTTTATTTATTCAAACTTGTTTGTTTGTTTAAATTTGTATATTTTTTTTATTTATATTTTATTGCAGCACTACTTTGATCTCGACAGACACCTTGCTGGCTCGAATGGAGAGCAGATTGTTGACAGTATCGAGTATTATCTTCAAAAACGATACGACGACAACAAATATAGATACAAAAAAGATAACTTTATGGCAGCAGGTGGGGTGGATAAAATTGAGGAGATCAAAAGAAAGCGTCCAGAGAACAAGACGCAAGAGGATTGGGATGCGTTGGTAAATTTCTGGATCGACACTTTATAATAATAATAATAATAATAATAATTCATTTATATAATAGTTTTTATAATTTAAAATACGCAGGTTAAGCTTTGGACAAACCCCAAGAAGCAGAAGATCTCAGAGGTGAACCGACAAAACCGAATGGCGAACACGAGTTCTAGCCTTCACGGATCTCAGTCGTATGCTGCTATTCGCCATAACTTTGTAAGAAACTATTTAATCATTTTATTTATATATATACATGGTGTTGGGTGTGTCGTTATTGATTTTATTTCTAAACAGTTGAGCAGCGAGACTGAGGCAGCGATTGGAGAAGACTTGATAGAGCTTTACCGTCGGAACCATATGAGGGGCGATGTATTTGAGTCCCCGGTATCTGAGGCTAGATATGTAAGTATAATTTATTTTTCAAAGTTACCCATTTTCGATGAAATATAATGCATCACGACTTATATATTACTTTTCTTGTTTTTTTGTAACTAAACAGAACGAGATGATGCGGATGCGGGAAGAGAGCACCTCCGATGGGACCCGCATGACTGACAGTGAGATTCTTCGTACCGTGATTGGTGGTAAGCAGCGCGGTCATATTCCTGGTGTAGGTCAGGTCTTACCTGGAGGTGGAGTGAAGAAGACCTTTAGCGCCTCCCGATCTCGTGATGCAGCGGATGTGTCCTCACTGCGGGAAACAGTGCAGAAATAGACCGAGGAGCTCGCTACACAGAGAAGTCAGATGGACCAGGTCATGGAGTTTGTGAGGTCATTTCCGGGTTGGCAGGAGCGAATACAGTCCGCCCCGGGATCATGTGCTACTTCACCAGGTGGGTCGGGATCTGGAGAGGGTGGGTCGGGATCTGGTGCTACTCCATCCGGTGAGTCTAAAGATACCGGGGACGGTAATGGGGGTAGTGGGGTTTGAGATGCCGATTTATGTTACTTTAACACGTTTTGGATATGTTTGTAGAGAATAACATGGATTATTATGTCGTTTATGTGCATTATGTGCTAGGATTCCCGTAAATGGATTATACGTATAGTTTTGGACCATTTGTGGATAGGTAGTTTTGGATAGTTTTGTAGATGATCATGCGTTAAAGGTTTAGGAACCGTTTTGGCGATTTTGAAAAAGGATAACTATGTTAGCGATTGATGGGTATATATGATATTATGTTTAGCGAATTTGTGTTATGATTGGCATATTAAAACAGGTTGTGACATTGGTAAAACAGGTTGTGGCATTTGAAAACAGGTTGTAGGTTTTTTCCGGAAAATTTCTCGAAAAAATCTGGAAATTACCCATTTTGCAGCAATACTCTGCATAATGGGTCAGCTAGTTTTGCCGGGGACATGTCCCCGGAGAAGGTTTAAGAGCATATTTCAATTTACAACTTTCCCCGGGGATAAGTCCACGGCAAAACAGAAAACACAACAGCAGCCTCACGCTTTTGCAGGGGACAGGTCCCCGACGAAAGATTTTAACTCAACAATGGTTACATACTTCCACGGGGACATGTCACCGGCAAAACGTGTGCCACGTCGGACTAATAACGTAATTAGGGTACTTAAATTAAAGTCCAAAAATAGTTTCCCCGGGGACGTGTCCCCGGCAAAAATAGATGCCACGTCGGACATGTTTGACCGGCGACAATTGGCTGCGGGACCCACATGTCCCCGGTAAAGGTGGTAAACAGTCCCCGGGAAAAGCATTCCCGAGAAGGTATTGCCGGGGAACTTTCCCCGGGGAAAGGTTTCACAGGGGACATGTCCCCGGCGAAAGCCCTGAAATTTCGCCTACGAAAGCGGCGATTGTTGTAGTGACGCTTGTTATAGTTAGATTAATACCGTCACGACAAAGACGAGGGGTCAAGGGGGTGCGCCCCCTTGCAGGGTCAAGGGGTTGAGGGGTCAAGGGGAAGCGACTAAATGTTGTTAACAGATCTTCCCGTCAAGACCCAACATACGCGTCTTTTATTAACCAATACAATGGTTGGTAAATAACCGAAAAAAAACTCAATTTCGATTGGTGGTTATAACCACATTTAGGGTCTCATTTACATAACATAACATCAAACAATAGTAGTCTAACTTCTCTGATTGATTTAAATACACAATCATTTATCACTAAAATACATAATTTATCTTTAGCAAGATAAGTAAGCCATTGAACTCCATTTGTTAATTTATTTGTAAACTATAATCAAAATCGTGAGTTAGCAATGCATGCGCTGATGTTGTTAGATAATAAAATCTTGAGCATTACTCGTTATTGGCATACTCATAGAGCCGTCCTCGTGTTGAAAAGACAATCAAGGCAATTTCAGCATCACAAAGAACAGCAAGTTCATAAGCTTTCTTCTGAAGCCCATTTCACCTCTTGCAAAAAGGTCACTTGTCGACTAGTATTATTCTCGATCCTTTTGATCTCGATCTTGCCTCTCCCCATGTTCTTCCTGTTACATATACATACATATATAGCACCATTTCTAATTGGTTAGATTAGATTCGTGATTCAATATATACTTGTAAAACGTTATTAATTGTAATCTTCTTTGTCTATAGTATGTATCTTGCTTTAGCATATTTAATGAATTGACGTTCCAAAAAAAGAGCACCAATTCATCGATGAAATGCATACCTAGTATCAGTTAATCAAAGATGCATATTCACATATTCATACACAAGAATTATCTTCAACTTTTTTTTTTTTTTTTTTTTTTTTTTTTTTTTTTTGAACGGCAATTTATATAAAAAACACACTAGCAAGGAGCTAGGCGGAGGGGAACATAATTACATAGGAATAGAAAGAGCGATCTGAGGGTTGCTAAACCACTCGATCCAATTACAAAAACCTTTTCTTTGCCTACTAGAGATCCAAGTGAAAGAGTATAGCTTAATGTCATTTAGAAGAATTATCTTCAATTATATGCATAAGAATATCAAGGTAACTAGGATAACAATCTACAAAACCTTTGGATTTAGAAAGAAGTCCATCTAATCCCCAGAAGCATTTTAACACAGATCGAAGTACGATCATCTTGTTATGTTAGCTTTACCGCCTATGTAACGGACTGAGATATGAGACTTCACTCATATCCTTTGTACTTAAATGTTTTTTGGAGTAATATATTTACCGGGGAAACCCTTTAACCAAAAAAAAAGTACGATCATCTTGTTAACAAGTTTTTTCTATCGAACTTATTAGCAAGTTCTTTTTATTAAACTTACAAACAAGTTTTAATCAATAGTTGTTAAATTAGTTTCTTAGCTATCATTGGATCAGTTCTCCAAATAAACACTGCTCCTAAGTTGGAGTGAAAAAAAATCGTGATCTGAAACTTCAGTAGTTCACTCACTTACAAGAACAAAATAACATCTGATCATTGTAACTAAATAAAACACAAAAGTGAATTAGATTCTCAATAAGAACGTTTATCGCAATTTCGTTGTAAAACACATGGTATCATTTCTTAATCATTTTCTGTTGAACGAGTGGTTTCCGATTTAAGACCATAACGGTTTTGATGAACAATAAGTTGTTCATGTATTATATTTTTGACGGGTTCAAGATGATACATGTGCATGATGTTGTTTTTTAGAAAGTAGGTAAAAATCATATTTTGTAGGATTTACGTTTAATTTATGTTGGTATACCAAATTTTTTATAATATCTATATAATTATAGATATTATTATTCTAAGAATGGGTTAAATTTAATTTTTAAAAAATCAAATAAGTTTGTTTAGATGAAAAAGTGCCACATTCAAATTTTGAAAGGACATATACTATACAAATTTAGAACTTATCACGTAACATAAATTAAATATAGAAAAGATATCGATGAAGATAATTATAGTTTTAAAAAAATTCTAGAACATGCATATTATATTTGAAAACGATTCTGGTTGGGAGATACTTTTTTATTATATTTCTGACGTAGGTTAATGTTATTGATAAGTTGGTTTTTTTTTCTTAATCGTTTTCTGTTGAACGACTGGTTTTTGATTTAAGACCATAACGATTTGTTTAGAAAGTTGGTACATATTCAATTATGTGGGTTTTATCTTTTACTTATGTTCGTATACCAAATTTTTTATAATATCTACGTAGTTATAGATATTATTATTTTAAGAATGGGCTAGATTAAAATTTTAAAATATCACATAAGTTTCTTTAGATGGAAAAGTGTCATATTCAAATTTTGAAAAGATCATACAAATTTATAACTTATCACGTAACATAATTTAAATATAAAAAAGATATCGACGAATATAACTATAAGTTTTATAGAACATGCATCTTATATTTGGAACGATTCTGATAGGGCGAATTTCTTTTTATCATATTTCTGGCAGGTTAATGGTATCAATAAGTTGGTTTCTTTATTTCTGATGGCTTTATTTTGCTAACGAAATAATTTTATTAGCTAAATACACCACCAAGAAAACAATAATAGGATAAATACAAAAATTCAATATGTTTAACAATTTCTTTATCGTTTTCTGTTGAACGACTGGTTTTTTATTTAAGACAATGTATTATATATCTGGCGGATTAAAGATAATACATGTGCATGATGTTATTTGTTTAGAAAGTAGGTACAAATCAAATTTTGTCTGTTTCACATTTAATTTATATTCGTATACCAGATTTTTCATCTAAATAAACTTATGTGATTCTTTAAAAATTAAATCTAACACATTTTTAGGATAATAATATCTATAACTACGTAGATATTATACTTTTTTTTTTATGTGAATGAGACTTAGTAATTATGTGTGTGTTTCTCTTTGCATTAGAGTGGATGATTTGATTCAAGATTAAATATTAGGGTTATTTAAATAAGAAGAAATTATAGGTATTTGAAGGTATATTAATGACTTTAATTTATTATAGATGGTAAAAATTAGATAGTGATAATTGCATTATTTTGTCTATATCTCCATATCTATAATATTTACTTTGTGATGGGTGTCAACTCAATATACTCAAAAATACCAATTAAAGAATGTTACTATATTTACTTTAAACAATCTTTTATCTAACAAAATTTAAGCAAAAGTTATTCTAACAAAAATTAAATCCAAAGCCCCACTACAAGAATCGACGCTTTTAGTCACGACCAAAAGTTGTGGCTAAAAGTCACTATATCGTGGCTATACACCTATTGCCACGAAAAATCGTTGCTAAATCGGTGTGGCTAAAGACCTATTGTCACGACAAGTTCATATTTTTAGTCACGAATGTTTTTAGCTACGAAAGTCAACAACTTTTAGACACGACCATGCGTCACTCTAAAGTTTGGAAAGATATAATAAAAAACAATTAAAATATTATTAAATCTTTTAGCAACGACAAAGTCGTGATTAAAAGTATATTCATATTTTTATGTTGAACCTTTAACCACGACCTTTTCGTGGCAAAAAAGATTACCATTAAAATATCAAAATACTATTAGTCACGACGGGTCGTGACTAAAAGTATAACGATCTTTTAATTATAAACCTTTAGACACGACTTGGTCGTGGCTATAAGTTTAAAAAAAAAATATCATTATACTTTTAGCCACGACATGTCGTGACTAAACGTAATACATATTTCTGCACTACAGCTGCTGTTTTAGCAGCAAACTTGCACTTTTCCGGATGTTTTTCTCGATCTGTAACATACAAACAATCCCAAATATCAACATAATTTAGATTAACAAAAATAGTGTCAACAAATCCTAATTCGTTTCAACATTATTCATATTCAACAAATACCAAACCACAATAGTTATAACCTAAATTGTTTTGCGAAAACAAAACACCTCTGATCATGATCGTTCTCATCAATTCCTTCACCTTCACCCTCCATCCTCCATTCCTTCATCATTGCTTTCTTCTTATTCTTCATCCTCTTCGCCAACCACGGTATTTTTATCCAAACTTATACATTTCTTGGCCAATTGTGTCAACATGTTTTCAAGTTTCTTGTTAAAGGAGGCTGCAACTTTTTTACGAATAGCTTTTTTCATACTTTTACCTTGCTCGACGAATAGCTTATTCACTTCCTCTTGTGTATATGTCTTTGAAGCACTATAGTAGCTTGAAGACAATGATGTAGCCGAAGAGGAACTTGAAGCCCCTTTAAGCTTTCGCCCCACTCAATGGGTGTGCCCACTCTTTGTTCCTAAAACCTTTGCCAATATTTCTATTTCGGACACATTCTCTCCGCTCTCTTGGGTGCTCTTTTTGGTGTCTTCGAGTTCTTTCTGTGTAGTTAAAAAAATAAAAATTATATACAAAAGAATATACGCATGTGAATGCTTAAAGACATGATATGTTACGACCACTGGGCAGGTAACTATTGAATCATTTTTGTACCCATTTGCATAAGTTTAGACCATCATATATATCATTAAACTTATATATTGTTTCAGGACGAAACAAAGGATTTGGAAGATTTGATTGATTTTTCTTCTCTTCCGGATAATATTGTATGCACATTTCTCTTCCGCATAATATTATTTAAATATCATTATAACTAGTTAATAGTGTATGCTGATATGTATAATTTTGTATTTAAGTTTCAGGATGTAAATGGGTTAGATGCGGAACAAAATTTGGTATGGAAATGTTATGAATTATGTCTTAAGTTTGATTATACCTAGGTACAAATATGCTCGCCGTTGGAATGGATGGAAATAATCAAATTGTTCCTCTCGCGACCGGTGTATCTCAGGGTGAGACTGGGAGATCGTGGACATGGTTTTTGACACACTTGAAGGAATGCATCGGTGAAGTTGCAGATTTGGCTATAATATCTGATAGACATTTAGGAATACAACAAGGTTGTCAAACGGTTTTCCCCGATGCATTTCATGGTTTTTGTTGTAGGCATTTGATGTTAAATTGCAATTTCGGACAAGGGAGAAAGAATAAGGCCTTATATTGGAAGACTTGCAAATCTTACACAACCGACGACTTTGCAGAAGCATTCTCACAACTGGAACGAAGAAATCAGGAAGCTTACAACAAACTGGTGGACGCTGGCATTACTAATTGGTCAAGGGCACATTGCACAGGACATCGTTACAATTATATGACTTCGAACAGTGCAGAATCAGTCAACAGTTTAACAAAAGATGTTCGCCGAGTTCCGATTTCAATGCTAATGGAATACTATAGAGGGCTTCTACAAAGATGGTTTTGTGAGAAACGACAAAAGTATCAAGGTATACACTTAAATTAGTTTATATATTATTAAACTATATCTTTTTTATTTTATAGATGTCTTATTATTATAGTTATTGTTAATTAATTATTATGTCAAACGTTAGATGCAACTCCGGGTGACCTTAGTGACTGGGCTAGTGCAAAAGTGAAGGACAGAACGTTTAAGAGTGCTAATTGGACAGTGAATCCCATTGAGCATAAAAGGATATACGAGGTAGATGATCGTAGAAGAAAACATATTGTAAGGCTAGATTATGATACATGCACTTGTCGGAAATGGCAACTTTCTGGTTTGCCATGTGGTCATGCTATAGCTGTTTGTAGAGCTCAAGGATTGACAAGTTGTAATCATTTGGCTAAAGGTTGGTTTAGAACATCCAATCTAAAATCTACATACCAAGGGTTGGTATATCCCGTTGGAGAAATTCTGAGTTGGGAGCTTCCAACGGGTTTGCAGGTTGTAAAGCCACCAAATATGGATAAGCGCCAAGCGGGAAGACCGAAGAACAGAGATCGGATTCGATCTCAAGGTGAGGAGCCAGAAGAAAATACATGCGGACGGTGCGGTGCACGTGGTCACACCCGAGGAGTTTGTAATGCGCCAATGCCTAAAAAAAAGGTAACTAATACGTTCTAACCTGATTATTTTTTGTTTGTCATTGGTTGATTGAACAATGTATTAGCTTGATATTATTGTTTTATAAATTACAGGCAAAGAAATCGACAGGAGGCGGCTCCCAAAGCAATCACGGACGATCTCAAAACACACCCATAAGCTCACAAGGATTACAACCATCAATGTCACAAGGCTACGAGCATGTTAACCTGGCTGACCCATGATTGAAGTGAAGTCCAGAAAACAAGAGACAATCAATGTCACAAGGCTACCAGAATGTAGTTTAAAGTATGAGAATGTAGTTTAAAGTATGAGACCTCTCTTTCTGTATAACTGATAACGTCAAAGTGCCAATGGCACACATTTTGGACAAGTATTGTAGACAAAGTAATGCATAAGTCTTAATGGACTAAGTTTTTCATCATACATTACAACCATACAATGTCCAGAATACAAATTGTGGCCTAAGTTTTTCATCATACATTACAACCATACAATGGCACACATTTTGGACAAGTATTGTAGACAGGGAATTATGTTCAAAAATACAAATTGTGGCCTAAAAAACAAGTCACAAATATATCCTGTTCTGGAAATAATAACGGATCAATGACTCTCGATATGCAAGTGCAGCCTGTGTTGGATTATCAACATGCAAAGGAATTCCATAAGCCAACCTGTACATAGAACAAAACAGCAATATTAAGATTCTATTAGCCATAAAATGACATTATCGTTACACAACCCAGTTTCCTAAGCCAGTTTGACCCATTTGACATGAAAATTGTTTTACCCATTTGACCCATTGCACAACCCAGTTTCCTAAGCCATTTTCCTAAGCCATTTTCAGTGCCCCAAGGCCACAACTACTACTTTTCCTTTTTATCATACTATCTTAATCAAAATGCCAAAATCCATATCCCAGTAAACTTTGTACTAAAGCTGAATTACAAATAGAACATCTCAATTATTTGTGCTAAAGCTGACAGAATCAATACCAAATCATGATGACAGAGCTGATTTTTGACTAAAATAGTGACTCAAAACAGTTTCATCACACATATATTTAACAAAAAACAATTTAGTTTGGTTAGAGTAACTATATGACCTGTTACATGCAGTATCTAGTCAAAAATGGTTTAAAAACTAAGATAAAAACAAGTGACAGTAACAAATCAGACCTCATAAAGTTGGTCAAACTGAAATATGCTTGTTTATTTGTTTTCTACCTTGGTTAATTACCAGCCTTTCATTAAGGCTTTGCATGTGATTATTTTTTGGATCTTTTGTCATTGATTGTGCTATTTAAGCATGCATATACATCTTAAAAAAATAAGCCATGGCAGGACAATTTAGGTTGAATGAGTTACGTGAGGAGTCAAATTCTTATCAATGGGAGGATATGTTCATCTTGTACTGTCGGAGGGCATCGGTCGAGTATTGGCAGCTGGCGGCGGATATTAACAGGGTTTGCATGAAGGTGGATCTGATGAATCGTGAAAGGGGTTATTTTGTGGAGGAGTTGCAGACTGCAGCTGCACAATTTCTACCTAAGAAAATGGCAGAGTTTTCAAATGAACTTCAAAGGAAAGATTACATCAAACTGATGGAGCTGAGGGTTCTGGCTAGCGAGTTCGAACTAAGGGGTCGGGAGATTGACCTTTTCACAGATAAGATTAAGGGTTTGTTGCCATGGTAGGGTCGATGATGCAATGGTGTATGTCAGTGTTGGTTTAAGTATGTTTTCCAATAAAAGTGTTGTGGGCTCAGGATGCCTAACACGAGTGTTTAGGTACTAGTTTGTAACTTAAGTAGTTGTCATGTAATCGTATGTTTCATGAAAATTTATGTTTATGTTAATCTTAGTGGTCTGTGTCATGCCTATCTTAATCAAAACACCTTGTGGTAAGGCTATGACTGGCAAAACTAGTAATAGCAAATATAATCAGGGTTGTTTACTAACCTGTAAAGAAACATGCAGACAAAGACTCCGCAATCACCAAATAAACCTCCCTGCTTTGGAACATTCTGTGCAAGACGAAACTTGATATGGTAGGTTTTCGGGTCAATTTTTTTTTTGTCAAACACACCTGTCTCCAGTAGAATTAAGGGAAGATTGACCTCCAAACATTTCCTCATATTGAGATACCAATCACGACCTTCATCTTCACAATGATAAGCACTGTCATAAAATATAACATTTCCGGATTGTATGTGAAACTGGGCAAGGGACCAATGCTTCTTAGGTTCATTTATCGGAATTAACACCTGCAAGCAATATAAATAAAAATAACATCAATTCCAAAAGCGAATAATTAAAGTTATATAAGATGTGTTGCTTTGTATTTCTGTATATACCCGATCAACATCGGCCCATGCCAACTGGTAAACTTCTTTATTAGCATAAAATAGTGGAACTGAATCTTGAAGTAGAAGGGTCAAGAAATAACTGCTAACGATGGACCAATCTGCAAAAGATGGTCTGAAGTGCCACAAATACATGACCCAAAGCTCAATATGCTGTACACATGTAAGAAAAACATACGTAAGGCACATATCCACACAATACCATCAGCTATATACAGAAATACAAAGAAACAAATCGAAAAAAATGCAACACCGCACTTTATATTAAACAGAACTTTTACAAACATAATTCAAACACAGACCAGCACACACCACTCACAAACCAAACACCACAACACCTATGCGAAAGAGTAACTACAGCTAGACTCTAACTTTAAATTATGCTCCGGATACTTCACATTTCAAATAACACACAGTGAACCATTACAACGCACGAATACTATTGATATAACGCGATGCAGCACGAAGAGCGGCATGTGCCTCGCGTAACATTCCCTGTAACGTGACCTGCTTAGAACGCTCATGTGCCCGCACCTCTCTGAGAAACGTAACGGAATTAGCCGATACCGGATCGAGCCGCTCCTGAAGAACCTCGTGGATTAAGTCATCCAAATACCTAATACGTGCAGCAATATCAAAACAGCGCAAGCGAAGCATACTTTCCCACTCACGACCAGCAATGACTTCCCTCTCAAAAAAAAGACACATCTGATCCTGAAGAGAATCACTATCGCACGCAAAACCAAGCTCACCTAGACGACCAGGGCGCGACATAGCTACCAATGCAAATGTGCAACCGGACCAAACTACAAAGGACTTTAAGGAGGACATAACTAACATTTATAGAAAATAAAAGGAACAATAGATAGGCCACTACCAACAGTATACAACCCACTACAAACCCAGTCATAAAAAAGGAACATACAAAAGATTGGCTAATTGCAATACTGACAGAACTACAGTTAACCACAAACAAAAGAGGTAAAGCATTCATACGCGTGCATAATGGAGGCAAGAAAGCATACACAGAATCATAATCATCAACAGTGTTTAAAAGAGAACAAAGCACATATAGAAAAAATAACATAAAAGAAAACCATATACTAAAAAAGGCTTATTTTAATTACCTCGTCACGGAACCAGCCTTCACGATTAGCGTCTAGCCCAACAAAACAGTCCCAGAAAATACGATCAACAACAATATCATTGGACCAAGGAAACTTGCAACGAGAACACCAAGAATTTTGTATAAAATCCTCCAACTCACGATGGACAAAAACTTTATCAATCCTTTTGGATGGCCTTTCTAGATCCTACATGGTATACGTAAATAAACATGAAACAACAGACACATACACGGATGCTGATACATAAATGACCTTGAGTACAACATCTACATATGCTATTGTATGACATACCTCTTGCCAAGGTTTGAGTTCACTACACAGCTTAATCATATAAGGACTGCATATATCATTTTTCTTTTTGAGTTGCTCCAGAGGAGGGACTTTCACAGGAGCATCTACTTCCGTAAATTCTGGCCTAGGCACTAGTTGATGATGCCTCTTCTTTGACACACAATTTTGCAAAGCAAGCTTCATGTGAGGGGCTTTCAACATATGGTTTCTACTATTCACAGTTTTTTCTTCTTCATTCAAGACCCGTAGCCTCTCTTCCTTGACTCTTTGCAACCGTCGAATCTCAGCCTTTTGCTTTTCAGCTGCTACACGATCTTGGGTAGCCATAAACGCACAATCATTCTGTGTGCATGGAAATAAAAACAAACTTAGTATTTACTTTAAAAGACCATTGAAATGTAATGTAGCTCAGGCTGTACAAACCTCTTGGAAATCATCAATACTTTTCTCCTCTTCGCCACACTCATCAATACTTTTCTCCCGTGATGATTTGATTGCCGAATCAAACAAATTTAGGAAATTATCATTTAAATTTGAGCAATACTCATCACCAAGATCAGTAACCTTATCATCACTATGCTGTAAAATGTATTAAAATAAAATGTAAGCAATTCGGATAACTATCTCCACCTCTTGTTACATACATGTAAATAAAAATAAAATAATACTAACCAGTGATTTGTACTGCTGAGTATGTCCATCATATTTTTTTCTTATGAAAAACTGCCGTATATACAAAATCAGTTAGTAAATTCTTAAATATGTATGTGGTGTTTATGGTTATCGTTATAAAAATACCTTAATAATGGTTTCAAGTTTCCAAACCCGTGCTTTCAAACTGTTGACCTCTGCAGGTAAAATCAACAAACCATTGCAAATATCCTGCAATGTCTTAACACGATCCTGAAGAGTAACACGAGCCTTCTGCTCAGGTTCTGCCATACTATTCATTTTCGAACGAGCTTCTGCTCGTCTACGCAGATAATCCTCAAAAATATCTCCATGGACAACAGGCGGGGGTCTAGGTGCATACCAGTTAAAAAACCTAATGCCTCCTGTGTACCACTCTGAATCAGCTTCATCTCTCGTCGGATATAGATCATTGTTTGTTTCTTTGTCCTAAACATGAAGTAAGATAAGAATTAACCATAATGATAGTGAACTAGTACATTTAGAAAGATAGTATAAACACTTGCCTTAGGAAAAAGCTGGCCGAAATTCTCCAGTTTTTGAATGAAACATTCTTAGACCATGAAAGTGCTCTTGGAATAACACCTGTTTCCTTACTCCACCAAAGACAGCTCTGTGTAGAAGACTCTAAGATCCATATCTGAAAGAAAAAAAACATATATATATATTTATGATATCAGATTTTAGTTAAAAACAGATTTTTAGCAATACTTAAAACAAATAATTATAGTTAAAAACAATTTCGTGAAACAATTCTAACCTTGAAACATAAAACAAATCCAGACAACGAATACTCCATCTTCTGAGTTGACTTGATATTTCGAATGGCATCGTACAACTGTCTCCAAATGAGTTCTCCCCAAGGAAATTTATTCCAGTCTTCAAAATTCTCAACCATC